>JANAVB010011200.1:2070549-2479351 GCA_029216955.1 Iris pallida | reverse complement strand
AGCACAACAATGACACTCCTAATACTCCAATGGACACAAAACGGACACAAATGGAGACACAACCATGGAGGTCATTCCTTTGGGTTCAAATATTTCTATATGCATATAGGGTGGATTAGAGAAGAGCTTTTATACCTTTCGGGAGAGATTCCAAGAGAAATCCTTCCGACACGACACCGACACGAAGTGGCCTCCAAATGGACACAAACAAGAGCCGAATTCTCCCAAACTTGGCTAGCACCTCTCTCTCCATGGAGTAGAGAAGAAATAAAGAAGATTTGGGGAAGAAGGGATTGATTTGGAGATGAAATCAATGGTGGTTCCTTTTCAAAATTTGGGGAGAACAAGAGAGAGAAATTTGTATGGATAATAACAAGGAGAGGATGCCCATGCCTATCCCCTATGGCCGGCCACCTATGGGAAGTTTGTCCCCATTTGCAAATGTCCAAAATGCCCCCACTAACTCTTATTGAATTAAATTAGGAAAAGGCTTTAGGTTGAGGCTAATTAGTCTAGTTTTAATTCTTATTAAAACCTAACCTATCCATGAATAATTAGTCTAACACACTAACTAAAATAATGTGTAAGCCATGCCTAACTAACGAGTGGGTCCCACTGGAGTCAAAACTACCCCGGGTCCCGTTACAAGTCGGATTGAGTTTAAATTCGAATCCGACTCAAATAACCCCAAAAATATCATAAATAATAAAATAAATTTTAAAAATATTCAAAAATGAAAAATGACCAAAATACCCTTGTTCCTGAAAACTGGGGGTGACAGGGATGAAAGGAGGTTGCTAGATTCGTTTCTAGATGCCTTGTGCGCCAGCAAGTCAAAACGGAGTGCCAAAAGACCAGTGATATTACTCCAGCCTTTACCTATTCTAGAGTGGAAGTGGGAATGCATAACTATGGACTTCGTCTCTAGTTATCGCGTACGCCCGGTGGCAAGGATGCTATTTGGGTTATCATGGACAGATTGACGAAATTTGCTCACTCATTCCGTTCAAGGTAGGGCTGTCGACCGAGAAGCTTGCAGACCTCTACATGCGACAGATCGTACGGATTCATGGAGTGCCAGTGAGTATCGTTTCAGATAGGGACAGTTGTTTCACATCACACTTATGGAAGAGTCTACAGGAGCTTAGGTTCAAAGTTGAAGTTCAGCATCGCCTATCATCCACAGATAGACGGACAGTCTGAGAGGACCATTCATACATTGGAGGACATGCTACAGTTTACGCACTCGACTTCGGCAGTTCGTGGGAGGATCACTCACTTTTGGATTTTGCCTATAACAACAGTTATCAGGCTAGTATTGGGATGACACCGTTTGAGGCATTGTACGAACGGAGATGCCTCATACCTTTATCTTGGGACGACATTGGCGAGAGGACTTTACTTGGGCCAAAATGGTGGTAGATTTGGTCGAAAAGGTCCGACTGATCAGAGAGCGTCTCAGAGTTGCACAGGATCGACAGAAGCACTAGACGGATAGCAGCAGACGGTCCCTGGAGTTCGTAGTTAGGGATAGAGTGTTCCTGAAGATCTTGTCACCAGAGGCATCATTCGTTTCGGCAGTAGCGGGAAGCTCAGTCCTAGATACATCGAGCCCTTCGACGTGACAGCGCAGATTGGCAAGGTGGCGTATCGACTTGCACTTCCTGCTAGCCTGGATGGAGTACACGACGTCTTTCACGTGTCCCAGATTCACCGTATATTCCAGATCCTAGTCATGTGGTGGACTACTCAGAGCTAGAGGTGGGTCCAAGCTTGACCTATATGGAGCAGCCAGTGGAGATCCTTGATCGGAGGGAGAAGCAACTGCGGAATCAGACTATACCGTTGTCTGAGTCATATGGAGATATCACTCTCCAGAAGAGTCCACATGGGAGTGCGACGAGGACGAGATGCGGGAGCGATACCCCAGTTTATTTGCTTGATTGTATTATGTTTTTTTTTCAAATCAAATTTTAAATATAATAAACATCTTGTGTGCTTGGACCATACTTGTGTTTTGTTTTACATTTAATTTTGTTCTCTAATTTCAAAGACAAATTTTTTTTAGGGGGAAAGATTTGTAACCCCACTTTCCTCATATTTTAAGTTTTCTAAATAATTTGTTTTAAAATCGTATTCAATAAAGAATGGAATTTTTATAGTGATTCTTTGTATGTATTTTGGTGAACCATAAATCAAGTTGGGCTTAGTCTTAACCCATTCCACCCGGACTTTTTGTTAAGCTGTTGGGAGAGAACAATTCCTTCTTTCCAAAATCTCATGAAGATAGTTGATTCCATGTACAAGGGAGGATGAAATTCAATTTCCATTTTCTTTTCCAAACGGTTGCAACTAATTTTCCCTCCCAAATTCTTCTTCCAATTCAAAATTCTCAACTGCCTATATATTTCAGATCGGATCTTCACTTTTTCTCTAACAATTTCAGAGCAGTCCTTCAAATTCCTTTTCCCTCTCATTCTTCTTCTCGAGCTCAACTACAGAGCTACCATGGCGATGGAGACAGCAATCTTCCCTGGAGAGTTTGCTCCTGGCTTGAACGGAGACTGGTGATTCTCGAGTTCTTCTTTTCCTTCGATTCGTCACTTTCTTCAATCGCTTGGATCCTTGGTAAGGATGATAAATTCTCACAAGACTTCTCAATTCTGAAAAATGTTTGATTTGATAAATTGCTCAGTTCTTCCCTTGCAAACAACAGATCCGGGGTTGCAAGACCAGTGATTGATTTGATTTGTTCGATTCTTACACGATGAAGGACGAGGTGAGTTCATCTTGGAATTCCTTCTTGTCCATTAAATTCTTGACTCCTTGCTCGAATCACCAATGTTGCACCTGTCAAATACAGATCATTATCGATCAATAGATTTCGACAGATCTTCGAGAATTGTTCAAGCAAATCTGAGCCGATCTTTGAGCGCATCGATCGATCGAAGTCCTTGACCCATCCTTTGATCACTCAACGAGCCGTCTAGGTGAATCAATCTGAAGTTTCCTTTGTCTTGACGTTTTAAATTATTTTGGTCGGTTGGAATTTAACACTCGATCGAGAGGCTGCTTATCAAATTTTTTATGTTCATTCCGAATTCTTGGAGAGGTTTTTGATCTGTTTTGATCTAGTTTGATCTCACGGAAATCAAAGAAGACGCAAGAAATTGATTTTATATTACTGATCAAAGCATGTTTGATGTAATGCTTCAAACATGATCGTAGCAGTATCTGGACACAGGAAGTTGGTATCCAGTTTTAGAGGAATTGTTCCTTCGTTGCAACTTACTCCAGGTATATTTTATCTCCCTCTTTGATCGGTTATGTCTGGCTAGACCGGTTTTGATTTTTAGATTTTTTTGTGTGTCTTGATTTGTGTCAGGGTTGGCGTGTCTGGGGGAGTGTGTGTTCGTTTGGATTGTTGAATATCAGCCATGTCCACTGGGATCGAACCAAAAGGAATTTCAGTTTCAGGATTAAATAGATCAGTCATTTTGATTGTTGTAATTCTCGTCCTTACTGAGAATTTTTATTAGCAAGCCACCTGCAACAAATGGCTGTATGGCTACATTTTTGAAACTATGATAAGTTGTAGGAAACTCAATCAGTGATGTTGCTAAATTGTTCTAGGTAGCCGTTAGGCTACAGCCTTTTAAAATCTTATTTATCCATTTCTTGAGATGTTGTATGTTTGAATAGACTCTCTAGTATTGGTTTTTAACTAGGAATTTGGAGTGGATGAGCAGAGTAAGAAGGAGGGAGTTGAAGTTAGTTCTGCAGTATTTCAAATTAGAGATACTGTAGTCGGGCTCTTATTTACTGATGTTGTACAAGTTGTAGTGAAGATAGCCACAATATTTTTGTAACTCTTATGATAATTCATTCTTGTTTTAGAGTCTAATATTGGTTAAATTATTGGAGAATGGTTATTGGGTTCAGTGTATTTTTCTTTGGGTAGGCTGGTTGTTTGAGAACTGTAGGTATTTTAGAATTGAGAACTTTTATGAGCTCAGTTAAAGTTTTCTCATACTCTATGGTATGTTGTTGGGATCCACTCGAATCAGAGAAGTTGAGTTTTAGCACCAACCACCTGGAAAAGGACATGTGGAATTTAAAGTTGCCTATATGAGGAATGTGAGGTTGAGTTTGCTGTTCAATTTTTAACATAAAATCTGGGGGTTATCTTCAATAGTTGTGTTATGTTTTGGGTGATACATCTTCTGTTGGGCTGAAATGAGAACTACAATAATTAAATTGGGAAGTTACATTCTAGAGTAATTAGATGGGATTCATAAGTGAGCCACTTGTTTAATATAGGTATGCAAATGTTTTGGTAAAAGCAATATGGTTGCCCTAACTTCTAGTATAAGTAAATCTTCCTTAAAACAATTTTAGTTGTGATTATCTAAGTTCTAAGAGATTAGTTTGATTAAAGATGGAACTTAATGAAGAGTTAGTTTATTACTTAAAATAAATAACATAATGGTAGTACTTAACCAGCTTACACTTAATTAACCAGGAGGACATTCAGCACCATTCATTACCCGTACCTTTCCGGAGCAAGGCAAGTATATTCTATGGTCTTGTGCATTTACATTCATATCTTGTGCTTCTCTTGATGACACGTCATGACATGATATCATGTTTTCTTTTACTTTTATGTTCTTGTACTTACTTGTAGTCGGGGAGGGAAAATACACTAGCTATGTGACCAAACCCATGTTCTGATATTCATGTAGATAGCTTAGGCCTCGCACTGTGCACGTGGGCCCTAAGTCGTACCGATATTCATTTACTCCTATACATATTCCTGTACTCACCCCAGCCGGTCACGTAGGCTAGTTGTATTTCAAATATTGTGCACATATCGTGTCTGGTACTTCAGGTTTATTTTTTACATTCTTGTACTTTATTTCCTGTACTTATATTCCTGTACTTTCATGTTCTTTCCTGTACTTTATATTTTATGTTCTCCTATATTTATTTCCATATCATGATGTTCTTGTTCATTACCTAGAACTGTATTTTGCTCCGCTCCTAATTGGATATGTTGCAGGTGAGATGGAGGTGATGTGTGACACGTATTATGGCCGTGAGCCTGCCGACATGCTAGAGCCAGCTGGAGCTGCACTAGACCTAGAGGCCGAGGAGGCCTAACTATCTTTCCCTTTAGATGCTTTACTTTTATTGTATTGGAGACATCAGACTTTACCTTGCTTTCTGGATGAATGAAATAATCATAGAATTTACTTTGAATTCTGGGATCGTTTATAGAGATGCTGCGATTTATACTTATTTCATATTGCTTTGTAGTTTCCCTAGATTGATACAGCTTACTTCGTCGTGTCTAACGACGAAGGCTAGGCGTATCCGATTCGTGTCCAATTATTTGGGAGCGGGTCGTGACACTTACAGCAGAATGCGAAGGCGATTGCCTGTGCTTCTAGGTAGTTACGTCCGTATGAGAAGAACTACCCTACCCACGACTTAGAGTTGGTAATAGTCACCTTCGCTCTTAAGTTGTGGAAACACTATCTATACGGAGAGCATGTGGAGATCTTCACGGACCACAAGAGCTTTAAGTATGTGTTTACCCCGAATGAACATGAGGCAGAAGAGATGGTTGGAGTTGATGAAGGACTTCGATATCTCATTGTAGTACCATCCATGAAAGGCCAACGTGGTTGCCGATGCCTTGAGCAGGTATCCGGTAGCTATGTGCTTGACAGGAGACCGTCATTTGCTAGTAGAATTTGAGAGTTTAGGGATCGAGGTGATAGTACCTAGAGTAGAGATACAGATGTAGGTACTGCAAATTCAGTCAGACTTGGTGGATAGAATCATGTCGACTCGGTTCGAGGAGGATGTAGCTCTGCGGAGTATCAGAGAGCAAGTTCGGGCAGAACTTTTGGATGAGTTTGCTATTGTAGAGGATGGAGCGCTGAGGCACGGTTCCAGACTGTGTGTGCCTAGCGAACAGCTTCGAGAGCAGGGTGATGCAGGAGGCGCATCGCTCTCAGTACTCTATGCATCCAGGTGCCAACAAAGTGTATAGAGACCCGAAAGAGCATGTTTGCTGGTATGATACGAAGCGAGAGGTAGCATACTTCGTAGCTAGATACTTAGTTTTCCAGCAGGTAAAGACAGAGAAGCAGAGGCCAGGAAGATTATTGCAGCCATTGCCCATTTTGGAGTGGAAATGGAAGCACATCACTATGGATTTTGTGTCAGGATTGCCACGTACACCATGAGGGAAAGACGCGATTAGGGTCATCGTTAACAGGTTGACCAAATCAACCCACTCTTGCCATTCAATGTGGGTTTGTCTACAGAGAGGCTAGCAGATATATATGTGAGACAGATAGTTAGACTGAATGGAGTTTCCGTGAGCATAGTCTCGAATCGGGATAGTCGTTTCACTTCACTCTGGCGGAGTCTGCAGACTAGCTTGGGAACTCAGCTCAAGTTCAGTACCGCTTACCACCCTCAGACAGACGGGTAGTCGGAAAGGACTATCCAGACTCTCGAGGATATGGTACGCACTTGTGTTATAGATTTTGGAGGCTCCTGGGAAGACCATTTGTACTTGGTTGAGTTTGCCTACAACAACAGCTTTCAGGCCAGTATTGAGATATCACCATTCGAGGTATTGTATGGCGGAGATGTCGTACTCCCTTGTCTTGGGATGACATAAGGGGAGAGAGCTTTATTGGGGCCTGGGATAGTTGTGGATGCAGTTGAGAAGGTGAAGCTCATCAGGGATCGACTTCGGATGGGGCATGACAGACAGCGGCATTGGGCCGATAGCCACCGGAGACCTTTGGAGTTTGAGGTATAGCTTATATGTTAGGTTTAGGATAGTTGTTTTTGTGATCTTGTTTGTTTATGATTGATTGTTATAGTTAAGTGTGAGACCTTATTTGTGCTAGGTTCGAGATCTGGTGCTCCTGAGGATATCTTCGATATGGGAAACTATTCGCTTTGGTGGAGGTGGGAAGTTTAGCCCACATTTTATTGGACCTTTCGTTATTCGCGAGAGAGTCGGTATCGTGGCTTACAGGCTAGACCTGCCACCTGCACTAGAGGGAGTTCATAATGTATTCCACGTGTCGCAGTTGAGACGGTACGTGGCGGATCCCAATCACGTGCTAAATCACTCCGAGATCGAGGTTGGCCCTACTCTTAGTTATCCAGAACAGCCAGTGGAGATTATGGATCGTCGGAAGAAGGTGTTATGGAATCAGACCATTTCTTTGGTTCACATCACGTGGAGGCATTACTCTCCAGGTGAGTCAACCTGGAAGAGGGAGGATGAGATGTATGAGCGATACCCTTATCTTTTTGAGTCTTGAGGTATGATTCTTCTATCCTTTTTATTCCTGTCCTAGTTTTGTCTTTTAATTTCAAGGAAGAAATAATTTGAAGGGGTAGATTTGTCACTACCACATTCTAAAATAGGGGTATTTGTGACTTTTGTGTGAATTAAATAATTATATTATTTTAATATATTTAATTGTGTTAGTGATATTCTTTGGTAAACTTTACAGCCTTCTTATTTAGATGTTAGCCATGACTCTAGTGGACCATGACTAGTGAGAGCCATTTCACTAAAATAGTTAGTCTCTAGTTCGACTAATTAGTCATTTAGAATTAGGCTAAAAATCTAAGTCAGAAGAGGGCATTTTCCTTAAAACTTGTCATGACAACTTAGAAATGGCTCTTTGGACTTTCCCCATAAACCAAGCCCTAATAGGAGGCCAACCACACTATTCCCTCTTGCTATTTATAACATCACTTTTTCTTCTTCCTCCTTCCATTTCATTTCTAACCCTAATTTTGGAGTTCTTTCCCAAATTTCCTCCTACACTCAAATTGTCTCCAAATTCCCTTAAATTAATTTCATTTCCTTCCTCTTGGAGAGGAGAAGGCTCTATTTGCTAGCTTGGAAGGATTTGGAGCATTTAGAGCACTTGGAGCTTGGAGAGGTTCTAGATCTAAGGGACTTTGCATTGGAAATCTATCTCCCAATTGGTATGAGATCTTTAAACCTCTAATTTCCTTTAAAATATTGTAGAAGCATTCATTAGGTGTAGTGCCCCGCTCCTCACGGTCGACTATGTAATACCTACGGCTTGCTGACTCAGTCTTGAACTGAGTATTTGGGGAAACCTTTGCCGGTATTGATTGATCATGGATGAAATACAATGAACCTTTCCAATTAATAGATCGACTTCTATTGAAATGAATCCAACAGTTTTGTTGGATGTTTTCTTTCGCTGCTTGGATTTGATGAATGCATTTTCATGTTGGTTTTTGATGATTGGTTTTCATTGTTAGCTTTCATCGCATTACGCGTTCATTCCGAATCTTGAGAGAAAGAGACCGAAGTATGCTAATCAAATGTTGGTGCTAATGTTGGATGCATGAAAGGTGGATGAACGACATGTGAATTCCCTCCTTCTCTCGAATAAGATTCCGTTTTGGTATGTTGCTTTAACCGGGCTAGCATTTATCTCCATGCCCTAATAAAAATGATCTCTAGCCCACTCTGTTGTCTCGTCGCTATAATCAACGATACCATAATAACAAAGATAAGAGAAGATAAATAAATTGAATCAAATGATGGATTATGTGTTGCTTCTTAACCTGTTTTCATATGAATAACACATGTTGCCTATGAGTATGCTTCAAATGTTTAGATGTGTACAGACGGACTTGTACATGTAGAAGCATAGAATTTCAGGAGCATCTATAGGCCAGAATTCCTATGCGCTTAACACTACTCAAACATGCACCAGGGAGCTCAAACGAAGAAGTACTTGGCACAGCAAAGGACAACAAAAGTATAGACATCAAAAGAAGATTTTTATTTCATATAAAGGTCTATTACATGTCTAAAGAAAGGCTTACAAAGGAGAACTTCTACAAAAAGAAAGATCCTAAAACTACAGCCAGGCGCAGCAAACAGCCATGCGTCCCATGCCAGGCGCATCATCCGTCAGGCGCATCTCTTCAGCGTCTCAATCAGGTGCGTCTCTTCAGCATTTCAGTCAAGCACATCTCTTCAGCATCTCAGTTAGGCGCATTACGAAGTCTCAGCATATGCGCTCTACTTCGACCCGATCAAGTACTTCGGCTAATGAAGCATTTATTGAGTAGAACAAGGGTGGGCGATCAACCCCACTCTAGCTGGAGGAAGAGCTCTCCAAAGCCCAAGGAAGAGGAGAGCACCGCAATTTCGATCTGCGGCTCTTCCAGCATAACGGAGACGAGACTCGAGCATCTCGATCTTTGGATGCAACATGCACCTTCGGCCTGCGTCGGAAGCCCGCGATCCCAATTTTTGGATGTAACAGTCACCTTCACAAGTGTGTGTACGAAGACAACTCGTCGCATCTTCACCCTCGGGAGCGTCTTGTCAACAGAATGTACTCGAGCAAAGAAATTCATCTCCATTTGGGAAGACGGAAGAAAACGAGAAACAAACCCTCTCCCTGTTGCTATTTATAGGCCGGGCAAATCAAACCCATGCGCCAAATGGCGGGCTCTTCGAATTTCGTAAAATGAATTTGCATTTTTGGTGATAAACCTGTCCCCTCAAATTCAGCCAAGTCAAAACGGCTATTTAAAGCACTCGAAGAACTCAATAGTCGGACCAATGAAAGATGCGTCATGCAACAGATGCGCCGGTCAGATACCGCGCATCATACAGATGCGCCCATCAGTACCAAGCGTCTCATAAAGATGAGCCCCATGCGTCCCCATGCGCCTAGTGGAACGCAGATCAGTGCGCCCACTCAAAAAGCCTATCACCCGTCATAAACATTAAATACTGAAGTCTGATACGACAGCAGCCATGCCTCGATGACAGAGCAGCAACAGCTTTTAGAGAAAATGAAACGCCACTGACGTCAGCGTCATCATTACTTTCTACTGACGGTTACAAGCCACGTGACCGATCAACCACTTGCATGCGCCTCAAAGCCATACGCCCAGACTGGTTCGTGACTCTTGAAGGTTATGAGCCAAAGTCTTCTCATACGCCCAATCCCAGGCGCATCCTGTCAGATCACTCTCCACCAAATCTGAGATCTTTGAGCTACGGACATGCGCCACGTGTCCTTTGACTCAGTTTAGTCCACGAAGGGGTGCTAACCACCCAAGATCTCAGCAACCGAAGAATCCTCTCAGTCGCCACATGTCAGCTCTTCCGCAGCACCACAGGCAATACAGGAAGGATTCAATTCCTGGATTAGGGCGCATCAACCATGCACCCCCGCCAGCATCAGCCACACGGCGTTTCCACGACCAAGCGCATCCGACATATGTGCGCATGAGCAGCCAGCCTGCAAGCTTTAAATAGAGGGATTATTTACTTCTTCCACACACAGAGACATATACAGACACACACCGTCAAAGACAGAAGTAACCAGATCATCAGAGTTACAGAGACGCACGTCTACTCACAGAGATCGAAAGAGACACTCAACGTCTTCTTCCCCTCCGCAAGCTCCGGCATCCAGAGCAACCCAAACCTTCAGAGAACCTAAAATCGTTGACAGATCGTCAACAGAGTCAACGCATTACCACTCGCTCTACCGACACAGGACCCAGATAAAATAAAAGTGTACTCCTATGACTACATCTAAGTCCTACATTGTAAC
The DNA here is from genome assembly GCA_029216955.1 of Iris pallida. Lineage (NCBI taxonomy): Eukaryota > Viridiplantae > Streptophyta > Magnoliopsida > Asparagales > Iridaceae > Iris > Iris pallida. The sequence goes on along the minus strand of JANAVB010011200.1, from coordinate 2,468,684 downwards.
ACTGTTCTGTTTGTAATTGAAATTCCAACCAAAGATTTTAATGGCAAACAGTACACATTGCCACAAAAAAGAGAATTGTCCCAAAGCTAGGAGCTATAGCTCTGTTGCGAATAAAAGAAAGGCACGAATGAACGTGTCATTTAACAGTTGCCATATAGGTTTTGTATTGGTCCTGGACAACTTGTGCACAAGGAAACTAGATCGCTTGGGCGGTTCTTGGGGCGCCTTGAATCGTTCGGCCTAGGAGAGATTGTCTAGACACCCTGTGGTATAAGAAACCTCACTATCAAAGGGGTGTTGCATCACGTCCAAAAGCGACAAGATGAACCCATGTGTCACAGTGGCTAATCACAGGAAATGACCCGTGGACCAACATGTAGTTAGGTACATTTATGAAATCAGAGTATATTGCAAACCTAACACTAAATACAGAGACTGAATAGTATGCTTATATCATATGCAAATTGTACTAACCTGTCTTGTGCAGGGATGACTGTCGACGATGGGTAAGAAAGATTATACAAGTGCTTTCTATTATTTATGTTTCTTATGAATTGTTAAAAAGAACCTAGACAAGTAGAAAGATACTAGTAAAAATGTTAGCTTCACATGTTGACTTAGTGTATATTTATGTGATTTCAGCCAAAAGCCGCTCGCCAGTAATAGATGTATATGACCCACATTGTGGGCATCATTTTCAGATAGTAAGGAGACAGGGGGATTTCAGTGAGGCGCTAAAGATCGTCTAGTCCAGTAGAGCTTGTGGATCGCTCGAGATTTTTATTTCAAGTCAAGTTGCAAGTTTCATTTGAAGGTGTCATTACATTTCGAGTATATAATAAAGTGATATGATGTATGGGCATTGTTGCTATTTTGAAAAGAGTTTCAAAGAGAGATATATAAGAAAAAACTATGGCATTTGAGTCGCAAGCTTTGTACCTTGTAATCCTATCAAGTTATGAATAAAACAAGTGTTTCCTTTTCCAATCTTTGTGTCCAATATTTGGTCTTCTGTAATGAAATATGCTGCATGCGTGTGTTTTGCTTTGTCTAGTTGTATTGTGCAGGTACTGGTCTTGTGCAAGCGCAACTTAGGCTTGCACAACATCACGCCTTAGCGAGGACGAACGATCCCGCAGGGATCAAAGCAAAGACGAACAACCCTAGCGGGATCGGGGCATGACAGATTGGTATCAGAGCACAGCTTTACGTCCTTGGCCTCTTGCAGATATCATTTTCAAAGAAAAATAAATAAAGTATTTTGATGGCTTCCAAAAGTCCTAATTTTGAATTATGAAAACCAATGCCCCATGCAATAAGTCCATAACAATTTATGAGACTAACAAAAGTTACACTCTTTTGTAAAGAAATCGCAAAATGAGGTAGTCAGAACCATCCTAGAGCATCAAGCTCGACCGATCTAGTAGAACGGATCTTGGTAATGATGGAAATTCAGCGCCAGGAAGCCAAGGAGCATAGCCTGGCAAAACAGGCCCAAATAGAACTCAGCGAAAAAAAGCTGAGGAATGTAGCATGGCTCAGCAAAGACAGTTGGATGCCTTGGCCCAACTCGTATCTTCACTAACGGGCAATCTTGATACAACCGCAGTGAACTATCCAACTGGCACTCCTGATATTGGGCCCGTGGAAACTGACGAGCCACAATCGGCTCGCAAGAAATCTTTTGAGCCATCGGATTTTCTCAAAGATAAGCCTCCAGAATTTGAGGGCCAGATAAGGTGATGGACTGGATCAAGATAACGGAACGTCTGTTCTCATTCATCGGTATTCCTATCAGCAAAAATGTGGCATGCGCTACTCTACAACTTCGGTTGTGGGCAGATGACTGGTGGAGGCTAAGAAACCCGAACTGCGTGCCAGAGCAAGAGACGAAAAGATTACATGAGCTATGTTTAAGTACGCATTCCTAGAATAATACCTTCCATCTGCATTCAGTCAGCAGAAGGAAGACAGTTTATGATGCTGAAACAGGGAAGCATGTTCGTCGAAGACTACCAGTCGAAATTTTCTAAGCTTGCCAAGTTTGCAAGCATATTGATTCTGAACGAGTAGGTTCTCATGAAGAGATTTATATATGGTCTAAACGAGGACATTCAAAAGATCATTCCGAATCGGGAGTATGAATCGTATACCAAGGCCTTTGAGGCAGCCGTACAAATGGAACTGTTTAGCCTGAGGTACGCACCAGCAAAAGTTCAGATCGCTCGTAATCAATTTGCAAAAAGGTACTAAGATAGGGAGAAAAAGACTGAGGGGAAAATCGTAACAGAGTATAGTGCGACTTCTGTGGCCGTCTGGACCATACCATAGAAAATTGTCGCACGAGGACCATGGAATGTAGGTACTGTGGCATGAAGGGTCACACCAAGGAAACTTGTCGCTCATTGAGCAAGACATGTTTCAGTTGTAGTAGTCTAGACCACGTTGTCAGGAATTGTCCGAAAGAATAAATGTGACACAAAATCTTAACGATACTGAGGAGCATGGACCGCTGAGGGATCGACCGCCGATTCGAGATAACCCGCACAATTAGCAAATACGGAATGCTTGGGTTTTTAATCTGTCCACCTTACTGATCAAGATCAGGATCGTGTTGGAGGTGAGCTTATTCTTTAAGTTTTAAGGACAAAACTTTTTCTCAGTGGGTATTATATAGTGCCCTGCTCCTCCTGGTCCACTATGTAATATCTATGGCTTGCTAACTCAATCTTGAACTGAGTATATGGGAAAACCTTTGTCGATATCGATCAATCATGGATGAAGTGCAATGAACCTTTCGAATTAATAGATTGACTTATATTGAAATGAAACCAAGAGTTTTATTGGATGTTATCTTTCGCTACTTAGTTTTGATGAATTTGTTTTCATGTTGGTTTTCGATGATTTCATTTTTATTGTTCGCTTTTATCCCATTGCGCATTCATTCCGAATCTTGAGAGAAAGAGACCGAAGTAGGCTAATCAAATGTTGGTGCCAATGTAGGATGCGTGAACGGTGCGTGAACGATGCGTGAAGTCCTTCATTCTCTCGAACAAGATTCTATTTTGTGAATTGTTTTAACCGGGCTAGCATTTGTCAAAGGGGTATTGCATTACGTCCAAAAGTGACGAGCTGAACCCATGTGTCAAACAGCTAATTACGGGAAATGTTGTCTAGACACCCTAAGGTACAAAAACCTCACTATCAAAGGGGTGTTGCATCACGTCCAAAAGTGACGAGCTGAACCCATGTGTCACAGCGGCTAATCACGGGAAAATGATCGTGGACCAACATGTAGTTTAGGTGCATTTGTGAAATCAGAGTGTATTACAAACCTAATACTAAATATAGAGACTTAATAGTATGCTTTATATCATATGCAAATTGCTAGCCTATCTTGTGCATGGATGACTGTCGGTGATAGGTAAGAAAGATTATACAAGTGCTTTCTATTGTTTATGTTCTTTTGAATTGTTAAAGAAACCTAGACAAGTATTAACATCACTAGTAAAAATGTTAGCTTCACATGTGACCTAGTACAAATTTCTGTAAGTTCGGCCAAAAGCGCTCGCCAGTAAAGATGTACTAACCCACGTTGTGGACATCATTTTAAGATAGCAAGAGATAGGGGGATTTCAGTGAGGCGCTAAAGCTCGTCTAGCCCAGTAGAGCTTGTGGATCGCCTCGAAGCTATTTTATTTCAAGTCAAGTTGCAAGTTTCCTTTAAAGGTGTTTTTATATTTCAAGTATGTAATAAAGGGATATAATGTATGGGCATTGTAGCTTTGAAAAGAGTTTCAAAAAGAGATATGTAAGCAAAACTATGGCATTTGAGTCACAAGCTTTGTACTTTGTAATCCTATCAAGTTATCAATAAAAAAAGTATTTCTATTTCAAATCTCTGTGTCCAATATTTGGTTTTTCTGTAATAAAAATGTTGTGTGCGTGTGTTTTGCTTTGTCTAGTTGTATTATGCAGGTACTGGCCTTGTGCAAGCGCAACTTAGGCTTGCACGACATTACGCCTTAGTGAGGATGAACGATCCCGTAGGGATCAAAGCAAGGACGAACGACCCTAGCGGGATCGGGACGTGATATTGGGGATTCTCCTGCATTAGGGTTACCATTAGTGAGGAGTTTGGGCTCTCTTGTTCCTATTTGAAGGATTTCTCCTTTACATTTTAATTTGAATTAGGGAAATCCAAGAATAGGATTCTAGGATTTGTGAAATTGGTAAATTAGATCATACTAGGGATTTAGAACATATGGGTGTGCTTTGGGTCAAGTTTGGATCTATTTGGAGTGCGTATCACGAGTGTATCAGATACGCACGCCAAGTGTTTAACAAAATGACCAAGAGAGCACCAATGCCCTAAATTTAATTTAAATATTGTTTGGGTTTGTAATTACTATAAGTTATCTATGGTATTTTTATCTAGTGAATTAGAGTGTATTTGATAGATTAAATATAGATTTGGGGGTGGGCTTAAGTGGATTGTATGTGTGTGGTTGTGTGTGGACTGTATTTATTGTTGGACCAGATTTGTACATATGTTCAGTCCAATTATACCTTGTTGTCTGTCATGCAATGAGTTCAGTCTATTTCCTTGTATTGGTCAGTTCATATTGCCTTTAGATATCAGTCCCCTCATTCACTATATGTTCAAACCACTATACCTCTTAAGTTCAGTCTCCTCATCCATCATATAAGTTCTACCCACATCTCTATTTGATCCTTCATAATGTTCTAAATGCCCAGTCCCATTATATATTTTATTTCTATCCATACTACCTTGATGTCAGTCCTTACCTTGATGTCACGCCCCGATCTCGGAGGATCGAAAACTAGCCACTGGACGTGATGTCATACAAGTCTAGATTGTACTTGTACAAGGCAAAACCATTACAGTTCCTGGTATTTCTCAGAAAACAATAACAAGCAGCAAAATCAAGCAGATAAATTGAAGTCACACAAGATATGAAGAAATGTATCTCTTTTATGATAATGTCAATGGATTACATGACTTACAACGGAATACAGGGTTTACAACTGATTACAAGACTCTTGAATAGCCAACTGAATATATACACTTGCCCTTTAGGCTACAACTGAATATGCCAACTTCTTACAATGAACCTGCCAATTGGCTATAATCTCACTGGTACAACTGAGTTATATTGTTCCATACATTATGTCCCGTATAGCAGAAGACATCGTCTTGAAGAAGAGCTTCTGCACATCCATCCGAATCATCGATGCCAAGCACTGATCAACGATTTCCTCCATACGCGAGCACCTGTAATATTGCCCACAACGTGGGTCAGTACATCATCAATGTACTGGCAAGCGGTGTTGGCCCAACTCACCTAAGAAGACAACACTAAGTAATCATGTTATAGAACATTATTAACATGGTCTTTCTCGTTGCCTTATCAATTTTATGTTGATAGCTGACAAGAAGTAAAGCATACAAATCTCATAGCCACATAATTCAAAGCATACAGTTATCACCCTTTGGTGATTCTTACCCACGGTCGTGTAGCCATTCCTGTACATTTATAATACTTACTCAGTCTGCACAAGACATTATTAGGAATAATATCATGATTCAATATAATTATCATCGTTCAGGTGATTCTTACCAACAATCGATATTCTTCCCTGTATTTGAGTAATAACTTACTCTTCCTGTATAAGACATTGTTAGCACTGGACCTATCTATATGAAGGTCACTGGCGATACGCCATCTTGGACCGACTTCCAAGTATACGGTGCCTCTTGTAGTGCGGGTAGCCAGCCCTTCTGATGGTCTCGTATACCGATGCCAGTACATCGGCACCAATCCTTGTTCCCTAGGATGAATCGGGTTCGTGGTCTCAGATTACCGTTCAAGGAACTACCTTGTCGACAAGTTATCCATGACCATACAAGTATATGCAACTTATCTATAAAGAAATATATAATACATGATAAGGAAAACTAAGTACTTCAGCCACCATTCTCATTTGTATTGACATCTTTCTCATTCCAGGGTCTTGGCATAATCAACATTCTATATCGGCGACAGGATAATAGAATGTTATTACCCAATCTCTTTTCCATATCTTTGATACCATATATCTTTCCAACCAACTCAACGTACTCACCGCCCAATTTTTGTGACTTAGTATCTGTTTAGCATACATTCATTCGGACATAATTCAAGCATACTCACTGCTCAGTTCTTGGTTCTTAAAATATGTGTTACCATATTCGTCGAGCTGTCTCGATATACTCACCGCCCAAGTATTTGGGAATTTGCCTTCACCTGTCATGTAATTCATCACAACATCGTACAAGCATACAGTTCATCGAGCAACAACAATTTAGGGTCAAGTGATTATTTATCTTTTATTATCTTTCCGAATTCCACGCAAGGTGTTATTGAGCAACTCAACAAGAAACATAGCGTACTCATCCTTATTTTAAGCGTGTAGCTAAAGGATCTTCGAAGGGTTCAACACTACTCATATTCATAAGACGATTCCTGTCACGATCACATAGCCTTCCAAGCGATCCTTCGCATAATCCCAAGTCCAACAAGGCTACATCGAACCAACCATCCATCGTAAGGCATCTTGTGGGTCAGAGCACTACAATTTGCATTTGTGCAGCCTCCAAATTCTTGTGCCGTCAGCTGTATCTGTCCTACTTAGCATGTATCAGTCCATATACTCCTTGAGTATCAGTCCCATTCTAAATTGGTATCAGTGATTGAGATAGGAGGAAATTAATGTAGCCTATATGGTTCAATCTTAGTGTTCAGACCACCCAAATTGATCAGTCCACTGATTTCCTAACAATACTTTATTCAGTCCCAGACTGACATGTGAAGTTCCTTCTTAACCTACATCTCATAATGTATCAGTTCCCCAGTTTCTAGTAGGTTCAGTCCTAATGTGATGTTAAAGTGTTGCCACATTAGGGTCTATCCTGCATATCATTTGCATATTGTCCTTGCCTTCTTTAGTCAGTTCCAAATTAGACTGCGTAGTCCCTCCATATTAATTATAGATAGGGAGTATATGTATGAATATATATGTGTGTGTGTGTATTATATATATAATTATATATATATATTATATATATATATATATATATTGTTCAATCCCTCCATATTAATTGTGTGAGTATATATATATATATATATATATATATATATATATATATATATATATCTATATATATATATATATATATATATATATATATATAATATATATATATATATATATGATGTTCTAATGGTTTGATAAGGATTGAGTATGGTATCATAAATTTTACTATAGGAAAGGTAGATGAATAGGAAATAGTTATTTGAATCTATGTTAGGAATATGTTGATACCGCAGTATCTAGTTAACTAATCTAGTCTAGTTAACCAAAACCCTATAGTTGACTAATATTGACTAATTAGACCAGTTTGACTTTAGAGTTGACCAATTGACTAAGTTGGACCTAGTTTGACTTCTCTGATCTAGAAGTGGCCTAGCAGCATATAAATAACATATTTAAAGCTATTGTTTATTCTAGAGCAATTTGTAACATTTCTATGACTCTAGTTCAAATACCGATACACAACTGTTGTTCAGGATAACAGGCGAGTACACTCTCTGATTGTTTCATCATGATAATATTTATATTGCCTGCTTTATACTATTTTACTTGATGCTAACACATTGTTAACACGGATTGGTACTATATGGATCTTGTCACGAGATGTTATTCCCTTACCGGTATATCGGGTATTCCATGTTCATGTACTTTATCGTGTACATTGTGTACTCCTTATATGCGTGTCATTCATGTGCTCTCATGTACTATCATGTGCTCCATGTAAAATAATAATTGTGTACGTAAAGTATCATGATCGGATCCTTGTGTATTGATTGGGGCCGGGGAGTAGAAGTGGTTATGTGATTAAATCCCCTAGTGTACTCATGTATATGTCGATTATACCTTCACGTATAATGGAGTTACCATAGATTACTCATGTGCAACCTAAATCAATCACATAACTGTCTTGTGCTCTGAATCACTTATATTTATTATAGTTCATATATTCTCTATCCTATTTATGTACTCAGTTTCCTTATCTATATTTCATATACTTTTGTACTTCTATTACAGCATGTCATATATCTTATTCTATTGCTAGTTCTATATTTTCTAACATGCAATGAAACTTCTTTCAGATTTATGTATTTCGCTCCAATCCTGACTGGATATGTTGACAAAATTTTACAGAGAACTTGGAGGATTTCTGCACCACTTACTATGGCGTAGACTTAGACCACACTTGCGACCTAGATCACCAGGAGGATCCAACTAGCCTAGAGAGACACCAGTAGTGCCTAGATTAGATTGGTAGGACATTATCTGGATTTGTCTCCAGTTATCTTATGTTATGTTATTATTTCATATACTCTGTGTGTTGTGTTGATAACATTTAAACTTAATTATTTTTGGCTTGTGTCATACTTTTTGACATTATTTCTATTCTATATTGTGATGTTACTCCTCCTTAGATATTTGTGATTGAGTTGTATCTTTCTAAGATTGTCCTCTGTATGGAGAGTATATATATTGACATGTACATTATACTGTGTTATAGTTGTTGTTGATACCTATAAAAGCGTTCTATTGCCGACACTGCGACGTAGGCTGGACGTATCCACGGTCTCGTACCCTTTCACTGGGTGCGGGTCGTGACACACACCAAAAGAATTTTCTTCCAAAAGTGGGAGAAAATTTGGGAAAGGTTACTGTTTTAAACCTACAAGTATATGAAACAATTTATTTTACTCCAATTAAAATTAAAATGACCGATATTATTTTATTATTTAATACACGTTTATCAAACGGGCCCTTTTACTATAGTATCTAATTTTTTCTTTCCCATTTTCAATGATATTTTCACCAAAATAATTAAATTGAGGGTTATTTAGTAATAGGGTGTAGCCTCCCTTCCCGGAATTTTGAAATTTTTTATTTATTTTAATTAAAATGGTGATTTTTAGTTTTTATGAATAATTATTTTGTTAATTATTACGGTAGATGATTTAAGCCATGGTTGAGATTTGGAGTACAAGGTGACTAGGAATTATGGCACGGATAGTGCAGTGACATGCTTTGACTAGTGTATTAGCCCTGGTAGAGAAGGCCGAGCCATAGTGATGTCTTAACTAGAAAAACCAGGCCAAGTTGCGACGTAACCCTTATCGAAGATTATTTATTTATTTAATTATAATATTTAGTTTTAGGGAACCCGGTTGTACCAAACTAGTGCAAACTGGACCCAAACCAAGCCAAGCCTATGTAGACCTACTTTTAGGTATGTACAAATATTTTCTAGCTTTTTGGGTAGACTTAACGATATTTCCTAGATATTGGTTATTTATACAAAATGGGTTTTATTATTATTATTTATTGAGATTGTTATCTAATATTATTATTTTATTGTTATATTATTTTATTGTCTAATAAATATAATGTATATGTGTATATGAATATATATGATGTACATGTATCTTTGTATGTATATATAAATATATATTAATGTGTATGTGTGTATATATATATTAAATATGTATTGATATATATATGTGACTATATATACATAATATATATATAAGTGTGTGTATATATATATGTATATATATGTATAAAAATACGTGTAAGTATATATAAATAAATATATGTATATGTATACTTATACTTGTATGCATACATGAATATATAGGTATATAGATAATATATAGAGAGAATATATATAGAAAAAATATATATAGAATATATATATATAGAGAATATATTATAGGAATATATATATATTATATGTATGTATATATTTATATATATTTGTATGTATATACATATATATATATAATATATATATATATATATATATATATATATATATATATCTATATATATAATATAATATATATATATATATATATATATATATATATTCATATAATACGGATATATTTATGTGTATATTTATATATAAGGGATTATATATACAATGTATATATATAAGGGATTATATATATAAGTATATATGCTTTTAGCTATGTATATAGGAGCCCAGCCAAGCTCCCAAAACCCCCAAAGGCCCAGCCCGGCCCAGCTCTTAAGCCCAGCCCGAGCCAGTATGGGCCGAGCCCAGGCCAAAAATCCCTCAGCCGACCAACTGAATAAAATCGAGACTCACCCACAGCAGTAACTCCGAACCGAGCCTCCTTCATATATACCGAATATATATAAAGAGAGTCATCGAGAGGGAGTCGAGAGTCGAGAGTCTCCAACCCTAACCAAAATCGCGTGCCACCACCTGCGCCTCCCTTCCTCACACGCGCGCGTGCACGTCCGCGGCGGGCCGGCCGCCGTGCGCCGCCGTCGACGGCCGGAAACGTGCGGAGCTCGAGCAGGCAACAGCAGCAACCCCCAAGGTACCAACTTTGCGATATTAATTCTTCGCGCATACTCGATGTTTTGCAAATCCGTAAAAACGTATGGAAAGCCAACATAACCCCCTAGGAACCCATCTAGTTGTTGGTTCGGAATCAATCCAGATTCAAAAAGAATCAGGGTCGAAACGACGAAAAATCTGTCCCGAAACAGGACGAAGGCAGTCCAATCACCCACCTTCGACGATCGATTCTGATCGATCCAGTAACACATTAGAAAATCTATTTGAAGAGATATTGACAACATGTAGGGCTTCGAATCCCTTTTTGCAAAATTTGAATTCATCGACTGAGCGTCGAGGAAATCGAATCCCAAAGTTTTCCAAAAACCTGTCTTGAAAACATTGAAATTGTTCACACGACGTGCGTCACACCAATCGGGACGACATGGTCGCGAACCGAAAGCATCGAAAGCTGCGTAACGGCTTCGTGGTCGTGTGGGCTTTGACGGAATTCGAATTGGTCGCGTCGTGCGCGGCGAATTTGATGCGTATCCGTCAAAATTCTCCGTATCGTGCACGTTGCAAATTCTCCAATTACTTTGTGCACGCTCATCAGATCGAGACAAAACTTGCGCCAACAGGACCGTATCATTTTTCTGGTCCTGCGTGCCAAGTTTGGTCAAAATCTGAGACAGTCGAATCGAACGTCGTTTTTGCGGGCCCCACGGTCCTACTCAACGGGCGATTTTGTGCACTGCCCGTCGGAATCCAACTTTGGACATACGGTTGGGTTCGTATCGGAAAACTAGATCCGTAGACATGTAGTTTGACGACTTTAGAGACCGCTGACTCTGGCACGCTTTTCGGTACGAAGCGGGTCCAACGGCGGACATCGTTTTTGCCCGAAATTACCGTTTTGCCCCTTTGTCCAGAATTGGACTTAAGGACAGGCAATCCTAGCTGATTTGACCCTTCTGGACACGTTGGTGATATTTGTTTTAGCATATTTTCTCTAGGTGTCACCATTAGTTAGTCAATTCCTATTTTTTTTCGTATTTCGGAAGTAGTACAACTTTATATTTAATACCTAGACTAGATTGACCCTGTTTGACCAAGTTGACTAGTTGACTTTAGTTTGACTCGGATTGAACTAGAACTTGACTCGTTGACTTTAGTTTGACTCTAATTTGACTTTAGTTGACCTAGTGGACTTGTTGATTAGACTTTAACCTAAAAGGACCTAGAACTATCTAGAATGCACTGTAGATTACTTTTATTTCATGTTAGACTCTTTTGTGACTTGTGATTGCTCTAAATAGGACACTGTGACTCCAGTTGGACATCTACATTTATCAGCGGCTTGGATTACCAGGCGAGTACATTCTCTGATCTTTTTATGCTTCTTTGGATATGTACTCTTGTTATAGACTAGTATACTTGATGCTGACACGACGTTCACACGGATCAGTACCCTCTGGATCTTTTCATGCGATGTTATCCCCTCGGATACATCGAGTATGTCATGTTTCATGTACTTTATCATGTTCATCATGTACTCCATGTATTCACATTTATCCATGTGCACTCATGTGTTATTCATGTACACTCATGACCATATGAGCCCATGTATACAGTAGTTGTTATCCATGTGCAGTAACATAACATGCTTCGATCCTTGTGTATTGGTTGGGGGCAGGGAGAGTGTAGTTGGTTATGTGATCATTATCCCTGTAGGCCTCAAAAATGAAGTCACGCTGAGTTGATCAGAACAAGTCACGCAGAGTGATCCGAGAAGCAGCACAAAAGATACGCTAAGTTCTGCCTGGCCATCTTCTTTAAAAGTCACGCAGAGACAGCTCAGCCATATGTCAGAATCATAATGACTGACAACACAACAGTCGAGAAACGTCTCCTCGTATGCCACGTATGCACAGAACTCGAGAGATCATAGCCGCCTTTTTGCGTGATTTCCGAAATCTTCCTTAGCAAGACTCACTCTTCACCAAGTTGGCGTGACTTTGGGTCTTATCTTCATTTAATGCGGCTGACAATATAATCAATGTCAGAGATTTTTGTGTCAGACGAAGCGTGCCAAATCAAGACAGTTGGCGGTTTGCGTGGATTCTGAACCTTCTCCTTCCTCAAAACATTGCGTGACTTTTGAGTTATTCTTCTCAAAGCCTGCATGAATTCTGAAGTATTCTTCTTCAAAGCTTGCGTGGATTTTGCCTTCAACGAGTCTGCGTCAACGAATCTGCGTGGATTTTTGCCTTCAGCAAGTCAGTGTGGATTTCATTTCAACTGGAGTACGTGGCAGCCATGCCACCAATCTCTCTCTCGCGTACCCAGTAACTTGCACACGACCCATGCACTGATGCCATGTGTCCAACAGTTACGGGCCACGTCCAGTAACTACTCACTAACCCTGCGTGTATTAGAGTCTGCGTGACTTTTCAAGTGCACCAGTGGTGAGGTAGTTATCTTTTCAGTTACTGTTTTGACTCTATAAAGAGAGTTCTTTTTCTCATTCATTGTACAGATACACTGATATCTACTGTCAAAATTTTGAGAGCTTTTCTTCTTCGCATAGTCCAAGGGATAAAGCGATCGTCTTCTAGATCGGATTCCTACAGTTGTAATTTTCCCAGAAACACAACAAATAAAGAGAATTTCTTTATGGAAAACAAATTGGCGACTCTGCTGGGGAAAACCATCTCCTCTTCTGAGATAGTAACAACTCAATGCGACACTTCGTCAATCGGCTCGACGAAGAAGGTGATGACGATCAAATTCGATCAACTCGCCTATGAAGAAATACAGCGGGCTAAGGGTGGCAAACCCACTCCAGCCTCCATCATCACTGCCAAGTCGAAGGGACACTCTGTCTATGTCCCTAAGAATCAGTTGGCAGTCAATGGTGAAGTCTCTGCCACAGTGTCTACTCCTAACACTGGCAAGAACTCCACTGCAAGCACGCACACTCTTGTGCGCTCGAAGATGACAGTAACTAAAAGTCACGCTGACAGTACTGGCTCCTTAGCCGAATTTGTTCCAGCGTGCAAATTCAATTCTAAAAGTCACGCTGACAGTACTGGCTCCTTAGCCGAATCTGTTCTAGCGTGCAAATTCAACTCTAAAAGTCACGCTGATAGTACTGGCTCTTTAGCCAAATCTATTCCAGTGTGCAATCTCATATTCAAAAGTCACGCTGATAGTACTGGCTCCTTAGCCAAATCTATTCCAGTATGCAATCCCACATTCAAAAGTCACGCTGACAATACTGGCTCCTTAGCCAAATCTGTTCCAGCGTATAATTCTAAAATCAAAAGTCACGCTAACAGTACTGGCTCTTTAGCCAAATCTGTTTCAGCGTGTATTTCATCAGAGAAGAATAGCTCCTTAGTTATCTCTTCTTCTTCACCGAGTTCTACTAGAACTGGGGGTGGTCTTCCACACAAAGTCCCTTCGAAAGGAATAACTCTTTAGTTGTTTCTTCTGCTCCTGTAGTTTTACTTCAGGAACAGCTTTGACTGATACTTTTGTTAGTCAAAGAAAAGGAGATGGTCTTTTGACTACTCTTCCTTCTGGACATTCTATGTCTCAAAATCTGAATGAGTCTAAGAAGAAACATTCCTTAATGTCTTCTTCTTTGATTTCTTCAAATTGGGCACAGAATCTGTCCATTAAAGAGGGTCTGTTACCAACTCCTAATCAAGGGAGTGGTTTAACTCTTTCTTCTCTGCAAATATCCAGATCAATGGAAGGAAAACTCCATGTTTCCAAAATTAATGTGTTACCTTCCACTGATTTAAGAACAAAACTCAGCACTTCTGGTGTTAAGAAACCATACCAATTGGATATGAAGATAAAAGATCCAGATGCAGAGTATGCAAGAAATTATGTGGCTCACATTAATCACTCTTTGTATAATCAAGAGCCATCAAGACCCAAGAACAGGAAGTATACTCCTCAATCTTCACAAACAGATTTACGGGAATATCTTCAACATCAAAGGAACATGCTGAATGTGACTTCTATCCAAGAGTCATAATTCAGTGCAGATGTCAATCAACAGTTCAAGACCATGGTGATCATGAATGTGACTTCCAGCCAAGAGTCACAATGCAATACAGATGTCAAAATAAATGACAGTCTGTCTTCAATAGGATTCAGTATGAACTTATGCCTGATGGAGATGAGCCTTTGTTTGCCTCTGTCAACATGACTCTCGGGACACCGGGGGTAGAGTTGATAGTCCAGATGGAGTATATAGAAACACCAGAGCAAGAGTCCTTGCTTCTAGTCAAAGAAATTTGATCCCTGAAATTGATTCTGAATTTCTCGAAGAATCTAACTTCCCACCTCTTCCTACTGGGGGTAATTCTCCTATAGTTGACTTTGATACACGAAGCAATGATTCAGAGTATACAACATCTACTAGTTCATCAATAATCCCTCATACAGTCACGACTTACATGGTTGATGGGAATACTGATGAACCTTCTTCTTCCTTGACTCCTCAAGATCAAAGAATTGCTTCTTTGGAACAGCAAATGAAGTCTATGACTGACACAATGAAGTCGATGTATGAACTCATGGCAGCTCAGTTGCAAAATCGACAGACTGTATCAGATGCCATACCAGTTGATACTGATATAAGTCCAGTACAAGTTCCTCCAGCAGTACAATCCAATACTCCTGGACCAGCTCAACCAAATCCTAGTCTCTCTGGAGCTGGGGGTAGTGCTTACAATGTTGTTCCTCCTCCCAACTATTCTCTACAAGCCACAACTCCACAATCTTCGGGAGTTGTCTCTGAAGAATTGAAGAATCTCAAAACTCAATTCGAAGCATTCAAACAGAAGGATGGTTTACAAAGGTTAGGCATCAAGCAGCCTTATCCGATAGAATGGAAGCAAGTATCATATCCTCCTAAATACAAGCCTCCTACTATCTCATTCTATGATGGAACCACTTCTCCAAGTCAGTTTATCAATCACTTTGAAGTGATGACTGATCAACTACAACCAAGTGATGCCCTCCTTACTCGGGTATTTATTGGATGTCTCAAAGGAACGACTTATGAATGGTATAGGAGTCTCCCAGATGGGAGTATTACCTCATTTGCTGGTTTCAAACAGATATTCTTGAAAGGTTCTATGAAGGGCTTAATGACATGACTATGTCTGCTCTTATTAGAATCAAGCAGAAAAATAATGAATCAACAGAGGAATACATTAACGGTTTCGAAGAGAAGCTCTGAAGATGTCTCTTGGAACTCCTGATGCTGTCACCATTGACACGTGCAAATCAAACTTGTTGCCAATCATCAGTATGTAGACAGGGTCCACTCAATTTCAAGATTGGCCTTCCTTCATAGTCAGTGCCAAAGCTGCAGAAATCAGTGCTGAAACCTTCAAAGGTTTAGGAGTGCAGATGACTCCTAAAGAAACAGGATAAGGTGCTAACAATAAAAATAATGCTCGCAAAGAAAAAGAAACTCTTGAAGTTAATCTTCAGAGCAAAGATGCATCAAATGTTCAAACTCCTGCCTCTACAACTCAACAATCAAGAACACCTCGCCCCAGAGAAGAATATTCTTTTGATGACGACGATGTCCTTGGTATCTTTGAATGTCTGCTGAAAGGTAATAAAATACAATTACCAGAGATCAAGAAACCTGATGAAGCTGGTAAGACAGATCATCCTAAATACTGTCCATATCACAGAATGCTGGGTCACACAATTCGTACATGTTATGTATTGAAAGGAATGATCCAAGAAATGATTAAATCTGGAGCTATCTCTCTTACTCCAAAAGAGAAGACCGTCATCTCCAACGTCGTCTCTATGCAATTTGGAAATTTCCCTCCTCAACTCCTTGAAAGTGGGATTGTTCCTATTCCCAAGGCAACTCTTGACATAGTGAATCTTCCTCCTCCACAGTCTGAAGGATTAGTGCCAATCACTTTGGAAACAGGGGAAATCATGTGGATCCATCCTGATCTAGTGGCAGATTTTGAATCGCCTTCTCCTCAAAAGATTTCTTCTCAAAAATCCAAGAAAGCTGGAAAGATCAAGTCATGTCATATGACTTCTCTTGGGTCTACCTCTGACACAGAGCCAAAAGACAAAGAAGAAGCACTTGTTAGTGCTACTCGAACGGGAAAACCTTACCTAAAGGATTATTCTAAAATCCTGAAGATCCTACTGATATCCCTTCAGATGCTAAAGATGCTCCTAATGTTCCTCCCGAAGAAGAATCATCTACTGAACCTGTTCCTCCCAAGCCTACGGCTCTGGAGAAAGGCAAACAACAGGCTCGGTTTGATAAGCCAATCAAGAAGTCTTTCCTCTTGGACTTCAGAAGCCTTACAATTTCGACATTTTGGCTCAGCTTGCTAATACTCCAGCTAGAATGTCCCTTTTTGAACTTCTACGTCTTTCCAAAGAGACTCGGGAGACGTTAAGTGAAGCACTTCTACAAGCTGACTCTTGTCTTGCACAATTGAAGAAGCCAGATGCGGAACCTGCCACTTGCTTACATTGCAACAGTGTACTGGAGATTATCCCAAATATCACCTTTACACAAGACGACATGTTACTGGAGGATAATCGACATGACCGACCTCTCTACTACACTGGTTATATTGATACGATGAAGATATATCGTATCCTCATTGACCCAGGGTCTGCTATAATCATAATGCCAAAGAGTTTGTTGGATGAATTAAAATCCCTCTTCACAAGCTCTCCAAGACGGTTACTACTATCTTGGGATTCAATTAAAGCCGAAGTGAGCCTTTGGGAAAGATTCATCTGAAGCTTCATATAGGTGATTTCAGATCTAAAGTCACTTTCTATGTGATCGAGATTGCGGGATCCTATAATCTTCTTCTGGGGAGGCCCTTTCTTCATGAAAATAATGTGGTGCCCTCTACTCTTCATCAATGTTTTAAATACATTGATAGCAATGGAAGAGTACAAAAAGAAGTTGCTGATATAAATCCCTTCCATGGGGTTGAAGCTTATTTTAATGATTCCCGAATGTACAAAGAAGAGTATACAAGGGTCATACAAGCTATGAAGAAAGAAGATGCACAAAGTGAGACTTTAATAATCCCTGTTAAAGTCGAACTACTCAGCAACAATCTCCTAAACCCTCTGGAGAAGATTCTTTCATCATTCCAGTGAGTGGACGGATCTCTCCGTTACCTCAGTCATCTACTCAGAATACACTGATCATTCCTATCAGTGGGCGTACTACAGTTCCTGTACCTTCACAAGAAACTCTGCTAATTCCAGTTGGAGGGCGGACTACTCTTCCTACTCAAACTTCAAGGGAGCTCACCTCTAATGAGCCATTTGTTATCGATCTTAATCGAAACAAAGCTTCTTCTTCTTCTCCCCCTTTAGTCATTGACTTGGCTAAAATCTCTAAGGCTCAGCCTTCTCCCAATGTAAATATGCTGCTTTTACATTTAATGAAAAGTCTCCACCTTTGCAGTACGTTGATGTGTGTAATTATGTTCATAGTTATTTACATCTGTTAGATGACTTGAACACAATAACCATAGGAGTTGTACAGACTGTTCATACAGATGTATCTCTAGAACCTGTACAATCTTCATACTTTCTAGTTCCCAGCAGAAAGCCAGGAGACATTCCAATATTCTTCTACAAAGGGGCTCAAAATCCTTCTGATCTTGAAGATGATGACAAAAATGATGATACTGGAAGATTACAACTACGTCGTTATAGTCAGCAATCTAGAGACATCATCAAAAATATAGGCTATAACTTCAGGACTGGCCTCAATAATGGAAAAGGAAGAAAAATGCCTGTCCGGATTCCTCCTTTGAAATATGGAAGGACGAAATGCGGATTTGGTTATACTGCACCTACTCCTTTCATCAATATTATCCATGAAGATCCTGAGTCTGACGAAGATAAGAGATCTGATTCTTCTAGTACCACTTCTTGGGATTCCGATACGAGTATCGGTGACTTCTATTGCAACATTCTGTCTTCCAACATGGTTTCCATTGACCATTCTGAAGAAAGTGATGAAGACGAAGAAGAGTTTGAAATCTCACCTGAATCAGAACAGTGGGCCCAAAGATTAGATAATCAATGGGAGTTCCGTTTCGAGCAAAAAGAACCTCCGACTGAAGATAAACTTGTTCAAATAGATGTTGGTGAAGAGGGGTCTCCCAAACCAATATTCATCAGTGAAAGTCTTTCAGAAACTGATAAGAAAGACATGATCAAACTTATTCGTGATTACATCGATGTCTTTGCTTGGAGTTATGAAGATATGCCAGGGCTTGATCCTCAAATTGCAACTCACAAGCTCAACATCTTGCCGAATGCTAAACCGGTCAAACAACAACAGCGACGATTTCGTCCAGACATCATGGATGCAATTGAAGCTGAAGTCAATAAACTCATTACCTCTGGGTTTATTAGAGAGGAACAACATCCCGATTGGGTGGCTAATATTGTTCTTGTTCTTAAAAAGACTGGCAAGATCAGAGTATGCATAGACTTTCGCGATCTCAATGTGACATGTCCTAAAGACGAATTCCCTCTACCAATCACTGATGTCATGGTTGATAATACCTGTGGATTTGAACGAATGTCATTCATGGACGGGTATTCTGGGTATAATCAGATCAAAATGTTCCCAGAAGACGAGAAGCACACTTCTTTCAGAACGCCGATTGGTACATACTGTTATACAGTTATGCCATTCGGTCTCAAGAATGCAGGAGCAACTTATCAACGAGCTATGAGCACTATATTCTGTGAACATTTGCAGAAAACAGTCGAATGCTATATTGATGATATTGCAGTCAAAAGTCGACAAAAGGAGGATCATATCCAAGATTTGAAGACTATATTTGATCTAATGCGTAAGCATCAATTAAAGATGAACCCTACTAAGTCCTTCTTAGGCGTCTCTAGTGGTAAATTTCTCGGCTTCGTCATTACCTCTAAGGGTATACACGTGGATCCCGAGAAGATCAAAGCCATCCAAGAGATGCGTCCTCCACGCACCTTAAAAGAGCTACGAGGATTTCAAGGAAGAATCGCTTATATCAGGAGATTCATCTCTAATTTATCAGGACGCTGCAGACCATTCAACAAACTTATGAAGAAAGGTGTCTCTTTTGTCTGGAATAATGAATGTCAGAAAGCATTCGATGATATAAAACAATATCTGATGAGCCCTTCAGTATTGGTACCTCCCGTCTCAGGAATACCGTTCCTCCTCTATACTCGAGTAATGAGTCATTCATTGGGTGCATTACTCGCTCAAAAGAATCAAAATAGCCATGAACAGGCCATTTATTATCTCAGCCGTACTATGACCGGAGCTGAACCTCGATATTCATCGGTTGAAAAAGAATGTCTAGCCTTGATATTTGCTGTCCAAAAGACACGTCATTATATCATTGGCCAGACTATTCATGTCATCTCCAGGATCAATCCTATACGGATCATGATGAAGAAACCCAGTGTTTTGAATTCTCGATTGGCTAACTGGAGAATCCTACTTGCTCAGTATGATATGCACTATATTCCTCAAAAATCAGTCAAAGGACAAGCTTTAGCTGATTTTCTGGCTGCTCACTCAATTCCAGAAAATTTAAAACTCTATGATGAAATCCCAGATGAAGTCCTAGATTCAAATCAAATTGCTGAAGAAGATCCTACTTGGCGTCTATTCTTTGATGGAGCATCAAGAATTGGTCCTAATGGCGATATTGTTGCTGGAGTTGGAATTGTTCTTGTATCGCCAGAAGGTCTTGCCATCCAAAGAGCTTATTCTCTCGATCAGCCGTGTTCAAACAATGTAGCTGAGTACAACGCATTGCTTATTGGTCTTCAACTCGCTAAACATCTGAATATTCAACATTTGGAGGCGTATGGAGACTCTAAACTTATTGTCAATCAGATCAGGGGTACTTATGAAGTTCGCCATCAAGATCTGGTTCCTTATCATAAAACAGCCATATCTATGGCCTCATCATTTAAGGAATTCTTTATTGAACATGTTAGGCGAGCATGTAACACAGAAGCTAATGCCCTTGCTAATCTTGCAGCAGTGCTGGCTATCCCAATCAGACGGCAACAAATGATTGTTGTTCGTAGTCGAGAATTATTTTATCTTGAAAATAACCTGACTCTAGGACTTCCAGTTGACATTGAAGAATCAACATCTCATGACGTCAACACAACAAGAGGATTTGGATTCAGTCGTAAATCGATATCATCTTCATCCGATTCCAGCACGGAATTCATCTTCAGTAACTCGACTGAGAATCAGAATACGGATAAAGATTGGAGACTTCCTTTCTTAGATCTCGTATTATATGATATTCTTCCGGATGATCCGAGTGAGGCAACATCTATCAGACGACGATCACTCAGATTCTATTACAATCATACAACAAAGACCTTATATCGTCGAGCTTATGATGGTTTACTCCTTCGGTGCATTGCCGGTGATGAAGCCCAACAAGTTATTCGTGAAGCACATGATGGAATTTGTGGAGCGCATCAACCTGGGCCAAAACTTCAAGACCGTATTCGACGGATGGGTTATTATTGGCCAACTATGGTATCAGATGCCATTGAATATGCAAGGAAATGCAAAGCTTGCCAAGTTCATGCAGATTTTATACATCAACCTTCGGAATTTCTACATCCGACGGCAGCATCATGGCCCTTCGAAGCTTGGGGCATGGACATTGTTGGCCCGATCAATCCACCGTCATCTAAAGGTCATCGGTTCATTCTCGCAATAACTGATTACTTCTCCAAATGGGCCGAAGCCATTCCTTTATCTGAAATTAAGACGTCTAATGTCATCAGCTTTATTAAGCACCACGTCATCTACAGATTTGGTGTTCCTCGACGCATTGTTCATGATAACGGACCACAGTTCGTCAGCCAGAAATTTACTCGATTCTGTGACGATCACCGGATCAATAATGTTGCTTCTACCGCATATAATCCAGCAGCTAACGGATTAGCGGAAGCTTTCAACAAAACTATTATTAAGCTCCTAAAGAAGTTTGTCTCCACTAACAAACGTAATTGGAGTGACAAGCTCGAGGAATGTTTGTGGGCTTATCGCACTACAGTCCGTAATGCTACTAAGTGTACACCTTTCTCTCTGGTGTATGGATCTGAGGCTGTTCTCCCATTAGAGATTCAAATTCCTTCTTTAAGGATAGCAATCGCTAATGAACTCACTGCTGAAAATAATGATCGTCTTCGACTTCAAGAATTGGAGGCTCTGGATGAAAAGCGGTTATCTGCTCAACAGAATATTGAATTCTATCAAGCTAGAATTTCAAGGGCTTTTAACAAGAAAGTCAGAATTCAAACATTTCAGAAAGGAGAACTTGTGCTTACTGTCAGACGCCCGATGACTATGACACACATGAGTAAGGGCAAGTTTGATACAAAATGGGAAGGTCCATTCATTGTCAATAAGATCTTTTCTAATGGGGCTTATCAACTCACTACTCTAGATGGTAAAGCCACTATGATGCCCATCAACGGCAAATTCTTGAAGAAGTACTACGTCTAATATTTCTATCAAGATTGTCCTCCCATCATTCTCCAGCTGTTTCATTGTTCTTTCCGAAGAATCATTCTGATATCTATTATCCCCAGTGGAGATAGGTATTCTACTTTGTATCGTTTTCTCAACAAATTTGATATCCAGAAAATCATGTCCACATTACCTCTGAATTTTCTATCTCAATATCATATTTATGAAAATGATATTTAGTCTTTCTGATTTCTGAGTCAAAAGATCAATGAATAAAGACAAAAATATAAAGTGGGAAGGATATATCGTAAACAAAGTTTCCTTAAACGGAGTTTATTTGAGACAAATTCCTCAAGAAGAGTACATCATCATGGAAGATTACTGTAATCCCTTTCATATTTGGGACGAGGACCACATACATAATCAGCAAAAGAATTGAGTACATCTTTTCCTGACTGCACCAAGAATTGACAGGCAGCCAGCCTCATTGCTTCTTCTTCTTCGGTTTCTCCTGGTTCGACCAGGAAGTCCAGGATATCTTTCGGCGGCTTGGGAGTAAACGAGCTTTCGCCCATTTCCTTCTTCTGCGGAGGTGGATGTTCTTTAACACCTTCAGTAGCTTCGGGGACGACTTCAGCCTTCTTTACATTTTCTTCAGAAGACATTGTGGATAAAATGCGATCCTTCTACTCAAATATATGCTCTATTTATAGGCATATGGTTACAAGGGTCGAAGGGACGTATTCTTTCCCGATATTCAGTTCATCCACTCATTTCTCACATTCATCCGACGTTTCACATGTTCATTAATACTTAACGGTTCGTCCGTTCATTTATTACATTCACTCGACAGTTCATCTGTTCATCATTTCCTAACGGTTCATCCGTTCATAATCTTCTATCAATTTATTAAGCGGGGATTTATTATTTATCATGTTTTCATAACCTCTGAATCAATTCCGAATCTACTTACTCATTTGTCATGTTTTGACCTCTGCATAGAAATCAATCTATTTTCTTTCGAGTTCCTATATATTATCATGTCCATAATACCTCTGATAATATCATATACTCTAAAACAGAAAAGATGATTTTATTATCTATCATGTCCACAATTCATCCACAAATACAAATCATTGAGCATAGAAGAATTGTCATTTCCATTCTCATTTCACCACAAAAGTCTATTATATTTTCTTAGACTTTCCTACAAATCATAATGGAAATCTATTACAAATCTTGGATTTTCATTCTATGTACAACTGAGATCTATTTCTTCTTGGATCTTCTCTGGCAATCTCGTTGTTTGTGGCAATTCCTGGGTGTCCAGCAGGAATCAAACTCTGGTCTTATCTCTCAGACGAGAGGAGAACCACAGAGTAGGGAAACACGAAAACGTGTTGCTGCCAATACAAATGGTGGAGGGGGGTAACCTCTCAAGGAAGACAGGAATGTATCCAAACCTTGGGATACAATTCCTGGTTCTACCTTGAAAGGAACTCTACTACCCGATTTCTCGGTAGTAGAGTTAACTCCACCATCCAACTCTCGTGTATAAAGGCTCTTCCTACCATCTAAGGAAGACCCTTCTATCTCACGAAGAGTTCTGAGTTGTCTGAGTTACGCGTCAAAAGCGTATGAGCTCCCTGATGTGGGTGTCAAAAGAACATTGTCCACAGCATCCACATCACTAATGCCAGTTCTGAAGAAGGTTTTCAGCCAAAATTCAACAAGAAACAGTAAAGAAAAATCAGCCAACAGAAACTGGCCAAGCAAAGACAGATGCATTCTGTTCATTTCAGGAAGATAAATTTGTCTTTAGCAAACAAAAAATTTGATGCGTGTATATTGAACTTACCGCTGAGTTTGCTGCTAAGGATTGACAGATCCATGTCTGGTAGCGTGCACAGAGATTTGATATCAGACACCATGGCTTTTCTATTTTCTTCTCACAGAAAATTCATTTCTCAGAAGAGAGGAAGAAGAACGGGAAGATGAGTTTGCGTGGAGTTCATCCATCTATTTAAAGGGTCAAGTGCAGGTCTATTCTTGGAAAAGATCCGCATAAATAGCGCTCGTAAATTGTGGAATAAGTGTCACATGTACTTCGGGAGACCGTGCAACATTGGAAACAGTCAAAGTATGCTAATTAATATTCTTCATTAAAAGGCACGCAGATCAAACACAAAAGTTGTACTTCATTCTTTAAACAGGCACTGATGGCCTTACAAAAAGACAAAAAAGTGCAACAAAAGCGTAGAAAGTTACGCTCTATTTTCCAGAGCGGCTAAGTTTGATGCCTAACTCCTCTACGCTCTTAACTCCCAGGCGATGCAACAGAGTCTCGAGCATTTCACGCTTCTCCATAAGGCTCCGCCCATCAGAAGAAGACGAGCCATCCAATCCAAAGTAGCTCAAGAGATTCTTGGCTAACTGCGTGGAGTCGTCCTTGAGCTCGATGACGACAGGTTCGGGTTCTTTGCCCCCAAAAGTGGGGTCACCATGGGAACAAAAGCCCAACTTGCGTGCTTCCTCTTCGGCTGCTTCCTTTGGGGTCATATTTTCGAGAGATGAATGTCAAAACTGAGAATCTCTTCCTGCTTATATAACAGATCTCGTCGACAGTTCATATTCCACCATAAATTGGACGCAATCAGTCTCGGAGAACGAAGAGTCATTATGACATTTAATAAGTTCATTTGGATGTTTTCAAAGAACTTTAAAGTCTTTTCGACTTCCGAAAAATTTTGAAGTCATCTCAGCGTGACTTTAACTCATTTCATCATCTCTATTTCAAAGTATTTCGAAAATATTTTATCATTTTTCGAAAACTTTGAAGGGGGTTTTGTAGGCCTCAAAAATGAAATCACGCTGAGTTGATCAGAACAAGTCACGCAGAGTGATCCGAGAAGCAGCACAAAAGATACGCTAAGTTCTGCCTGGCCATCTCCTTTAAAAGTCATGCAGAGACAGCTCAGCCATACGTCAGAATCATAATGACTGACAACACAACAGTCGAGAAACGTCTCCTCGTATGCCACGTATGCACAGAACTCGAGAGATCATAGCCGCCTTTTTGCGTGATTTCCGAAATCTTCCTTAGCAAGACTCACTCTTCACCAAGTTGGCGTGACTTTGGGTCTTATCTTCATTTAATACGGCTGACAATATAATCAATATCAGAGATTTTGTGTCAGACGAAGCGTGCCAAATCAAGACAGCTGGCGGTTTGCGTGGATTCTGAACCTTCTCCTTCCTCAAAACATTGCGTGACTTTTGAGTTGTTCTTCTCAAAGCCTGCGTGAATTCTGAAGTATTCTTCTTCAAAGCTTGCGTGGATTTCGCCTTCAACGAGTCTGCGTCAACGAATCTGCGTAGATTTTTGCCTTCAGGAAGTCAGCGTGGATTTTATTTCAACTGGAGTACGTGGCAGCCATGCCACCGATCTCTCTCTCGCGTGCCCAGTAACTTACATACGACCCATGCACTGATGCCATGTGTCCAACAGTTACGGGCCACGTCCAGTAACTACTCACTAACCCTGCGTGTATTAGAGTCTGCGTGACTTTTCAAGTGCACCAGTGGTGAGGTAGTTATCTTTTCAGTTACTGTTTTGACTCTATAAAGAGAGTTCTTTTTCTCATTCATTGTACAGATACACTGATATCTACTGTCAAAATTTTGAGAGCTTTTCTTCTTCGCATAGTCCAAGGGATAAAGCGATCGTCTTCTAGATCGGATTCCTACAGTTGTAATTTTCCCAGAAACACAACAAATAAAAAGAATTTCTTTATGGAAAACAATCCCCAGTAGTTATCCATGTGCATTCCATAGCTGTATCCATGTGCAACCCAAGCTGTTTACATAACCAATTCATGCTCTGATTCACGTAGAAGGTTATATTCTTTATTTATCATATTTACATCTCAGTTATATCTTCTCTCCTGTTGATTTCTCTTTACAGCGATTCATGTATAGTTTTCTATAGCTTGCTTTATATGTCCATTCCTGATATGAACTGTTGTGAGAGATATGTGCTCGTTCCTGTCCTGATTGGACCCGTTGATAAAATTTTACAGGTATTTGGAGTTCACAGTTAGCCTAGAGGACACTGGTAGAGCTTGGAGTATTTACCTAGAGTTTGTTCATTTTCTTTATTGTCTGTCTTAAGAGTTGTATTTGAAATCTTGTGTTTGTTTAATAGAAACTGTTTTACTATCACTCCTGATTCTCTCTCTTGTGGATTATCTTATCTATTTCATCGTGCTGTTATCTATCTTTAGAGTTGTGATTGAGATAGTATCCTTATGTGTTTGTCCTCCATCTGGAGAGTATAGCATATTATTTTAGATGTGACTATGACCTAGAACAGCGTTCTACCGTCGACACTGCGGCGTAGGCTGGACGTACCCACGTCTCGTGCCCTAACGCTAGGGTGCGGGTCGTGACACATTTTTAGTGGTGGCCCATGCAGGTCGAGATTCGCATTTGTGCGATTTTGTAGTAGCGCGACGACTTAGTTGTACTGCTACGAGCCTGCTATAGAGTATAAGAAATAAGGTGTTAGAAATAGAGATACTCAATCACACTTTGGATCCTTTGAGAGATTGCAAGGACGACCCTTGAGAATCTCATTACGAATTTCGATTTGAATTTCTTTTCCTGTTGAATTTGATCTTGATTGGTTCATCTCTTTTGAGCGGACCTTCATTATTCCTTCTTTACCATTAATTCTTGTATTCCCATTTTCTTAAACTCTGTCGTACCTGCATACTTTGTAACCCTTGAGTCTTCGTATTTTTATGGAAAAGGTTGAAGAAGTGTCGAAAATCATGTAGCTCGGAAATAATTGAACTGGTTATCGTGTGATGATTTTGTAGGAATCCAAAATATTGGATGTTAACATGGAAACTTGAGAATGATATGTGGTAAAGGTCTAGGATGAAATCAAAGAGATGTATACTACCAGTCTGGAAACAAACCACACTTAGAGAAAGCTTGGTATGAATAATTCGTAAGTGTATTTCAAAACTGATGAGGATATTCAAGGTCAACTTAGTATGAGGACTTCAAAATTTTGGTTATTGATTCTCGGACAGTTTTACCCTAAGGCTTTAAAGAAGGTTAGTAATGGAAAAGAGAATTAAATGGTATTCAATAAAGATATGAAATTGAACAAGATATTGCAAGAAAATGACTAGGGATAGAGAGGACACACGGCTATAGAAATTTGGACATTGTTGTGAATTTAAAAAAAAAATCGAAGAATAATATTCATAGGTGTATGTCGAAGAAAATATGAAGGTTGATTTTACGATGGAAAATAAGTTTGTAAGTCCTAGAGGTTTTGGGAATTGAATGATACGAGAAAACAATTTAAACAGTTTAAAAGATCTCATAAACTTGAGTTAGAGGTTTCGGATCTAAATTGGGACAATGTGAAGAAATATGGAAATTGATTTAAAATGAATAGTATTGATTCTTAATAAGAAGGGGCATGCTTCATGAGAAATGTTTTAAAAATTTAGAATCCTGCCTATGATGATCATGGTAAGGATTTAGATAACGGAAGGTTGTAAAATCTGGATGGTAAACATATGAGGATTGAATTATCATAGGGAGACTAGTAAGGTAAAGATACGATTAGCAATTATGATCAGATGAACTTCAGGGTTTCAGGGGCAGATGATGCTTGACTTTCCTCAAATCTAGATCTTTTATTTTGACTCTCTAACCGTTCGTAATATTGAATAATGATTTGATCATTCCTTAACAGTATTCTCTCTCTAGAACTGTATCCCTAAATTATTTTATTCTGTAACTGATTTTATTTCGTGCTTCAACTTGATCTCCTTTACTTTGTGCATTAATTGTCGCCTCTTGAACTTCCATTTCCTATTTTTGATCCTTGACATTTCTTACCATGACTTTGATATTCGGAGTGTAATACTAGCTGTTACCCTCCAACAAATTGTGTACAAGACCCAGACGAGTCTATCTTCATGTGGGCATATCGTGTCCCATTAAACTCATCTCCTTGTATACTATCCTCTTGATATGACTTTCGAGTCGAAATGACTAACTATGATCTATACCATAATACCAACTATTTTCAATTTCAATTAGAAATCCAACTTGACTCACTTCTTTGACCCGACATGTGTTGGTGTTCTGCTTGATTCCTTAAATGCTCAACTTTGTACTTTATCTTGATGGCTTGACCCGTTGTTCCATCACCCTATTAGTTTAACTCTTTTAAGGTGGGTAGAATGCCTCACTACCCAGCAAATCCTAGTCATTGTGAACCACATTGATAAGTTCACTTAGACTATTTAATTTCTTTCATCATTATCCTTACTTATATTTTGACTACCTTATGTTGCTAATTTAGAACCAGTTTTGCAAGCTTATCTTCTTTTCGAGCTTGATCATGACATATATTATTGGGGGCCGGCACCCACTAACATATTGTCTAATCAGAACCGGTGCAAGATGGTCTGATCAACCTATTGCATTTTGGTTCGCTTTTCATATATTATTCTACGTGGATGGAGACATAGTTAAACTTGTCCTAGAGTCTCATCCGCGACAGCCTTGACAATTCCCCTTTGAACTATTTTGTCGTCTATGAGCCACGTATTGTACTCAATAACATCGTCTTTGAACTCTTTACTGTCTGCCTTTCACATATTTCAGAAAGACAAGACACTATACTTATTAGACAGACCCGAGGTATCCCATATAGTTTCCCTATCCAAAGGAGGAAATTGATTCAATTCTATAGCCTTGCATCATCCTTTAAATCCTAATTCCTTTGACTGACCAGTTGACTTGGTCATCCTTCTTATCATCCAATATATTGGGATCTTATTCAATTGAATTAAACCAATTATGACATGGATTTCAAATCTTGGATACTCGTGCTCAGACTTCAATAATCTCGTTCTCTATCTTGCCCAAACATCGATTCATCCTGATTGATCAACTTAGATCGTATTGGGACTAAAAATTTCTTATATATATATATATATAGTGTGCTTGGATTTTTTGTGCTATTGACGAGTCGTGATTTAGACTTTGATTTTCTTGATTATATTTGGAATTAGTAACCCTTCAGAGTTAGTTACTAGTTATGTTCCTTGATAGTTGCCAATTTCATAATGGTTGATAGACTGCCCTACGGCCTTGATGATTGGCGTTCCCTTATCTTTTCAATTGGACTCCCTAGACTGTTTGTATGTTTTATACCCGATGACTGGCTTGATCTAGTATGACTTATACACCTAGGTGAGACTTTCAACTCTTATGATTTGACCATGATCCTGCGTATGTTATTCTTCCTAATTGTATGATTAAATTTTTTTTTCTTAGAGACTTTGATTGTTGGGTGTTGACCTAGAAGGAGTATGACCGACCTAAATTTCGAGGACGAAATTATTTTTAAGGTGGGTAGATTTGTAGCCTCCCTTCCCGGAATTTTGAAATTTTTTATTTATTTTAATTAAAATGGTGATTTTTAGTTTTTTACGAATAATTATTTTGTTAATTATTACGGTAGATAATTTTAGCCATGGTTGAGATTTGGAGTACAAGGTGACTAGGAATTATGGCACGGGTAGTGCAGTGACATGCTTTGACTAGTGTATTAGCCCTGGTAGAGAAGGCCGAGCCATAGTGATGTCCTAACTAGGAAAACCAGGCCAAGTTGCGACGTAACCCTTATCGAAGATTATTTATTTATTTAATTATAATATTTAGTTTTAGGGAACCCGGTTGTACCAAACTAGTGCAAACTGGACCCAAACCAAGCCCAAGCCTATGTAGACCTACTTTTAGGTATGTACAAATATTTTCTAGCTTTTTGGGTAGACTTAACGATATTTCCTTGATATTTGGTTATTTATACAAATGGGTTTTATTATTATTATTATTTATTGAGATTGTTATCTAATATTATTATTTTATTGTTATATTATTTTATTGTCTAATAAATATAATGTATATGTGTATATGAATATATATGATGTACATGTATCTTTGTATGTATATATAAATATATATTAATGTGTATGTGTGTGTGTATATATATATATATATTAAATATGATATTAAATATGTATTGATATATATGTGACTATATATACAAATAATATATATATAAGTGTGTGTATGTATATATATATATATATATATATATATATATATATATATATATATATATATATATATATATATATATTTTTTATATATATATATATATATATATATATATATGTATATAAAAATACATGTAAGTATATATAAATAAATATATGTATATGTATACTTATACTTGTATGCATACATGAATGTATATAGGTATTTGGTGTGTATATAGATAATATATAGAGAGAATATATATATAGAAAATATATATATAGAATATATATATATAGAGAATATATATATAGAGAATATATTTATATTATATGTATGTGTATATATATTTATATATATTGTATGTATATACGTATATATATATATATATATATATATATATATATATATATATATATATATATATATATATATATATATATATATATATATTCATATATATACGGATATATTTATGTGTATATCTATATATAAGGTATTATATATACAATGTATATATATAAGGGATTATATATATAATGGATTATATATATATAAGTATATATGCTTTTAGCTATGTATATAGGAGCCCAGCCAAGCTCCCAAAACCCCCCAAAGGCCCAGCCCGGCCCAGCTCTGAAGCCCAGCCCAAGCCAGTATGGGCCGAGCCCAGGCCAACAAATCCCTCAGCCGACCAACTGAATAAAATCGAGCCTCACCCACAGCAGTAACTCCGAACCCGAGCCTCCTTCATATATGCCGAATATATATAGAGAGAGTCATCGAGAGGGAGTCGAGAGTCGAGAGTCTCCAACCCTAACCAAAATCGCGCGCCACCACCTGCGTCTCCCTTCCCCACATGCGCGCGCACGCGTCCGCGGCGGGCCGGCCGCCGTGCGCCGCCGCCGACGGCCGAAAACGTGCGGAGCTCGAGCAGGCAACAGCAGCAACCCCCAAGGTACCAACTTCGCGATATTAATTCTTCGCGCATACTCGATGTTTTGCAATTTCGTAAAAATGTATAGAAAGCCAACATAACCCCCTAGGAACCCATCTAGTTGTTGGTTCGGAATCAATCTAGATTCGAAAAGAATTGGGGTCGAAATCGACGAAAAATCTGTCCCGAAACAGGACCGAAGGCAGTCCAATCACCCACCTTCGACGATCGATTCTGATCAATCCAGTGACATATTAGAAAATCTATTTGAAGAGACTTGTTGACAACAAGTAGGGCTTCGAATCCCTTTTTGCGGAATTTGAATTCATCGACTGAGCGTCGAGAAATCGAATCCCAAAGTTTCCCAAAAACCTGTTTTGAAAACATTAAAATTGTTCCACACGACGTGCGTCACGCCAATCGGGACGACGTGGTCACGAACCGAAAGCATCAAAAGCTGCGTAACGGCTTCGTGGTCGTGTGGGCTTTGACGGAATTCGAATTGGTCGCGTGTGCGCGACGAATTTGATGCGTATCCGTCAAAATTCCTCGTATCGTGCACGTTGCAAATTCTCTAATTACTTTGTGCTCGCTCGTCAGATCGAGACGAAACTTGCGCCAACAGGACCGTATCATTTTTTTGGTCCTGCATGCCATGTTTGGTCCAAATCTGATACAGTCGAATCGAACGTCGTTTTGCGGGCCCCACGGTCCCACTCAACGGACAATTTTCTGCACTGCCCGTCGGAATCCAACTTTGGACATACGGTTGGGTTCGTATCAGAAAAATAGATCTGTAGACATGTAGTTTGACGACTTTAGAGACCGTTGACTCTGGCACGCTTTTCGGTGCAAAGCGGGTCCAACGACGGACATCGTTTTTGCCCGAAATTACCGTTTTGCCCCTGTGTCCAGAATTGGACTTAAGGACAGGCAATCCTAGCTGATTTTACCCTTCTGGACACGTTGGTGATATTTGTTTTATCATCCGACAATGTCGGTAGATATTTTCTCTAGGTGTCACCATTAGTTAGTCAATTCCTATTTTTTTCCGTATTTCGGAATTAGTACAACTTTATATTTAATACCTACACTAGATTGACCCTGTTTGACCAAGTTGACTAGTTGACTTTAGTTTGACTCGGATTGAACTAGAACTTGACTCATTGACTTTAGTTTGACTCTAATTTGACTTTAGTTGACCTAGTGGACTTGTTGATTAGACTTTGACCTAGAAGGACCTAGAACTATCTAGAATGCACTGTAGATTACTTTTATTTCATGTTAGACTCTTTTCTGACTTGTGATTGCTCTAAATAGGATACTGTGACTCCAGTTGGACATCTACATTTATCAGCGGCTTGGATTACCAGGCGAGTACATTCTCTGATCTTTTTATGCTTCTTTGGATATGTACTCTTGTTATAGACTAGTATACTTGATGCTGACACGACGTTCACACGGATCAGTACCCTCTAGATCTTTTTATGCGATGTTATTCCCACGGATACATCGAGTATGTCATGTTTCATGTACTTTGTCATGTTCATCATGTACTCCATGTATTCACATTTATCCATGTGCACTCATGTGTTATTCATGTGCACTCATGACCATATGAGCCCCATGTATACAGTAGTTGTTATCCATGTGCAGTAACATAACATGCTTCGATCCTTGTGTATTGGTTGGGGACAGGGAGAGTGTAGTTGGTTATGTGATCATTATCTCCAGTAGTTATCCATGTGCATTCCATAACTGTATCCATGTGCAACCCAAGCTGTTTACATAACCAATTCTTGCTCTGATTCACGTAGAAGGTTATATTCTTTATTTATCATATTTACATCTCAGTTATATCTTCTCTCCTGTTGATTTCTCTTTACAGCGATTCATGTATAGTTTTCTATAGCTTGCTTTATATGTCCATTCCTGATATGAACTGTTGTGAGAGATATGTGCTCGTTCCTGTCCTGATTAGACCCGTTGATAAAACTTTACAGGTACTTGGAGTTCACAGTTAGCCTAGAGGACACTGGTAGAGCTTGGAGTATTTACCTAGAGTTTGTTCATTTTCTTTATTGTCTGTCTTAAGTGTTGTATTTGA
Organism: Iris pallida; assembly: GCA_029216955.1. Lineage (NCBI taxonomy): Eukaryota > Viridiplantae > Streptophyta > Magnoliopsida > Asparagales > Iridaceae > Iris > Iris pallida. Next base: position 2,435,479 of record JANAVB010011200.1, on the reverse strand, counting down.
AATCTTGTGTTTGTTTAATAGAAACTGTTTTACTATCACTCCTGATTCTCTCTCTTGTGGATTATCTTATCTATTTCATCGTGCTGTTATCTATCTTTAGAGTTGTGATTGAGATAGTATCCTTATGTGTTTGTCCTCCGACTGGAGAGTATAGCATATTGTTTTAGATGTGACTATGACCTAGAACAACATTCTACCGTCGATACTGCGGCGTAGGCTGGACGTACCCACGTCTCGTGCCCTAACGCTAGGGTGCGGGTCGTGACATAGGGTCTCACATAATAATTGAAATTAGGGTTTAGGTCTCCAAAGTGTCCGGTGACACTTTCGAGACCTAAATTGGACACTTTGTAGACTTAAACCGGACACTTTGGAGACCTAAACCCTAAACTATTAAATTAATTGATATATATATTATAATGAACCTTGCACCCTTTCTAAACTCTTTTTTTATTTATGAAAGTTATAATAATTATTGAGATGATGAAAAAAAAACTAAACAATTTAATTTCTTACATTCCAGACAACCACAATTTGAAAAACTACGTTCGAAAATTAAAATTATTATTAAAATTATAAAAAAGTTTGATACCAGCAAGAATGTGTCGCTGGCAGCATAAACCAAATTGATGTAACAAGAGACTTGATGGGGATATTATCACAGATAGATGGACTTATAGGTGCTAGCGGTGATTCACAAACCTAGAAACTATGGGTGCTAGGTTATTCACGAGCCTAGAAGCAATGGGTGCTAGGCTGATTTTGATGGCAGACCTTATGGGGATAGCTTTTGGATTCCCTTTGCATTTATGTCATCCTCATCATAGGCAGGAAAGGTGTTGGGAAAAAGAGAGAGAGAATGGAATGACATGTAGAGGAAGGAGAACATAGAACAAGTTAACATGAATCGTATTGCATTTTTGTCATTTTCAATGACATTTTCACCAAAATATTATAATGAGGCTTGCGTCCTCTCTGAAGTCTTTAATAGTAAATTCCCCTTAATAAGTCGAGTGTTTTTTATTTACATTGTTTTTTTGTCATTTTCAATAATATTTGTATATTGATTGTTGTAGTTAACATGATCAAAAATGCTAAGTTTACTACCAAATGTGCACAACCATGTAAAACCCCTAAATTTCTACTATTTATTTTTATATTACATTTGGTACCGATTTAAAATTTTGTATTGTACGTCGCGTAGTCGTATTGTACGTCGAGCACGAAATTTTATTTTTCGTAATTGCTCGACGAGTGCGAATATGTGCGAGCGTACATATTTTTAGAAAAATATTTTTCTTATTTTTATTGTTTCAAAATAATATATGTAATATTTAATTTAGTCATCAAAATTTCCTAAATTTATGATTTTATTATGAAAAGCCATTTATTTAGAATAAATAATATTCTTAGTGCATACACATATTTCATAAATATTTTGCTAGTTTATTTTAAATAAAAATATAATTTTTGAGATTTATTAATATTAATAATTTATTATTCAAAAAGATATTTAAAAATAGTAATGTAATTTTCAAAATTATTATTATTAATATTTTTGGAAAATATATTTCGAAATTATTGTGAAGATTTAAATTTGATTTGAATTTATGGATTTATTTCAATAGTTAATATTTGTAATTTGATTTACCCCATTTGATTTTAAACTAGGAATTTAATTAGATTTAAATTAGATTTGTATTTGGATTTGAATTTGATTGATTTTAAATTAAATTACAAACTATCTAAATTGGGTTTAAACTACTCATAATCCTTATCCAATCGGGAATTCACAAATCCTATAAATAGGCAGGTACTCCTCCAATTCATTATTCATCCACGATAATTTTCTCCACAAATCTACGTGCATCGTGTCCATGTTCTCCGTCCATAATCTTATTCTAATTTTACATTTACATATTTTTTCCATGCCGGACAATCACGATACCATCTCCAATCCTAGCCTAGCCTAGCCTAGCTCCCGCTCGTATCACAGCACCCCGCCGCGCCGTCGCCACGAACCCCTCCAACACCCGAACTCCACCACCGAGCCCCAGCCATAAACAACCACTGTCACCACCCTCACCATCAGCGTCCCAGTAAACCCAGCCACCACGAGCGCCATCACCAACTTCCCTACACAACCCCGTCGACCACCTTGGCCGACCGCCACCACCCAGTACCATACATCACCACTACCACCCACCGTTCGACCTCGCCATCCCCGGCCATCCACCGACTAAACCCAAACCATCACCACTACGACCCAAACTTCCTTCGACACCACCAACACCCTCGCCAAGCCAACACAACCACCGACTTCACCACAGACCCGCGACAGCCAATTCATCACGCCCCAACCACCATCAACAGAAGAAAACGAGGAGGAATAAAGAAAACCTCACCTCCGTCGCGCATGTCGAACCCCATCCCCTTCTCCGTTGAGCCGCGGGTGAGCTCCGATCGCCGCCTCGTCCGTAACTCCCTCGTCAGCCGTGCCATCGCCATAACCCCGGTGAGCCGCTCCGCCGGAGACCGTCACGGCCGCCGCCCTCCGCGTGGGGACTTCCGCCGATGTTGTCCCAATCGCTGCGTGCAGCCACGACGCCGATCCCGGCGACTTCGGTGGCCGCCTCCTCCGAAACCCCGAGCTCATCCCAGTCGCCGCCCGCCGAAAACCCTCTCCGGCGCTTCTTCCCGCTCACTCTGCTTCTTCTCCGACTCCCTCTCACTCTCGCGCATCTCTCTCTCTCTCTCCCCCCACTCGTTTGCTTCTTCCCCAGGAGAAGTACTCCTCTACCCAAAAGGGGCTCACTCCTCTTCCCAAAAGTCACTCCACTCGTTTTTATTTATTTTTATTATTATTATTATTATTAGTACTATTGCTGCAAATATTTTTATTTTATTATTATTATTATTATCATCATTATTATAATTATTATTATTATCTTTATAAGTATTATTTTACTTTATCATTATTATTTTATTATCATTATTATTTTATTAAAATTATTATTTTTGTTATGTTTAATGTTAGTATATTGGTAGACATATGTAGAAAAATACCATATTTTTAGTATTATTATTCTTATCATTTATTGTAATAGCAGTATCATTATAGTTATTAAAATTATTATTGTGCCTTATAAATTAATATACGTTATTAAAATTTATTTAGTTGAATATCTAAATTATATAATTATATATTTTCGTTAAAAATTTATTTACAAACTATCATAGAATTACAGTGTTACCTAAAGATTATTTTTATTTATTAATATAGTTCAAAAATATAAGACTGTAATACCTTCTAAAAATTTGGGTTTTAACCCCGTAATAATTTTCAAAGTTTTCATAATAAATTATTAAAATTTTAGTTTACAAATTTACTTGATATTTTGACTATGTAACATATATTTTCAAGTATTATCAAACATTATTTTTACTAATAAAATATAGTTTCCAATATTAAGAATAGTTTTCTAAAATCGTATAGATATTTTTATCTAATTTCTTCGATTATTTCTCCCCGTCCGTGACCAGTCCTATTCTCTCTATCCTCTCACCAATTTCGTACAACCTTATGTCGACCCTAACTAACTTGACCGTTCCGGACCCGATGGCGCAGACCGTACCTTCATCAGATATCGTCTTGCGTAGTTGTCGCACCGAAGTTGCAGTTTATGCCAGCTTGATCATTGTAGCACACCAGGCGTCCTACCAGGCAAGACACCTTGCCTTTACTGTTTAATTCCTTGCTCAATATCATGCATGTTTTTACTTATTCTAGAAAATATAAATTGTACTTGCAAGTTATTATATTTTAGTTACATATGGCCTAGAGTTAAGGGACCGCCCTTTGTTTGTGTCGCATTCATTGGCTTGACACTTGTGTGCCACGAAGTCACGGGTCGCATATAGATTCGGACTTGCGTACCGACCGTACATCGGTACGTACAGGACGAGCGTTAAGATATAACTGCTAATAGATTTGTCTAGAAGACTTAGCAGTTATTAGAAATATCGTGGTGTGGATTCAGCACGAGTAGTGCATGGGGACGGTGAAGACATTTATTAGGCGCAGGGGCTTTCACACATTTACTTTTCTCTAGCTGCCATTTGTGACTCAGTCGAGTGCTAATGGGCCGTGCATTTACTTTCCTCTAGCTGCCGTTAGTGACTCATCCGAGAGCTAGTGTGCCGTGCAGTTATTTGTTACTTTTCTCTAGATGCCACTAGTGTCTCGGTTGAAATGCTAACGCGCCGTGTTTCTAGCTTCGGAAGGCCTTTGTGTGGAACGTTGTCTTCAAAATACATTTCACATAGAATGGTTAAGGATCTTTATTTGTGTAGTCACATATACTTTTCTGTTGAGCTAACTTTATTCAGTTTATAGCATGATATTATGTGTCTTGTTACGTCCCTCTGAGGACCTGGTTATCTCGCCAGGTGTGTGCTCTTATCTTTCGCAGGTGTTCTAGCTGTAGCCGTGTTCATCGCTATTTCTTCGAGGATGATTGCGCTTGATCGTCTTCGCTTCGCTCGTCAAAATCATTCTTTGTGCATCATGTACTTTTCCTTTACTTGTTGGTAGTGGATTTGTCTCCGCCCAACTACATGTACCAAAGACAATTCATTACCTTTATATGATATCTCTTATTCATTTATTTTTGTGTGGATGAGATTAGTTATGGTTTTACTGCATTTTACAGCTTATGTATTCATGCGTGGTTTCCATATATTGGAGTGTACTTCGTATGAATACAACTGGCATGTCTACGTTCCTAGTCCTACGTATTTTGGGACTGGAGCGTTACATGTTTTTTGTGGTGGCCCATGCAGGTCGAGATAAATTATTTGGTTACTTTACCATACCAAGCAAGCCTGCGAATAGGACTAGAAGTCTAGGATCTCATCCACATACTTGACCTCTTTTCTCGATTCCATATTCGAACTACCGTTCGACTCGTCGATTGCATCTTGCTTGATCCCTTCTATCATTATTCTTATCTCCCCTTCGTGCTTGCTAGAGATTAACCCTACTAGTTGGATGTCCCAAAACACCCTTAGCTTAGTTCTTTTAAGTTGGGTAGAATACCCCACGACCTGACACACCCTTGACCATTAAGGAGAATACAAATAGGATTATCTAGACTATAGGGACTAGAGGGATTTAACCCATTTGGTCAACCAAGCCTTGGGCAATAAACCGTAGACTGATCGTATAGGAATAAACAAGACTTAGATTCTTATGACTCTTAGACTATTCATATTTGTTCTTTATTTCAATCTTAATCACGTGTCTATATTTTTACTATCTTGACTAATGCTACTAATGTAGTCTAGTTTTGCAAGCGTATCCTTTATCAAAGCTTGTTCACGACATATGTTAATTGGAAAAGCTCCCACTAACGTATTGTCTAATCAGAACCGGTGCATAATGGTCTGATCAACCAAGTGCATTTTGGTTCGCTTTTGTCTATTATTTTATGTGGATGGAACATAATTAAACTTGGCCTTTAGAATCCCATCCACGACTGCCTTGACAATTCCTTTGAATTTTTCGGTCGTCTTTGAACCACGTTTTCGTATTCGATAATATCATCTTTTGAACCCTCTATTGTTTTCGCCTTCACCTATTTTAGAAGGACGAAGGCATTATGCTAGAACTTCCTCTAAGCCTTCATATCGATTATGACCATACCGTATTATTTTTTTTCTACGATCTAGATCGCGATTTCTTACGACATGATTTTGTGAAAACATTGTCATCGTTGGATCCCCATTGATACCCCCTTGTGTCCTCTCATCCCCCTACTAATTCTTAATTTCGAGGACGGAATTCTTTTAAGTTGGGTAGGATGTAAAACCCTAAATTTCTACTATTTATTTTTTATTACATTTGGTACCGATTTAAAATTTTGTATTGTACGTCGCGTAGTCGTATTGTACGTCGCGCACGAAATTTTATTTTTCGTAATTGTTCGACGAGTGCGAATATGTGCGAGCGTACATATTTTTAGAAAAATATTTTTCTTATTTTTATTGTTTCAAAATAATATATGTAATATTTAATTTAGTTATCAAAATTTCCTAAATTTATGATTTTATTTATGAAAAGCCTTTTATTTAGAATAAATAATATTCTTAGTGCATACACATATTTCATAAATATTTTGCTAGTTTATTTTAAATAAAAATGTAATTTTTGAAATTTATTAATATTAATAATTTATTATTCAAAAAGATATTTAAAAATAGTAGTGTAATTTTCAAAATTATTATTATTAATATTTTTGGAAAATATATTTCAAAATTATTGTGAAGATTTAAATCTTGATTTGAATTTATGGATTTATTTAAATAGTTAATATTTGTAATTTGATTTATCCCATTTGATTTTAAACTAGGAATTTAATTAGATTTAAATTAGATTTGTATTTTGATTTGAATTTGATTGATTTTAAATTAAATTACAAACTATCTAAATTGGGTTTAAACTACTCCTAATCCTTATCCAATTGAAAATTCCCACATCCTATAAATAGGCAGGTACTCCTCCAATTCATTATTCATCCACAATAATTTTCTCCACAAATCTACGTACATCGTGTCCGTGTTCCCCGTCCATAATCTTATTCCAATTTTACATTTACATATTTTTCCCATGCCGGACAATCCCGACACCATCTCCAATCCTAGCCTAGCCTAGCCTAGCCCCCGCTCCTATCACAGCACCCCGCTATCGCCACGAACCCCTCCAACACCCGAACTCCACCACCGAGCCCCAGACATAAACAACCACTGTCACCACTCTCACCATCAGCGTCCCAGTAAACCCAGCCACCACGAGCGCCATCACCAACTTCCCCACACAACCCCGTCGACCACCTTGGCCGACCGCCACCACCCAGTACCATACATCACCACTACCACCCACCGTTCGACCTCGCTATCCCCGACCATCCACCGACTAAACCCAAACCATCACCACCACGACCCAAACTTCCCTCGACACCACCAGCACCCTTGCCAAGCCAATACAACCATCGACTTCACCACAGACCCGCGACAGCCAATTCATCACCGCCCAAACCACCATCAACAGAAGAAAACGAGGAGGAATAAAGAAAACCTCACCTCCGTCGCGCGTGTCGAACCCCATCCCCTTCTCCGTTGAGCCGCGGGTGAGCTCCGATCGCTGCCTCGTCCGTAACTCCCTCGTCAGCCGTGACACCGCCATAACCCCGGTGAGCCGCTCCGCCGGAGACCGTCACGGCCGCCGCCCTCCGCATGGGGACTCCCGCCGACGTTATCCCGATCACTGCGCGCAGCCACGGTGCCGATCCCGACGACTTCGGTGGCCGCCTCCTCCGAAACCCCGAGCTCAGCCCAGTCGTCGCCCGCCGAAAACCCTCTCCGGCGCTTCTTCCCGCTCACTCCGCTTCTTCTCCGACTCCCTCTCACTCTCGCGCATCTCTCTCTCTCTCTCCCCCCCACTCGTTTGCTTCTTCCCTAGGAGAAGTACTCCTCTTCCCAAAAGAGGCTCACTCCTCTTCCCAAAAGTCACTCCACTCGTTTTTATTTATTTTTTTATTTTTATTATTATTAATATGAATGCTATTGCTACAGATATTTTTATAATTATTATTATTATTATTATTATTATTATCATTATTATAATTATTATTATTCTCTTTATAAGTATTATTTTACTTTATCATTATTATTTTATTATCATTATTATTTTATTAAAATTATTATTTTTGTTATGTTTAATGTTAGTATATTGGTAGACATATGTAGAAAAATACCATATTTTTTGTATTATTATTCTTATCATTTATTGTTATAGCAGTATCATTATAGTTATTAAAATTATTATTGTGCCTTATAAATCAATATACATTATTAAAATTTATTTAGTTGAATATCTCAATTATATAATTATATATTTTTGTTAAAAATTTATTTACAAACTATCATAGAATTACAGTGTTACCTAAAGATTATTTTTATTTATAAATATAGTTCAAAAATATAGGACTGTAATACCTTCTAAAAATTTGGGTTTTAACCCTGTAATAATTTTCAAGGTTTCATAATAAATTATTAAAAATTATTAAAATTTTAGTTTACAAATTTACTTGATATTTTGACTATGTAACATATATTTTCAAGTATTTATCAAACATTATTTTTACTAATAAAATATAGTTTCCAATATTAAAAATAGTTTTCTAAAATCGTATAGATATTTTTATCTACTTTCTTCGATTATTTCTTCCCGTCCGTGACCAGTCCTATTCTCTCTATCCTCTCACCAATTTCGTACAACCTTATGTCGACCCTAACTAACTTGACCGTTCCGGACCCGATGGCACAGACCGTACCTTTATCAGATGTCGTCTTGCGTAATTGTCGCACCAAAGTCGCAGTTCATGCTAGCTTGTTCATTGCAGCACACCAGGCAACCTACCAGGAAAGACACCTTGCCTTTACTATTTAATTTCTTGCTCAATATCATACATATTTTTACTTATTCTAGAAAATATAAATTGTACTTGCAAATTATTATATTTTAGTTACATATGGCCTAGAGTTAAGGGACCGCCCTTTATTTGTGCCGCATTTATTGTCTTGACACTTGTGTGCCACGAAGTCGCGAGTCGCATATAGATTCGGACTTGTGTACCGACCGTACATCGGTGCGTACATGACGAGCATTAAGATATAACTGCTAATAGATTTGTCTAGAAGACTTAGCAGTTATTAGAAATATCGTGGTGTGGATTCAACACGAGTAGTGCATGGGGAGGGTGAAGACATTTATTAGACGCAGGGGTTTTCACACATTTACTTTTCTCTAGCTGCCATTTGTGACTCAGTCGAGTACTAATGGGCCGTGCATTTACTTTCCTCTAGCTGCCGTTAGTGACTCACCCGAGAGCTAGTGTGCCGTGCAGTTATTTGTTACTTTTCTCTAGATGCCACTAGTGTCTCGGTTGAAACGCTAACGCGCCGTGTTTCTAGCTTCGGAAGGCCTTTATGTGGAACGTTGTCTTCAAAATGCATTTCAGATAGAATGGTTAAGGATCTTTATTTGTGTAGTCACATATACTTTTCTGTTGAGCTAACTTTATTCAGTTTATGGCATGATATTATGTGTCTTGTTACGTCCCTCTGAGGACCTGGTTATCTTGCCAGGTGTGTGCTCTAATCTTTCGCAGGTGTTATAGCTGTAGCCGTGTTCATCGTTATTTCTTCGAGGACGATTGCGCTTGGATCGTCTTTGCTTCGCTCGTCAAAATTATTCTTTGTGCATCATGTACTTTTTCTTTACTTGTTGGTAGTGGATTTGTCTCCGCCCAACTACATGTACCAAAGACAATTCATTACCTTTATATGATATCTTTTATTCATTTATTTTTGTGTGGATGAGATTAGTTATGGTTCTACTGCATTTTACAGCTTATGTATTCATGTGAGGTTTCCATATATTGGAGTGTACTTCATATGAATACAGCTGGCATGTCTACGTTCCTAGTCCTACGTATTTTGGGACTGGGGCGTTACAACCATTTGAAAAAAAGTAACAACATTATATAATTTTTTAGCAATATTGTAAAATCCCTAAATTTCTACTATATTTTTTAATTTATTAAATTTGGTACTTATTTAAATTTTTATAATCTTACGTCGCGTAGTTGCATTGTACGTCGCGCGCAAAATTTTATTTTCGTAATTGCTCGACGAGTGCGAATATGTGCGAGCGTACATATTTTTAGAAAAATGTTTTCTATTTCAAAATAATCGATATAATAATTATTTTGTTATCATTTCTAATTTTGTTATTTTTACTTCATTTCTAAAAGTTATTAATAATAAATAATATTTTTCTATACTAGAAAAGCATAATTATGTAAAAAAAATATTTGTGCATATTTCGTAATTATTTAATAGTTACTTATAAATAAATAATGTATTTTCAAAATTATTATTATTAGTATTTTTGGAAAATATAATTTTTAAATTATTATGGCAATTTAAATTTTGATTTGATTTTATGGATCTATTTAAATAATTAAATTAATATCTAGGTTTGAAAGTTGATTTATCTTATTTGATTTTCAACTAAAAAATGGAATTTAAATTAGATTTGAATTGGATTTGGATTTGATTGATTTTAAATTAGTAGCAAATTATTTATTAAGGGTTTAAACCTCCATAGTCTTTATCCTAATGGGATTCCCACCTCCTATAAAAGGAGAGGTACTTGCCCTCTTTTTCCATGAATTCTCCACATCCATCCACAAAATTTCACAACCCAAAAATCCGTGCATCGTGTCCGTGTTCCCTCCCATCCACTAATTATTCCTTCCTACATATACAATTATCTCATTCGTGTCTGACAACCCCGGACACCGACCCATCCCGCGTGTCTCGCATGACACGGTACAGACTCCAAAAATAGGACAGTTCTAACCCTAACCCTAAACCCAGTTCTAGCCGCGACCTCGATACCTGAAGCATCACCGCCGTCTACCCTGGATCACCACCCCACGGCCAACACTGCCACCACTATCTTCGTCATCATCGCCACACCCTCTCCTCGTGTCCAGTCACCACCGTTGCCTGTAGAGACCATCGCCGATTTGTTCGCTCAGTCGAGCGCAGCCGTCCACCACCAGAACCAGACCCCCAAAGCCACCACCATCTCTACAGATTCTTGGCCAACCCAACCCGTCCTGTCACCACCATGGCCGCCATCTTCCATCACAGCCTCCCGACAACACAACCCGACCCTTGTCTCCACCGCACCCCACCGTCATCCGGCCATTCCCTCCACCGTCATCGTCACCGACTGCCACGGCCGTCACCAACACCCCAGACCCCCGCCGACCACCATCACAAAACCCATATCTCCACCACCAACATCGACCTACGCCCAGCCATAACCACCGCCCAGGCCGGCCGGCGCTACCACCAAAAACCCAAATAACCAAATAAAGAGACTTTCCCTCACCTGAGCCTCCCTGACGCATGCATGCGCCATCCCCGGACACCTCGGCTCCAGCGCCGTCGCGTCGCCCGTTCTCCCCGCCTTCATCGGAGGACAACCCGTCGCACCATCGTCGGTGTAACTCCTTTTCCCGAATTTTCATTTTTTTATTATTTTAGTTTGCTCAACAACTAATTTTTTTTACAAGAAACTTCATTTTGCGATTAAGTTTACATTTTTTAAAAATAGTTTTATGTTATGGGTTGAAAAGACTATTCCAGTTAATAATGATAATCTATTATTAATATAGCAAAAAGATTTAATTTTTGGACTTTCTAAATAGGGACTCCTAAAGTGGTTTAGACTGTTATCTACTAAAAAGATAATTGTTATGAGTATTTTAGATAGAGTTTTAACGACATGGATTATCATCTAACTAACTATTAGATATTTCAACTTTTATGATTTTAATTAGTAGATAAATATTGATGAATGATTAAATTAACATTATTATCCTAAATAGTTTTGATGTTCAAATTGTTTTAAATTAAAAAGAAGAGGATTTTTCCATCTCCATGCAATCTTATGAGATAGGCTCCCATTTGATTTAAATTTAGTGACTTCTCTGATTGAAATATTTATCTACTGGGTTCCAAGATAATTTCATGCTTACCGGTCTAGGAGGACTATTATTTGAATTTAGAATTCAATAATCAGTTAATTGATTAGGTGGAATAACAGTTTAAACTATTATCGCAATCGCGTATTGAGTTATGATTAGATTAATCCGTATTTAAAACCATGTTTGATTTTGTGAAGAATTATATATTAGAATTTAATTACTCGATAATACTAAGTTTAAATGACATAAATTGATATTATTGAATATACACCTTAGATATTATTAATGGTAGTGATTAGATTGGATTGTTTTAAATAATTATTTGAAGAGAGGAAACATATCCACTTAATACTATAGTCGCATCTGATTAGAAATGTTGTCCACTATTTAAGGAGACTCCTCCTCTATCTTTTTCCTTCGAGTCAAATTCAACAACTCACAGAACCTAAGGAACTATTCCTCAGCCTTCACCGCACCCACGCCGGCCTTGCCGACCCCCATCAAAGCCTAACCGCCTACGCCGACCCTGCATCCACACCATCCATGTCCTTGCTGCCATTACCAATATCGACCTCATCACCACTAACAGCCACAACACACCAAACCCGCACACATGTCCGTCGTGTCCGGACCCGTGCGTTCGTGTCATTCCCATCTTATTCCACAAGATTACAACTACGACCAAATCCCATATCCTGTGTCGACAGGCCGACACAGATATCCCAACCACTCACCTTGTCCGGCGAGCCATCACCGACAGGGCACGAGATCCAACCGTCTCCGGCAAGTTGCCCTCCTGGAACCGTGCCCCGCCGTCATAGCTGCGTCTCCAGCCACCGCGAGGCCTCACGAGCTCTGCCACAGACCACCACCTTGCCGCTCCTCCCTAGCCAACCCAACATCGCCACCGACAACCCACCATGCGATCACCACCAGGCATCGTCATGGCCAACCTCGTCCATCACCAGCATAAAACACCCTCAAACATCTTCATCCCCGCGGCTGCCGATTCCCTTTTTCGACGACTCTGGTCGTTCCGTTCAGCGAGCGCCACCCGCGTCTCCGCGAGTGACCGTCAGCGCCAGACATCACCGCCGTCGGGGCTCCATCAACCCCGTATATGAATAGGAGCCCAGCCCCGTACGCCATCATGGTGAGCCGCAGAGCGACACCGCGGAGCACCCAGATCCACGGCGAGCGCCGTCCGAGTCCCCTCCGGCCTCGGCAGTCGAGCCTCGGCCACTCCATCTTCGCCTCGACGCCAACCCCGATTTTGTGGTCGCCCACCGCCGCGACCACCGTTCCAGAACCCCGGAGCGCCAGCGCCGCAACTCCACGGGTGAACGTCGTTGACCACCGTCAGCCGTACCGAGCTCGTTGACCACCATCACCAGAGCCCTCCGGATCCAGTCTTCCGTGCCCATCCGAGATAGGACAGGTGGCCATCAGACCCTTCGAGTGCCACGTTCGTCTCCACGCACCGGCCTCGCGCCTTCCGGCCGATCAGCGCCACTCAGGTGAACTCCGCTCCACCGATGAACGCCTCCAGCAAGGCCAAGCCCTAGGTAAGAAACCCCTCTCTCACTCTCTTTCCTCAACTCTCGCTCTCTCTCTCTATTTCCCTCTTCTCATTGATTTGGAGAAACAGAGTTGGAGCTGTGAAGGAGTAATAGTAATTACTCTAATATATTATTTGTGTTATTAATAATATTATGATTGTTAGTTTATTTAATGGTAAAGGAACAACATCACTTTTGCTATTGTACCATGAAAAGCTTTAGGCATTATTATGCTTCTTTAAAATCGAGGCAGGCATATTATCATTATATTATAGCAGTGAATATGGGTATATGTAGTTATACTGTCATAATATTTATTCTAAAATAATTATATATTAAGTAGTTTTCTAAAAATTATCTTATAACAAAATATTATATGGGGTTATAAGCCTACATCTATTTATTAAAACTGTGTCAGAAGTCCTAAATATGTTATTATATTATTTTTATAATATTTTAAATATAGCTCTGATCACAAAAGTATATTTTTAAAAAATTCAGTTTTACCCCAAAAGTGGTTCGCTAGATTTTCATCTAAAAGTATTCTGGCTAATAGAAATATATTTTCTAAATATTATAGGTATTATAAAATAAATATTTATTAAAAAGGTTAAATACCTATTATGCTTCTAAATTTTTTATAATTAGGTTTTATCCCTAAAGTCTTTTTTCTAGAATATTTATCTAAAATATTTTGATATTATAAATTATTTTCTAAAATAGTATACATATTTATTTATGAATTTTCCTTCGATTATAAATAATTGATCACGACTAATCGATAATTTCCTATTTTCTTGCAACCCGAACATTACCCTAGGCTAAGTGGACTATTCCAAACGCAATGGAATTGTCGGTTTCACCAGCTAGGACCCCAGGCAAGTGCACTTTCTGATTGCTTTTCGATTCATAGTAGTCTTTTCATTTCATGTCTATACATATATCTTGCTGCTTGTTGACACGCTCGTCACACGGAATTGTCGGAAGGGGAAATATCTTAGTATACATGTGGACTACCCAAAATTATCCCATGAGTCTATTCTTGAATAATAGCCGCTCCACACGACACGTGCAGTGTGCCGGATTTACCCCCTAGCCGTTCACATGTAGAAAATGATATTTCACACCACCTAGATAGATGTCTTTTATTAGGTTTTCCTTGTTTACTTCTCTACCGTGCTATGTCATCAGTTTTCTTACTAGCTTTCATATTTCATATGTTATTTTCATGTCTTGTTAATTCTATTATGTTTTCGTTTTGTCGTCGGTTTGTGTACTTGTTCCAATCCTGACTGGATAACCAATATTTTTCAGGTTAAGCTGTGGCCTCACTTAGCTTGGGGGATACGGGTGTACTTGCGGACAGCAACCTAGAAATAGATAGTAGTTGTAACAATTTCATTAAATGTAAAATCTTGTACTTTCTTTAATTATAAATATTGTAATAAATGTAGAAATGTAAATGAGCAGCAAATGTTGTATTTTGAGCATTTGTTTCTTGCGGGTTTGACAGCGTTCTACCGCCGACTCTGCGGCGTAGGCTGGCTTGGACACGTCTCGTATCCGAAAAGCGGGTGCGGGTCGTGACAAGTTTTTGTGGTGGCCCATACAGGTCAGTTTTTGTAAATTGTGCGAACTCGTGGTAGTACCATATTGGTCGTACTGCTGCGAGCCTGCGACTAGGAAATGCTCATTCACAAATTAGGATTCAATTAATTTAGGAGAATGACTAGGAATAGGAGTCCCTTATTAATTTGGTTACTGGGTAGTTAAGGATTAGGCCATACAATTTATTAAATTTAGATGGCCTGGAAGGTTTTATAGATATGCTATTACATTTTGATACGACGATATGACCTAAGGTGGGTAGACTATTTACTCATCAACTTAGGCCTTCTTGGAACCCAATTCTTGACCGTAGCCCCTCTTTCCAAAAGTTTGGAAAATATCCCTTTATTTTAATTGTTTGAATTAAAATGTAATTTTTAGAATTTTATAAATATTTATTATAGGAGTCCTTAGTCACGGATAAGTTTTGGAGTACAAGATGACCAAGAATTTTGGCACTAAAAGTGTGGTCGAGTGCCTTAACTAGTGTTCTAGCCATGGTAGTGGAGGCCGAGTTATAGCTGTTCACTAACTAAGAAAACCAGGCCAAATCGTGACATAACCTTAGGAATAATTTAATTATATATTATTATTAAGATTATTGGCTTTTAGAAGACCCGGTTGATCCAAATTAGCCCGAACTCAACCCAAGTCCTGGTGGTCATGTAGTGCGACCAACATCGTCCATGTAGCTATATAGATGTGTATATATATTGGTAGTCCATTTCTAGTATTGAAAATAATTTCTATAAATTATATATATTCGATATAATATATGTAATAATGCTATTTAAATTGTATTTTTGGAAATAGGATAACCTCCTCTTAGAATGATAATTTGGGATTTACTTAGGCTATACCTTTGTGCATGAATAGGTAGACATAGTGCTTTATACATATTTTTCCTCGATCTTGAATATTAGAGAAATATAAATTTAATATATATTTCTTTTGACTTCGGTCATTTTCTCCCTAATAATGATCATTTGTATAATTTTATTTTATGTATTTTCTAAACACCACCATATCATAAGTTCATATCACTTATATTCTTTTCCTTGGATCTAAAGAATTTTTTTAAAATAACTTCTCCCTCAATTGTCTATAAATCTCGAGTTACATTTTCGGATTCAGAAGTTTCCTCTCAATCGTTGAATATTGAATACCCGTGAAATAAGGATTAAAAGATTTTTACTTATTTCGACTTCGATCACCATCCTTCCTAATCAATTATTTCTCTTTTCAAGAAGCTGAATCTTATACTTGAAGAACAGATACTTGCACTTTTCTATCTTTATCAATTTGTATGATATTTTTGAACTCCTTTGATATTCTTGGAGGATATAGTTGGAATAGTTTTGATGACTTATGATGGAAGACAGCCGTGCGCTGTCGCCACTTATTTGACTTATGGAGACTGTGGGTTCACTGCAGCCAGCAGCGCACTGGCGAGACATGATCCCTAAGTTAAAGTAATCTCGAGTAAGTATAAGTTATCAAACGTTGTCAAAGCTATACCTTGGTCGCCCTATCTTCGTCTTTAAGTTGTTATGTCCAGATTGGATAGAGTTGATAGGGTATTCGTTACCGTATCATTGCTTGAGTCGTGGAATCAAGAGCTTATTGTAGCTAGCTGTACACTGGCGAGGCATAAATTCTTGGTAAAATGACTTCGATCATGTTTACGAGTTTCGAATACCATAGAAACTACGTCTGATTGGCATATAACTATAAAGTTTCTAAATTGATTGTGCTTATTCCTAGTCACAATCTTTTCAATAAACCGGTAATTCTCCATTCCTTTCTTATCCTTCTATTTTTCAGATTGTCACCTTTTAATATAATTTCGACTGGATTCCTAAACTTATCTAGACTTTGATTCTAAAATCGTACCTAAATAATTGGAGATAAATACTTTAAGCATTTTTGGATTTGATCATCCTTGAACAATTTCGATCATAACTAAACTCATTTTTATGTTTTCGTATCCCTTCCTAGGTTTGACCCTATAATTATGCCTAAACAGTTTTGCTTAACTAATTGATCGTTCCTAAACAAATATGATCACGACTAAGCTCTCTTGGCTATAATCAAAATCACACATATATTTTGAATCAATTATTGCTAATGTTATATTTTTATTCCATTTTGACCATGACCATTTTGACCTCGTTCATGCTCGTGCCAACTTTCTAATTTTATCATGCATGGATGACTTCATGATTAATCTTTATCGTACAACATCTTAGTTGTATCTAGTGATATTAACCATTTTTAGACTTTGATTAAATTTTGATCCTTGACCATCACTATACTTTAATCATGACTCGTAGTATCTTTTCTATTCACGATCTAACTCTTGATCATTGGTCATACCATTTTTGATTATATTTGTAATCATGACTAATCGTGCCCTTCAAAATTCAAGGAAGAAATTTTCTAAGGTGAATAAGGTCCTTGATTGATGAATTGTCCTTGGGGTTAATATTAGCCTTGTGACGAACTTTGAGAATATTTTTAAAACATTTTTCTCCTCATCTATTTTAGCAATATTTCCTATCATAATTTTACCATATTTTATTTTGCCGATCAACAAGTATGGCCTATCCTAGCGCCCTTGGAATTTCGAGGACGAAATTTTTCTAAGGTGGGTAGATTTGTAACTCCTTTTCCCGAATTTTCATTTTTTTATTATTTTAGTTTGCTCAACAACTAATTTTTTTACAAGAAACTTCATTTTGCGATTAAGTTTACATTTTTTAAAAATAGTTTTATGTTATGGGTTGAAAAGACTATTTCAGTTAATAATGATAATCTATAATTAGTATAGCAAAAAGATTTAATTTTTGGACTTTCTAAATAGGGAATCCTAAAGTGGTTTAGACTATTATCTACTAAAAAGATAATTGTTATGAGTATTTTAGATAGAGTTTTAACGACATGGATTATCATCTAACTAACTATTAGATATTTTAACTTTTATGATTTTAATTAGTAGATAAATATTGATGAATGATTAAATTAACATTATTATCCTAAATAGTTTTGATGTTCAAATTGTTTTAAATTAAAAAGAAGAGGATTTTTCCATCTTCATGCAATCTTATGAGATTGGCTCCCATTTGATTTAAATTTAGTGACTTCTCTGATTGAAATATTTATCTACTGGGTTCCAAGATAATTTCATGCTTACCGGTCTAGGACTATTATTTGAATTTAGAATTCAATAATCAGTTAATTGATTAGGTGGAATAACAGTTTAAACTATTATCGCAATCGCATATTGAGTTATGATTAGATTAATCCGTATTTAAAACCATGTTTGATTTTGTGAAGAATTATATATTAGAATTTAATTACTCGTTAATACTAAATTTAAATTACATAAATTGATATTATTGAATATACACCTTAGATATTATTAGTGGTAGTGATTAGATTGGATTGTTTTAAATAATTATTTGAAGAGAGGAAACATATCTACTTGATACTATAGTCGTATCTGATTAGAAATGCTGTCCACTATTTAAGGAGACTCCTCCTCTATCTTTTTCCTTCGAGTCAAATTCAACAACTCACAGAACCTAAGGAACTATTCCTCAGCCTTCACCGCACCCACGCCGGCCTTGCCGACCCCCATCAAAGCCTAACCGCCTACGCCGACCCTGCATCCACACCATCCATGTCCTTGCTGCCATCACCAACATCGACCTCATCACCACTAACAGCCACAATACACCAAACCCGTACACATGTCCGTCGTGTCCGGACCCGTGCATCCGTGTCATTCCCATCTTATTCCACAAGATTACAACTACGACCAAATCCCATGTCCTGTGTCGACAGGCCGACACAGATATCCCAACCACTCACCTTGTCCGGCGAGCCATCACCGACAGGGCACGAGATCCAACCGTCTCCGGCAAGTTGCCCTCCTGGAACTGCGCCCCGCCGTCACAGCTGCGTCTCCAGCCACCACGAGGCCTCACGAGCTCTGCCACAGACCACCACCTTGCCGCTCCTCCCTGGCCAACCCAACATCGCCACCGACAACCCACCATAGGATCACCACCAGGCATCGTCATGGCCAACCTCGTCCATCACCAGCATAAAACACCCTCAAACATCTTCATCCCCGCGGCTGCCGATTCCCTTTTTCGACGACTCTGGTCGTTCCGTTCAGCCAGCGCCACCTGCGTCCCCGCGAGTGACCGTCAGCGCCAGACATCACCGCCATCGGGGCTCCATCAACCCTGTATATGAATAGGAGCCCAGCCCTGTGTGCCATCGTGGTGAGCCGCAGAGCGACACTGCGGAGCACCCAGATCCACGGCGAGCGCCGTCCGAGTCCCCTCCGGCCTCGGCAGTCGAGCCTCGGCCACTCCATCTTCGCCTCGACGCTAACCCCAATTTCGTGGTCGCCCACCGCCGTGACCACCGTTCCAGAACCCCGGAGCGCCAGCGCCGCAACTCCACGGGTGAACGTCGTTGACCACCGTTAGCCGTGCCGAGCTCGTTGACCACCATCACCAGAGCCCTCCGGATCCAGTCTCCCGTGCCCACCCGAGATAGGACAGGTGGCCATCAAACCCTTCGAATGCCACGTTCGTCTCCACGCACCGGCCTCGCGCCTTCCGGCCGATCAGCGCCACTCAGGTGAACTCCGCTCCACCGATGAACGCCTCCAGCGAGGCCAAGCCCTAGGTGAGAAACCCCTCTCTCACTCTCTTTCCTCAACTCTCGCTCTCTGTCTTTATTTCCCTCTTCTCATTGATTTGGGGAAACAGAGTTGGAGCTAGGGCTGTGCACAATTAAGTCAAACCGACCAAATCGAACCAAGCCAAACCGAACCGATTAGTTTTAAACCGAATCGAAGGTTCAGTTGGTTTGGTTCGACTTCAATTTTTTCAAAACCGACGATTCGGTTCGGTTCACGGTTTGGTTATGCCAAAAATCGTCTAAACCAAACCGAACCGAACCAAATCCTTGTTAAATAATTAGGGTTGGCCAGTTGGGTATGGGTTCATTGGGTTGTATTATACCGGTTTGGTTCATTTATTCACATCACAGCCATTTATCAAGTAAAAGTTGAAAGTGCTCTCTCTCTCTAGTCTCAAAGAGGAGTGCTTGCAGCTCATATTCTTTTCTAACTGCTCCTGTGCACATGAAAGGGGCTTTTGGTTGAATGTATATAATTTTTTTATATGTATAATTGATATTTTTCTCCACCTACAAAGCACAAGTTGAATTGAACCTGCTGAATTGTATTTACTGTTGCAAAGTACAAGTTGAATGACGTTTCACAAAAAAAAAGCATACAGTCCATTTTTTATGTGATCAAAATCGACAAAGTCGAACCGATCCAAACCGAACCAAGTTGGTCTGTTTCAAAACCGAACTGACCATTTGGTTGGTTTGGTTCGGTTTTGTTTATTTTCAAACCGATTAACTTCGGTTCGACTTCGGTTGGGACCAAATAGGTCGACCACCGATCGATGTACACCCCTAGTTGGAGCTGTGAAAGAGTAATAGTAATTACTCTAATATATTATTTGTGTTATTAATAATATTATGATTGTTAGTTTATTTAATGGTAAAGAAACAACATCACTTTTGCTATTGTACCATGAAAAGCTTTAGGCATTATTATGCTTCTTCAAAATCGAGGTAGGCATATTATCATTATATTATAGCAGTGAATATGGGTATATGTAGTTATACTGTCATAATATTTATTCTAAAATAATTATATATTAAGTAGTTTTCTAAAAATTATCTTATAACAAAATATTATATGGGGTTATAAGCCTACATATATTTATTAAAACTGTGTCAGAAGTCCTAAATATGTTATTATATTATTTTTACAATATTTTAAATATAGCTCTGAACACAAAAGTATATTTTTAAAAAATTCAGTTTTACCCCAAAAGTGGTTCGCTAGATTTTCATCTAAAAGTATTCTGGCTAATAGAAATATATTTTCTAAATATTATAGGTATTATAAAATAAATATTGCTTAAAAAGGTTAAATACCTATTATGCTTCTAAAATTTTTATAATTAGGTTTTATCCCTAAAGTCTTTTTTCTAGAATATTTATCTAAAATATTTTGATATTATAAATTATTTTCTAAAATAGTATACGTATTTATTTATGAATTTTCCTTCGATTATAAATAATTGATCACGACTAATCGATAATTTCCTATTTTCTTGCAACCCGAACATTACCCTAGGCTAAGTGGACTATTCCAAACGCAACGGAATTGTCGGTTTCACCAGCTAGGACCCCAGGCAAGTGCACTTTCTGATTGCTTTTCGATTCATAGTAGTCTTTTCATTTCATGTCTATACATATATCTTGCTGCTTGTTGACACGCTCGTCACACGGAGTTGTCGGGAGGGGAAATATCTTAGTATACATGTGGACTACCCAAAATTATCCCATGAGTCTATTCTTGAATAATAGCCGCTCTACACGACACGTGCAGTGTGCCAGATTTATCCCCTAGTCGTTCACATGTAGAAAAAGATATTTCACACCACCTAGATAGATGTCCTTTATTAGTTTTTCCTTGTTTACTTCTCTACCGTGCTATGTCATCAGTTTTCTTACTAGCTTTCATATTCCATATGTTATTTTCATGTCTTGTTAATTCTATTATGTTTTCGTTTTGTCGTCGGTTTGTGTACTTGTTCCAATCCTGACTGGATAACCAACATTTTTCAGGTTAGCTGTGGCTTCACTTAGCTTGGGGGATACGGGTGTACTTGCGGACAACAACCTAGAAATAGATAGTAGTTGTAACAATTTCATTAAATGTAAAATCTTGTACTTTCTTTAATTATAAATGTTGTAATAAATGTAGAAATGTGAATGAGCAGCAAATGTTGTATTTTGAGCATTTGTTTCTTGTGGGCTTGACAGCGTTCTACCGCCGACTCTGCGGCGTAGGCTGGCTTGGACACGTCTCGTATTCGAAAAGCAGGTGCGGGTCGTGACAGTCGACGTTCAGCGCCACGCGGCAACGTGCATGCGGCTCCCCGGCCGAGAGAGCCGCCGGAGTTCCCACTCCCCCTCCGCGCCCGATCAGTAGCCGCGTCCCACCGCCCGGCCACCGCCGTGGTCTGGTTCTCAGCCGCCAGACCTCTCCACAGTTTCGTGCCCGCCTTCCCTCTTTCCCTTCCCCTCCGCCCGGCGCCTAAGCTGGAGACCTCCACCTTCTTCTGCACGGCCGTCGAGCTCTTGCATGCCTCCCCCGGCGATCCGCCGCCGGATTTCCCCAAACGCCCCGAGCTCGCTCGCCGACCGCTCCTCTTTCCTCCGCCTATCTCTCCGCCTCTCTCTCTCACGCTCGTCTCTTCCCTCCGCCTCCCGTCAAATCCGCCGCCGCCCGATCTTCCCTCTCCGTTTCTCTCCGATTTCTTTTTTCTCTCTCTCTGTGTTCCTCCTCACGAAATAATGGTTACTGGTGTCTCAAAATTTTTTCCTAGTGTTCTTCTTGTAGAAGAGGAGTGTTTTATTTATTTTATTTATATTATTTTTTGCTTGCCTTTTTAATGAGATATTTTTATATATTATTATTATTAGGATTATTAATATTAATATTAATGATTATTATTACTATTTTTGTTTTGTTATATTGTATTATTAATGCTAACATCATACTTAATACTTTTATTATTATTATTATTATTATTATTATTATTATTATTATTATTATTATTGTTATTATTATTATTATTATTATCATTATAGTTATTATTTTTGGTTGTTTTATTAGTATAAAGGAAAAGACAACTACAGTCGTTTGATGCTTTATATTATTATTAGTATTATTGTTATGAATATTATTATTATTTTTGTGGTTGGTTGATCTATTTGATAAAAACATATAGGTATGACTCATAAATGGGTATTGTAATATTTGCCATTATTAATATAGTAGTAATATTTTTCGGTAAATTTTATAAAATAATTATAGTAATATATTTGTGAAAAATATTATTACAAGTTATTTCAACTATAGCTCTTTTGAACTATAAAATTTCTATCTTGCAAATTTTATTTTTAAATCTAAAAATATTTTAACTAACAAAATATAGATTTCTACCTAAAAATAGTATTTTGACAAACTTGGAGTTCTAGCCTAAAAACATTGTTATTATTTTCAAGCAGGTACTTTTTCTAAAATTTATTTTACTAATAAAAGCTAGTTTTCAAATATTATAGATATTTTCTAACAATAGAATATATATTATATTCCTTCGATTATCTTACGGTCCATGACTAAATCCCATTATCCCTATCCTCCTGCCAATTCTGTCCTTCCTTCTATCGATCCTAACTAATTTAACCGTCCTGGACCCAATGGAACTGTCCGTGCCACCATCAGAGGTCACCTTGTATAGTTGTTGTACCGAAATCGCAGATCGTGCCAACTTGATCATTGCAGTACACTAGGCATCCTACCAGGCAAGATACCTTGGCTTTATTGTTTAATTTTTTGCTCAATATTATGCATGTTTTATTTCTTATAAATTGCTCTTTCAAAACCATATGTAGTTGCAAATTACTATACTTTATGCATTTGGCCTAGAGTTACGGGACTACCTTTGTTTGTACCGCATTCATTGGCCGACACCTGTATGCCACGATGTCACGTGTCTCATATAGATTCAGACTCGCGTACCGACCGTACATCGGTGTGTACAGGACGACCGTTAGGATATAACTGCTAATATAATTGCCTAGGAGACTTAGCGGTTATTTGAAATATCATGGTGTGGATTCAGCACGAGTAGTGCATGGGGAGGGGAAGACAATTATTAGGCGCAGGGGCTTTCACACATTTACTTTCCTCTAGCTGCCATTTGTGACTCAGCCGAGAGCTAGTGTGCCGTACATTTATTTACTTTTCTCTAGATGCTACTAGTGCCTCGGTTGAAAAACAAATGTGCCATGCATTTACTTTCCTCTAGCTGTAGTTAGTGACTCACCTGAGAGACTAGTGTGCCGTACATTTATTTATTTTTCTCTAGATTCCACTAGTACCTCGGTTGAAACGCTAACGTGCCGTGTTTCTAGTCTCGGGAGACCTTGTGTGGAACGTTGTCTTTAAAATGCATTTTCACATAGAATGGTTAAGGACCATTATTTGTGTAGTCACATATACTTTTCTGTTGAGCTTTATTTATTCAGTTATTGGCATCATATTATGTATCTTGTTACGTCTCTCTGAGGACCTGGTTATCTCGCTAGGTGTGTGCTCTTGTCTTTCGCAGGTGTTCTAGCTTTAGCCGTAACCATCTCCATTTCTTCGGGGATGATTACGCTTGGATCGTCTTCGCTTCGCTCGCCAAAATTATTTGTTTTCTCATGTATTTTTCCTTTACTTGTTGGTAGTAGATTTGTCTCCGCCCAACATATTGTATCAAGACAATTCATTATCCTTATATGATATCTTTTATTCATTTATTTTTGTGTGGATGAGATTAGTTATGGTTCTACTGCATTTTACAGCTTACGTATATTTACTATACGGCTGGTATGTCTACGTTCCTAGTCCTACGTATTTTGGGACTGGCGCGTTACATGTTTTTGTGGTGGCCCATGCAGGTCAAGATAAATTGTTTGGTTACTTTAACCGTACCAAGCAAGCCTGTGAATATGATTAGAAGTCTAGGATCCCATCCACATACTTGACCTTTTTCCTCTATTCCATATTCGACCGACTAATCATCTTGCTTGATTCCTTCTATCATTATTCTTATCTTCCCTTCGTGCTTGCTAGAGATTGACCCTACTAGTTAGATGTCCCAAACACCATTAGTTTAATTCTTTTAAGTTGGGTAGAATGCCTTATGACCTAGCAACCCCTTTGTCCTTGCGACCTATATTAGCAAGTCTACTTAGATTCTAGAATTTAGAGGACCCTAACCCATCTAGTCAACCAAGGACTTGGACAGAAAGACTATAGGA
The DNA here is from genome assembly GCA_029216955.1 of Iris pallida. Lineage (NCBI taxonomy): Eukaryota > Viridiplantae > Streptophyta > Magnoliopsida > Asparagales > Iridaceae > Iris > Iris pallida. The sequence goes on along the minus strand of JANAVB010011200.1, from coordinate 2,410,704 downwards.
CGACTGTATAAAGTCCATCACAGGACATGACTTAGATTCTTTAGAAGTTCGACTATATTCCCTCTCAAATTTTAAACTCCCGTGCCTATAATTTCACTCTCTTGACAAATGTTGCTACTATAACCTAGATTTGAAAGTTCATTGATTTATCGAGCTTGTTCACGACATATGTTATTGGAAGAGCTCCCACTAACATATTGCCTAATCAGAACCGGTACATAATTGTCTGATCAACCAATTGCACTTTGGTTCGCTTTTATCTATTATTCTACATGGATGGAACATAATTAAACTTGGCCTTTAGAATCCCATCCACGACTGCCTTGATAATTCCTTTGAAATTATTCGGTCGTCTTTGAAACACGTATTCGTATTCGATGTCATCCCCTTTGAACTCCTTATTGCTTTCGCCTTCACCTATTTTAGAAGGACGAAGGCGTTGTACTAGAACTTCCTCTAGCCTTCCTATCGATTATAACCATTATCACCCGATATTGCTATATCTTCATCCTAAGCTGCTCGTTCTTTTCCTCGGTCCTATATTTACTATCGCGACCTCCTAATCACTTAAATATAAGGGTGAAATCTAATTCGTTTTATTAAACGTGCCCTCAACCTACTCTCAAGAGACCATAAAGGCCTCTAATTTGTTTTATTTTTTTTGAACCCATACTATTCTTTATTGTGCGTTATCTTAAACATTTTCCTTCTTGCGTTAATCCATGATTATCTTTGCCTTTATTGAAATCACGACTCTAATACATATTTTCATTAAACGTCGTTTCCTTGTCTCGTCCAATGATTTGACTGTGCTTCCTTACCGATATACCCTTGTCACCCACCCCCTACTACTTTTTAATTTCGAGGACAAAATTCTTTAAAGCTGGGTAGGATGTAAAATCCCTAAATTTTAACTATATTTTTTAATTTATTAAATTTGGTACTGATTTAAATTTTTATAATCGTACGTCGCGTAGTTGCGTTGTACATCGCGCACGAAATTTCATTTTCGTAATTGCTCGACGAGTGCGAATATGTGCGAGCGTATATATTTTTAGAAAAACGTTTTCTATTTCAAAATAATAGATATAATAATTATTTTGCTATCATTTCTAAGTTTGTTATTTTTACTTCATTTCTAAAAGTTATTAATAATAAATAATATTTTTGTATACTAGAAAAGCATAATTATGTAAAAAAAATATTTGTGCATATTTCGTAATTGTTTAATAGTTATTTTAAATAAATAATGTATTTTCAAAATTATTATTATTAGTATTTTTGGAAAATATAATTTTTAAATTATTGTGGAAATTTAAATTTTGATTTGATTTTATGGATCTATTTAAATAATTAAATTAATATATATGTTTGAAAGTTGATTTATCTTATTTGATTTTAAACTAAAAGATGGAATTTAAATTAGATTTGAATTGGATTTGGATTTGAATTTGATTGATTTTAAATTAGTAGAAAATTATCTATTAAGGGTTTAAACCTCCCTAGTCCTTATCCTAATGGGATTCCCACCTCGTATAAAAGGAGAGGTACTTGCCCTCTTTTTCCATGAATTCTCCACAACCATCCACAAAATTTCACAACACAAAAATCCGTGCATCGTGTCCGTGTTCTCTTCCATCCACTAATTATTCCTTCCTATATATACAATTATCTCATTCGTGTCCGACAATCCCGGACACCGACCCGTCCCGTGTCTCGCATGACACGATACAGACTCCGAAAACAAGACAGTTCTAACCCTAACCCTAAACTCAGTTCTAGCCGCGACCCCGATACCCGAAGCATCACCGCCGTCTCTCCTGGATCACCACCCCACGGCCAATACTGCCACCACCATCTTCGTCATCATCGCCACACCCTCTCCTCGTGCCCAGTCACCACCATTGCCTGTAGAGACCATCACCGATCTGTTCGCTCAGTCGAGCGCAGCCGTCCACCACCAGAACCAGACCCCCAAAGCCACCACCATCTCCACAGATTCTCGGCTAACCCAACCCGTCCTGTCACCACCGTAGCCGCCATCTTCCATCACAGCATCCCGACAACACAACCCGACCCTTGTCTCCACCGCACCCCACCGTCATCCGGCCATTCCCTCCACCGTCATCGTCACCGACTACCACGGCCGTCACCAACACCCCAGACCCCCCTACAACCATCACAAAAACAATATCTCCGCCACCAACATCGACCCACGCCCAGCCATAACCACCGCCCAGGCCGGCCGGTGATACCACCAAAAACCCAAATAACCAAATAAAGAGACTTGCCCTAACCTGAGCCTCCCTGACGCACGTATGTGCCATCCCCGGACACCTCGGCTCCAGCGTCGCCGCGTCGCCCATTCTCCCCGCCTTCACCAGAGGATAACCCGTCGCATCGTCGCCGGCGTTCAGCGCCACGCGGCAGCGTACATGCGACTCCCCGGCCGAGAGAGCCGCCGGAGTTCCCACTCCTCCTCCGCGCCTGAAAAGTAGCCGCGTCCCAGCGCCGGGCCACCGCCGTGGTCTGTTGCTCAGCCGCTAGACCTCTCCACAGTTTCGTGCCCGCCTTCCCTCTTTCCCTTCACCTCCGCCCGGCGCTTAAGCTGGAGACCTCCGTCTTCTTCTGCGCGGCCGCCGAGCTCTTGCACGCCTCCCCCGGCGATCCGCCGCTGGATTTCCCCAAACGCCCCGAGCTCGCTCGCCGACCGCTCTTCTTTCCTCCGCCTATCTCTCCGCCTCTCTCTCTCACGCTCGTCTCTTTCCTCTGCCTCCCGTCAGATCCGCCGCCGCCCGATCTTCCCTCTCCGCTTCTCTTCGATTTCTTTTCTCTCTCTCTCTGCTCCTCCTCACGAAATAATGGTTACTGGTGTCTCAAAATTTTTACTAGTGTTCTTCTTGGAGAAGAGGAGTGTTTTATTTATCTTATTTTTATTATTTTTTGCTTGCCTTTTTAATGAGATATTTTTATATATTATTATTATTAGGATTATTAATATTAATATTATTGATTATTATTACTATTTTTGTTTTGTTATATTGTATTATTAATGCTAACATCATATTTAATACTTTTATTATTATTATTATTATTATTATTATTATTATTATTATTATTGGTTGTTTTTTTAGTATAAAGGAAAAGACAACTACAGTCGTTTGATGCTTTATATTATTATTAGTATTATTGTTATGAATATTATTATTATTTTTTTGGTTGGTTGATCTATTTGATAAAAACATATAGGTATGACTCATAAACGGGTATTGTAATATTTGCCATTATTAATATAGTAGTAATATTTTTTGGTAAATTTTATAAAATAATTATAGTAATATATTTGTGAAAAATATTATTACAAGTTATTTCAACTATAGCTCTTTTGAACTATAAAATTTCTATCTTGCAAATTTTATTTTTAAATCTAAAAATATTTTGACTAACAAAATATAGATTTCTACCTAAAAATAGTATTTTGACAAACTTGGAGTTTTAGCCTAAAAACATTGTTATTATTTTCAAGCAGGTACTTTATCTAAAATTTATTTTACTAATAAAAGCTAGTTTTCAAATATTATAGATATTTTCTAACAATAGAATATATTATATTCCTTCGATTATCTTGCGGTCTATGACTAAATCCCATTATCCCTATCCTCCTGCCAATTCTGTCCTTCCTCCTATCGACCCTAACTAATTTAACCGTCCTGGATCCAATGGAACTGTCCGTGCCACTATCAAAGGTCACCTTGCATAGTTGTTGCACCGAAATTGCAGATCGTGCCACCTTGATCATTGCAGTACACCAGACGTCCTACCAGCCAATACAACTTGCCTTTACTGTTTAATTTTTTGCTCAATATCATGCATGTTTTATTTCTAATAAGTTGCTCTTTCAAAACCATATGTAGTTGCAAATTACTATACTTTATGCATTTGGCCTAGAGTTACGGGACCACCTTTGTTTGCGCCGCATTCATTGACCGACACCTGTATGCCACGATGTCAAGTGTCTCATATAGATTTAGACTTGCGTACCGACTGTACATCGGTGCGTACAGGACGCGCGTTAGGATATAACTGCTAATATAATTGCCTAGGAGACTTAGCGGTTATTAGAAATATCGTGGTGTGGATTCAGCACGAGTAGTGCATGGGGAGGGGAAGACAGTTATTAGGCGCAGGGGCTTTCACATATTTACTTTCCTCTAGCTGTTATTTGTGACTCAGCCGAGAGCTAGTGTGCCGTGCATTTATTTAATTTTCTCTAGATGCCACTAGTGCCTCGGTTGAAACATAAATGTGTCGTGCATTTACTTTCCTCTAGCTACCGTTAGTGACTCACCCGAGAGAATAGTGTGTCGTGCATTTATTTATTTTCCTCTAGATGCCACTAGTACCTCGGTTGAAACGCTAACGTGCAGTGTTTCTAGTCTCGGGAGCCCGTGTGTGGAACGTTGTCTTCAAAATGCATTTTCACATAGAATGGTTAAGGTCCTTTATTTGTGTAGTCACATATACTTTTCTGTTGAGCTTTATTTATTCAGTTATTGGCATGATATTATGTGTCTTGTTACGCCCCTTTGAGGACCTGGTTATCTCGCCAGGTGTGTGCTTTTGTCTTTCGCAGGTGTTCTAGATTTAGCCGTGACCATCTCCATTTCTTCGAGGATGATTACGCTTGGATCGTCTTCGCTTCGCTCGCCAAAATTATTTTTTTTTCTCATTTATTTTTCCTTACTTGTTGGTAGTGGATTTGTCTCCGCCCAACATATTGTATCAAGACAATTCATTATCATTATATGATATCTTTTATTCATTTATTTGTGTGTGGATGAGATTGGTTATGGTTCTACTGCATTTTACAGCTTACGTATATTTACTATACGGTTGGCATGTCTACGTTCCTAGTCCTACGTATTTTGGGACTGGGGCATTACAAATATACTAACAAATATTAAAATATTAAAATTAAGGTAGTTTTAAGAATGACATTAACAAGAAAATTAAAATTGTTAATTCAAAAACCCATCAATAATTTTTTTGCTGGCACCATAAACCAAATTGACGTTACAAAATATTCGATTGCATCATCATCCCAGCTTCTACGCTGGAACATTCTCCGGCGAGGGATTCCATCCTTCAGATTTTTTTGCTGGAACATGGGAATAATTTTCCAATCCCTACAATTACGGGCTACAGAATGTCTGCCTATTAAGGAGAAAAAAAATAGAAGAAGAAGAGGTCTAGGTAGACCCTTAACTAGCCTCGCGAAGTGTCATGCCCCGATTCCGTCGAATCGATAGTCGTCCCCCGGGGCGTGATGCCGTGCGAACCTAATTTGTGATCGCACAAGGCATAGTCATAAGGTAATCTGAGACACGAGATCTAAGAGAGTACGCAGACAAATTGGATCACACATTAAGTAAAGGAAACTTTGATCTTTATTGATAATGAACATCTTTTACAGACTCCAGTACAAGACTCATGCCGCGCGGGCTACAACATGACTCGATTACAAAAGAGTGCCGATGAGATAGCCGTTCCATATATTGCACACATCCCTCAATACAACAAAGTACTCCAGTGACCTGGATGGGAGGGACACTGAGTCATCTTCCTTGGACTGTTGAGAGTCTTCAAAAGTGGAGGTGTGGGACAAGTCTTCGATGAGCGGCCGAAGCTTCAAAATCACGAACGTCGCCGAGCTAGTTGGCGCATCCTTCCTGGTTCGCGTGACCTACAAAGAGCGAGGATCAGCATGATCACATGTACTGGCGAGTGGCTAATTAAAATCTAAGCTCTGCATTTGATTCAAGAAGTTTCATAAACATGTTAGCTAGCTATTTCTGTGATCTTTCTAACCATCTAGCTCGATTTGCATATTAACATGTTTTGAGGCAAGCATATCAAATTGTATAACATTAAGCAACTATCATATTCATCCCGTGTCACATGTATTTGTTAAGAAGTGAATGGGTGTGAAGGCCACTGGCAATGTCAAGCCATCACGGACTATAGCCGGGATAGACGGCAACCACTTTCGCGACGGGTAGCGAGCCCTGTACGAAAGTTCCCGAATAACTCACGCCGATGAAGAGGATTGACGCTTGCTATACTCGTTCCTCCCGGGCCGAATCGGTCCCTTGGCCTAGGCAACCGTTCGAGGAAACTTCACCTTGTCGACATTTGTCCAATGACTGTTTCGCTTACTTAGCCGTATCGTTGCGATAAACATTAATCGATTAATTCATTGCTTGCATAGGCTAAGTGGAATTTTATAAGGAAGCATGTTTTCTATTTTTAATACCGACAGTTTGATAGCAAGTGTTTCATGAAGAATCGTGCCACGATTTCTTTGATTCTACACTATTATGAGAAGCATTCATTTTACTTCACGTATTGATTTTTGAAGTAGAGAGACGAGGCGAAGGAGGTCAGCCACTCGTCTTAGATTTGCTTTAAGTGAGCGATCGGTTGGCTGCGCTGACGTCGCCTATGCGATCACCTGCATTTGCATAAGCAACCGATTAGAATACTGTATGATTCAAGGAATTTCGATATGAATGAGAAGCTGGAAAATGCAAGTCACAAAAACTCACCGGAAAACATTCATGAAAAACGTATTCACGAAAACCAAAGCCAAAGCCAAATGAAGTGCGGCATGAAAACCAGAGCAACGGGAGGTCTCTTCCGACTCAGCCGCAGAGCCAATCCTCGAGGCACAACCCGCTGAATATGGGACTTGGTTCCGAAGAAGCCATTCCATAACGTGGAATGGATCTTAATTCAACCGTTCTCGTTCGATCGACTCGGTCAATTCCGAACTATCGGGCCCGACCGAATCGATAGCGACAGTGTTCCTTTCTCGCGCACCCCATGGACGAAAACGAGGCACGATGTAGGGACATGGCACTACACCATAACCGACTAATAAAAAGTTTCGTCTTCGAAACTTAAGGATAGAACCTACCTCTACACGAATAATGAAGAAAATTTCTCCTTTATTTTCAATTCAAGCTCCCATGTCGACTCTTCGACCGAATGGTTCCTCCAGAGGACGCGGACGAGAGGGATCGCTCGATTTTGCAGCAGCTTATCCTTGTGTTCTAAGATTTGAACTGGCTCTTCAACGTAGGATAAGTCGGACTTCAGCTCCAGCTAGCCAAAATCCACTACGTGGCTAGGGTCATGCACGTACTTCCGTAACTAAAAAATGTGGAAGACATTGTGTACACCTTCTAGCGTCGACAGTAGGGCAATTTTATAGGCCACTAGGGTGACCCATTCGAGTATTTCGAACGGCCCAACGAATCCCGGACTCATCTTTCCCTTTTGCGCCGAACCGAGTAACTCCCCGCATGGGCGACACTTTGAAAAATACGTGATCGCCTTCTTGAAACTCGAAGGGTCGACGATGAACGTCCGTATAGCTCTTCTGACGACTTTGTGCGGTCTTTAATCTTTCCCGAATGAGCCAAACTTTTCGTACAGTCTGTTCCACCAGTTCCGGGCCGAGAATATGTCGCTCTCCGACTTCGTCCCAGCAAATGGGTGATCGGCCTTTTCGTCCGTACAAGGCTTCATACGGCGCCATTTGAATGTTGGATTGATAGCTATTGTTGTATGCGAATTCGGCCAGATGTAGATGAACATCCCAACTTGATTTGAAGTCAATTGCGTAGAGTCGTAGCATGTCTTCGAGAATCTGATTTACGTGCTCCATTTGGCCATTGGTCTGAGGATGGTAAGCTGAGCTAAACTGTAACTTGGTACCCAGCGCCGACTGAAGGCTACTCCAGAATCGTGACATGAACCGTGAATCCCGATGAGAGATGATGGATACTGGAACTTCGTGCAGCCGTACTATCTCATCAAAATAAATCTGCACCAGGTGATCAACGCTCCAAGTAACTTTAATGGCAATGAAGTGCGCTGACTTGGTTAGTCGATCGACGATGACCCAGATGGCGTCATTTTTCTGCGACATCTTCGGCAGACCAACAATAAAATCTATGCACACGTGCTGCCACTTCCATTCTGGTATCACCAGATTCTGTATCTCCCCGTCGGTCTCTGGTGCTCAGCTTTCACCTGCTGACAAGCCATGCATTACAATACGAAAAGTGCCACATCTCTTTTCATCCCATACCACCAGAAGTTTGTACGGAGGTCCTTGTACATCTTCGTGCTTCCGAGATGCAAGGTGTACTTCGCATAGTGTGCCTCCGATAATCTCCTTTCTAAGTTCTGAATCGTCCGTGACGCATAGCCTACCCTTCAATCGAAGCATGCCAGTTTTGCTTCCACAAAATCAGTCGTCCTACCCGTCGAGATTAGCTCTCGCATCTTCTTCAGGTACGGATCGTCCTTCTGAGCGGTCTTGATCTTTTCTTGCAGGCTCGGCTCTAACTGCAACTTTGCCAACTGCACATCCCTGAATCGGACTCGGAGTTTGATGCCCATCTCTTCTAGGTCACGTAGTAGTCTGCAGTCGATGGATAGCGAGGCGATATACTTCCGACTCAGAGCGTCCGCCACAACATTTCCCTTTTCCGGCGTATAGTCAATAGTCAAGTCATAATCCTTGATCAGTTCAAGCCAACGCCTTTGCCGCAAGTTCAGTTCCTTCTGTGTAAATAGATACTTGAGGCTCTTGTGATCGGTATAGATCGTGAACGCCACGCCATAAAGATAGTGACGCCACAATTTCAACGCGAACACAATCGCTACTAATTCTAGGTCATGAGTAGGGTAGTTCTTTTCGTGCGGCTTTAGCTGCCGGAAAGCAAAAGATATCACCTTGTTCCGCTGTATCAGCACACATCCCAAGCCCTGATCGGACGTGTCGCTGAATATCTGAAAACCTTCAGTCCCTTCTGGAAGTACGAGTATCGGGACCGAGACGAGCCGTTGCTTTAATTTTTGGAATGAAGCTTCACAATCGTCTGAACATTCAAATACGAATCCTTTCTGGGTGAGGCGAGTCAGAGGCGATGTGATCTTCGCGAAGTCTTTCACGGAGCGTCGGTAGTATCCCGCTAAGCCAAGGAAACTTCGAATCTCGCCGACAGACGTTGGCCGCTTCCAATCGACAACGACTTTAACTTTCTTTGGGTCGACTGCAATGCCTTCAGCTGAAATGATGTGTCCGAGGAATGCGATGCTACTCAGCCAAAATTTACATTTGCTTCGTTTCGCATACAACTGATTTTCTCAAAGGGTCTGAAGCACGGTCCGTAGATGCTCAGTGTGTTGCTGCCTATTCTTCGAGTAGACGAGTATATCATCGATCAAGACTACTACGAACTTGTCGAGGAATGGTCGAAACACCCGATTCATCAAATCCATAAAAGCAGCAGGGGCGTTCGTTAGGCCGAACGGTATTACCAGGAACTCGTAATGGCCGTATCGAGTGTGAAAGGTAGACTTCGGCACATCATCTTGCTTGATCTTGAGTTGATGGTAACCCGAACGCAGATCAATTCTAGAGAACACCGTGGCTCCTTGCAGCTGATTAAACAGATCATCTATATGGGGCAAGGGATATTTGTTCTGGACGGTGGCTTTATTCAGCTCGCGGTAGTCGATATAAAGATGTAGAGAGCCATCCTTTTTCTTGACGAACAACATGGGCGCTCCCCATGGCGAGACGATGGGTCGAATGAATCCCTTATCGAGCAACTCTTGCAACTGTACTTTGAGTTCTTTAAGCTCTGCAGGGGCTATTCTGTACGGGGCTTTCGAGATCGGTCAAGTATCGGAGAATGTATCGATAGTGAACTCAATCTCTCGATCGGGCAGCATGTCGGGCAGCTCATGCAGGAATATATCTGGAAATTCTGCCACAACGTCGGTCTGACCCACGTTTGCACCATCCTGTCGCATGTCTCGAACGAAAGCTAGATAGCCTTCGTACCCGGAATGGAGCATCCTTCGAGCAGATATTGCGGAGATCACCATGCAGGTCGGCGACGCCTCACCACACGAGTAGCAGAATTCAGGCACTCCAGGTATGCGGAATGTGACCCTCTTTTTAGTGCAGTCTATGGTTGCATTGCACGGACCGAGCCAATCCATCCCCAGAATGATGTCGTAGTCCTTAATATCTAGAACTATCTCATGGAGACTGATCTTTTGACCACCTATACAGATGATTCTGTCTCCGTAGACTAAATTTGCAAGTAGTGGCATGCCCGACGGTACGTTAATAGTGAGATCGAGGCCCAGCGATGTCAGAGAAAATTTGTGCTGGGCGGCAAAGTCCGCCGATATAAACTATGTGTGGCACCTGAATCAAACAATACACCAGCAGGCTTATTATTGAATTGCAGTATACCTATCATGACTGTATCAGATGCGAATGCTTCGTCTCGAGTCATGGCATAGATGCGACCCTGAGCATTGGCCATTCTGTTGTGCGGTCGGTGGAGCCCGAGGTGCTTGGCCTCGGTTCTGATGGTGTTGTTAGGGGCCCCGATTCCGTTAAATCGATAGTTGTCCCCCGGGGCGTGATGTCGTGCGAACCTAATTTGCGATCGCATAAGACATAGTCATAAGGTAATTCGAGACACGAAATCTAAGAGAGTACGCAGACAAATTGGATCACACATTAAGTAAAGGAAACTTTGATCTTTATTGATAATGAACATCTTTTACAGACTCCAGTACAAGACTCATGCCGTGCGGGCTACAACATGACTCGATTACAAAAGAGTGCCGATGAGATAGCCATTCCATACATTGTACATATCCCTCAATATACAACAAAGTACTACAGTGACCTGCATAGGAGGGACGCTGAGTCATTTTCCTTGGACTGTTGAGAGTCTTCAAAAGTGGAGGTGCAGGACAAGTCTTCGATGCGCGGCCGAAGCTTTAAAATCACGAACGTCGTCGAGCTAGTTGGCGCATCCTTCCTGGTTCGCGGGAGCTGCAAAGAGCGAGGATCAGTATGATCACATGTACTGGCGAATGGCTAATTAAAATCCAAGCTCTGTATTTGATTCAAGAAGTTTCATAAACATGTTAGCTAGCTATTTCTGTGATCTTTCTAACTATCCTGCTCGATTTGCATGTTAACATGGCAAGCATATGAAATTGTATAACATTAAGCAACTATCATATTCATCCCATGTCACGTGCATTTGTTAAGCAGTGAATGGGTGTGAAGGCCACTGGCAATGTCAAGCCATCACGGACAATAGCCGGGTTAGACGGCGACCCTTTCGTGACGGGTAGCGAGCCCTGTGCAAAAGTTCCCGAATAACTCACGCTGATGAAGAGGGCTGGCGCTTGCTATACTCGTTCCTCCCAGGCCGAATCTGTCCCTTGGCCTAGGCAACCGTTCGAGGAAACTTCACCTTGTCGACAAGTTGTCCAATGACCGTTTTGCTTACTTAGCCATATCGTTGCGATAAACGTTAATCGATTCATTCATTGATTTGCATAGGCTAAGTGGAATTTCATAAGGATACATGTTTTCTATTTTCAATACCGGCAGTTTGATAGCAAGTGTTTTGTGAAGAATCGTGCCATGATTTCTTTGATTCTACACTATTATGACAAACATTCATTTTACTTCACATATTAATTTTTGAAGTAGAGGGACGAGGCGAAGGAGGTCATCCACTCGCCTTAGATTTGTTTCAAACGAGCGACTGATTGGCTGCGCTGATATCGCCTACGAGATCACCTGCAATCGCATAAGCAACCGATTAGAACATTGTGTGATTCAAGGAATTTTGATATAAATGCGAAGCTCGAAAAGGCAAATGAAGAAAACTCATCGGAAAACATTCACGAAAAACGCATTCACGAAAACCAAAGCTAAAGCCAAATCAAGTGCGGCATGAAAACCAAAGCAACGGGAGGTCTCTTTTGACTCAGCCGCAGAGCCAATCTTCGAGGCGCAACCCGCTGAATACGGGACTTGGTTCCGAAGAAGCCATTCCATAACATGGAATGGATCTTAATTCAACTGTTCCCGTTCAATCGACTCGGCCAATTCCGATCTATCGGTCCCGACCGAATCGATAGCGACAGTATTCCTTTCTCGTGCATCCCATTAACGGGAATGGGGCACGATGTAGGGATGGGGCACTACACGAAGGGCCTCCAAAAATTCTTCAAAGGTGCACAAATCCGCACGATGGCACAGGCGGCATAACCCTTCCCTCTTCTCCAGAGGATCATGTTTCTCCGGAGTGATCGGCAGCAGGTCAAAGTTGGGTGCCGGCTCGAGAGGTCGAGCAATGACATCCAGTGACAACCCGAAAGAGGCCAAGAAATCCTCAGCCTCGGCCAGCCAATCAATGTCCCGCACCATCTTTCGTCCAATAGGCAAAGCCCTAGGAGCCCCTCCAACTACTGAGCATTCAGGGGCCGGACGCTACGCAGAGTAAGGACAAGGCGCAGAGGCTGGATGCCGACTGGATGTAGCATGTGGCCATGGTTCCCAATAGGAAGATATCTTCGGAGCCATGGAGATAATGTGCCACATACCCATATGTATATATATACATGTTAATCCGACTCTTCTTATTCTCTGTCTGAGACCTATTTGGTAAACATGGGGTATTCAATTATTGTAAAGAATAATGTTAACTTTAATTATTAATTAACTAAAAATGATTAGTCCTTAAGTTTCAACTCGAGTTTCAAAAGGGTCAAACCAAACCAAACCAATCGAGTTGAACATATGGTCTAGTAACATTAATATTAATTCAAACCAAACCAAACGAAACCAAACCCCAAGTCTCAAGTTAAATGGCACTGTGACTCGGGATGTGTTAGTATTTGTCCGAACACGTAAGTTAATAATTTTTCATGATACCTCTATTTTTATTTAAATGAGATTTCAAACCTTTAGTTAATAAGTTTTCATGATACCTCAGTTTTCATTTGTCATTTAATTTTACTTCTTGCTGTGTAATCAATTATATTAGAACGTGCAACAGTGGGTCAAACCAAACCAAACCAAAGTCTTAAGTTAAATGGCACTGTGGCTCGGGATGTGTTAGTATTCGTCCGAGCGCGTATGCTAATAGAAGTCATCCACGAATCATTTTGAGCTCCTAACAATCGATTGCCCACGGTTGTTTCCAATCCGAACCAATCTCTTTATCGAACAATATCGAGGCAAATCAATCGCTTTTAGCTGAACATATGGTCTAGTAACATTAATGTTAATTCAAAAATTACTTTCAACGTTAATGAGATTTCTTACTTTTGGTTAATAAGTTTTCATGATACCTCTATTTTTATTTGTCATTTAACTTTACTTCTTGCCGTGGAATCAATTCTATTCGAGTGTGCAATAGTAGGTCAAACCAAACCAAACCAAACCAAACCAAACCCAAGTCTCCAGTTAAATGGTAATGTGGCTCGGGATGTGTTAGTATTCGTCCCAATATGTACGCTAAAAGTAGTCACCTCGGATCATTTTGAGCCCCTAAAAGTCGATTGTCCACGGTTGTTACCAATCCGAACCAATCTCTTTTCATCGAACCATACCGAGCCGAACCAATCGCTTTCAGTCAAACATATGGTCCGATAACATTAATGTTAATTCAAAAATTACTTTTAACGTTAATAAGATTTCTTACTTTTAGTTAATAATTTTTCATGATATATATATCTATTTTTATTTGTCATTTAATTTTACTTCTTGTCGTGTAATTAATACTATTGGAGTGTACAACAGTGGGTCAAACTAAACCAAATCCAAGTCTCAAGTTAAATGGCACCGTGGCTCGGGATGTGTTTGTATTCGTCCGAACGCGTATGCTAAAACTAGTCATCCATGGATCATTTTGAGCCCCTAACAGTTGATTGCCCACGGTTGTTACCAATCCGAACCAATCTCTTTTTATCGAACCATACCGAGCCGAACCAATCTCTTTCAGTCGAACATATAGTCCGGTAACATTTATGTTAATTAAAAAATTACTTTCAATGTTAATAAGATTTCTTACTTTTAGTTAATAAGTTTTTATGATACCTCTATTTTTATTTGTCATTTAATTTTACTTCTTGCCGTGTAATCAATTCTATTGGAGTGTGCAACTGTGGGTCAAACCAAACCAAACCCAAGTCTCAAGTTAAATGGCACTGTGACTTGGGATGTGTTAGTATTCGTCCGAATGTGTACGCTAAAAGTAGTCATCCCTGGATCATTTTGAGCCCCTAACAGTTGATTTCCCACGGTTGTTACCAGTCCGAACCAATCTCTTTTCATCGAACCATATCGAGCCGAACTAATCGCTTTCAGTCGAACATATAGTCCGGTAACATTAATGTTAATTCAAAATTACTTTCAACGTTAATTAGATTTCTTACTTTTAGTTAATAAGTTTTCATGATACCTCTGTTTTATTTGTCATTTAATTTTACTTTCTGTCGTGTAATCAATTCTATTAGAGTGTGCAACAGTGTGTCAAACCAAACTAAACCAAACCAAACCAAACCCAAGTCTCAAGTTAAATGGCACTGTGGCTCGGGATGTGTTAGTATTCGTCCGAAAATGTACGCTAAAAGTAGTCATCCACGGATCATTTTGAGCCCTTAACAGTCGATTGACCACGGTTGTTACCAATTCAAACCAATCTCTTTTCATCGAACCATACCGAGCCGAACCAATTGCTTTCAATCGAACATATGGTCCGGTAACACTAATGTTAATTCAAAAATTACTTTCAACATTAGTGAGATTTCTTACTTTTAGTTAATAAGTTTTCATGATACCTATGTTTTTATTTGTCATTTAATTTTACCTCTTGCCATATAATCAATTCTATTGGAGTGTGCCACAGTGGGTCAAACTAAACTAAACTAAACTAAACCCAAGTCTCAAATTAAATGACATTGTGGCTCGGGATGTGTTATTATTCGTTCGAACGCGTACGCTAAAATTAGTCATCATTGGATAATTTTGAGCCCCTAATAGTCGATTACCCATAGTTGATACCAATCCGAACCAATCTCTTTTCATCGAACCATATCGAGTCGAACCAAGCTCCTTCAGTTGAACATATGGTTGGGTAATATTAATTCAAATTACTTTCAACGTTAGTGATATTTCTTACTTTTAGTATAAGCCCCCTGATTTTTGGATTTGATTTTTAATTATCTTTAATTATTTTATATGGATATTTTAAATATTAAAGTCAATAATGGCTGTGTTAGTAGTTTACCGTAGCTTTGATTTTTAAAGCATAATAAATATTGTTTTCTTGAATCCAATTCTATAATTGAATTCTAGACTCATCCATCTTTAGTTTGATATATTATGTTCCATTCAAATTTGTTCTCCGACATTCTTTTGGCTTCATATGATTTCGGGTCAACTTAGACCATTTGATCATTTATCGTAATTCTAGGCCCAACTTTTAATTTGATTTTGGAATTTGACATAGATCGAAACCGTATGACCCAATATATAGTTTTGATCCATTTTGAGTGTACAATACACATGCCTAGGGTGTACCATCCAATCGAGTTCCCATGTGCAACTTATTTGCAAATGGCACATGAGACTCATTAAACTAATTTTTGGGTCCAATTTGACTAGTAATGCTACTCGGACCCTAACCTAATCAACCCTACTAGTTAGAGCCTAACTAGGAGTACAAAAACCAAGTATACATATATTTAAAGGAATTTTAAGGATTAAATTGCTGCCATATACAATATTTTCTTATATCTTTGACTTGGTCAAACTACTATCCAAATTAGGAAACCTATTACTAATAATATAATTTGGAGAACCAAATCATATCCAAATTAGATCAAACCAAAGCTCATGCCCTAATAATATAAATATAAATAAAAACCCAGCCCTAACATTTTCCTCTCTCTTTATAACCACCAACACCCCACGTAGCCTCTACTTGCACGCGGCTACAACCTCCCAACCCGAAACGCTAGCCGACCCCCCTTTTTTTCACAAAATATGATTTCTTCTCGATTTCTGTGCCAACCACCACCACTCTTGCATCCCCTTTGATGTTCTCTTCCACCCTAGAAACTATAGAAGCAACCTTGCGGCCGTTAGAGAGGTGCACGACATGCTCTACTTGGGCCAAACTCGGTCGAATCGAAGTTTGAAACGTCAAAGCAGGTTAGTCGACTTGTAGATGATGTTTCACCCACTTTTTCTCATCTATTTCTCTCAAAATAAATCTGAGGGTTAACTTTATGTGTCTACTCCAACCTCTGGTCGTCGGATCTTCTAGTTCCAAGCGGTTTGCCCGTGGCATCGATTCTACGACAGGGTATCCAAAACTAACAAATTCTGTTCTGGGCTACTTTTCTCCTATCTATGATTAGTTTCTAACCTTTTTATATTTTTATTCATAATCTAGACGTCGATACCTTTCCGACGCATATCTGAAAGTTAGTTTTTTGCATCCGTTTACTATTTTTAAAATTTTATGACATTTGTCGTGTCACCGAACTCTGAAAAATTCTGTTTTTCTTGTGTCCAAAAGTGTCAAAACTCCATGAATACATATTAAACTTTATGTTGTGCAAGCTTTAACTTTATAAATACTATTTTAACTAATTTTTGGAATTTTTATAAAATTTATTAATTTTATTTTATCATTGTTTCATAACTAAATTAATGGGTCGAATTGAGGAAGTCATATGTGGCATTAATATAAGACCACTTGTGAAAGGGTTTCCCTATTGAAAATATCATTATAGAAATATATAAATATTTATAGATAAATTTCATAATTTAAATATATTATTTTTTTATAATTGTAAAGTATTTACGAGAGGATTTGGTACCTTATGTACTTAATAATAGATGCAGTGTCGTAACAATGTTATGATAACTAGGAGGCGTAGATACTCATATAATCTATATATAGTATGTTGATATAGAATATTAAGTATAGTGTATTATTATAGGTGAGCTTGGGAGGATCGACAAGTTCACCGGAGTTGGTCAGGACCACCTGCAGACAGCAGTTACAGGCAAGTGTGCCTTGCCTTCGTTACAGATTAATCTTTTCTATTTTGTTGTTCTTTTTTATTAGCATTGCATGATGTAGGATGTTGATACTTAGTGTATGTTTATAGACAGGTGCCGATATCATGATAGTGACATCGAGTATTAATATTAGGCATTATGTACATACTGATGTGTCCATTGACACGATTGACCACATGACACGGACACATTCATGATACGAGATTTACATGACTACTCGTGGTGTTGACCTCGTGTTAGAATTCTAGATTTCTTTATCAGTATTGATTTTATTTTTGAGATGATTGTACAGACTTGACATTGCTAGATTCTAGACATGGAGATTGGGGAGAACTTGACTACAATATCAGACCTATTGTCGTATGGCCCATTGTTTAGTGACCTTTATCTTTGTAGCAGGTACTGGAGATAATATCCTGCTGAGGTGCTAGTGAGCCTTAGTGGAAGGGGTCTGGTATTCTAGAAAAGTATCTCACTTGTATAGTACATAGACAGATACTATAGATTGTCTTAGTTCATATTTTTATTTTTGTACCTTGGTATGTATATTATACACCTTGCTAGTCCCCTGAGGACCTGGCTATTTCCCAGGCTTAGACGAAGCTAAAGACTACCCAGAGGTTTATGGTTCGGGAGCTGAGATCAGAGGCGTATCGACACAGGAGGACGAGATAGAGGCAGAGGAATTCTCATGATCATGTTACCTTCATATTTAGTCTTGCAACATTATTTCTTTTTCTTTTCATCAGACTTGTAGTTGATTTGTACTTTGTTTCTATCTCTGTGGTTTCGGGATGTTTTACTTGTACAGACTTTATTACTTTATTGCTGGATATTCGAGATATTTCTTTATTTATTCTTGACCTCTTTATAGACTCTGTAGATGTGATTAGATGTATATACCTGTGGACTGTGTCATATTTCTGGGTGTTATCATTATTTACAGCTTAAGTACTTCGCTAATGGGCTTGTTGTGTAGCTTGGCCCATTAGTGAAGTGCTGTTTGTATGTATTCGTATTTTTTGTCCTACGTATTTTGGGACTGAGGCGTTACATGTTTTTGTGGTGGCCCATGTAGGTCAGTTAATCACTTCGGTTATGTTACTGGACCGACGTAAGCTTACAATTAAAATAGAAAAGACCCATAGGATCACATCCACATGCTTGATACCTTCCTTGACTTCATTTTGAACTCTCACTTGACTTATTAATTTGCATCAAGTTTGATTATGTTCTAACGTAATTCTTATTTATTCATGCTAGCACGACAAATCTTCATAATGGATGTATCTTTCCTTATTATCATATCAGGAAAGCGGAAGCATAAACACTAGAAGTCATAGGTGCAGGTGGAGTCTTTGCGAATTGTGCGAAGTCATAGTTATATCCAGGATAGTCGTACTATTACGAGCCTACAATCGATTAAGGAAAAGGACTTGAGGATACATCCACAAACAAGATTATAGACTTCTTTCAGACTCTTCAGCATGAATGTTTCCATGTTATCTTTTTTTTCAACATGATTGCTTTTGTATTCTTCCCTACTCGAGATTTGACTAAACCCTTCCATGTTGTCTTCATGAGTAATTCTTCCCGTTGTTTTTTGCTAAGTTATTGGAAAGGGTCTTATGGATTGGTCCAAAAAAAAGTTTGAGAAATTATATTTAACCTTGTATTACGGAATCAAAGTTTTGCAGCCAGAGAGATACGGGCGAGGCAGGACTTCAGATAACAGCATCATGGCTATATATGTTTCTCGAATTCTACTTAACCTATATACTACGCATGTTGATCTCTTCCCCTATATTTTAGTAAAAAGTCAATTCAAAAATCTTTTATGGATTTGGCCAAGATAAGCTCAAGAACCTGTATTACCTAGCATAGCAGATGTGCACTGCAGCCGTCCGTCGTATTATGGAACAAGAAAGTTATTTGTAGCCAGATGCACACTAGTATGGTAGTAACTTCACATGACATAATCACGAAAATATATGGTTCTCGAGTCTTACCTAGACTACGTCCTATGCATCTTGTTTGGCCTTACATCGTTCTTGAAAATAATTCGACTAACCCTCCTGCTTTGTTTGACCGTACCGTTGTTTGAAGTTGGTATATAGGTTTGTTTGACCTAGCTTTAGGTTCCCGTTATCTTATACTTGTTAAATGACTAAAATAGACAAACCTTATAGTTATGTTATAGAACATAAATAAGCTAGATTACTAGTGTGATCGTGATATTGGGTAGCTAGAAACAGGTAAGTATCTTAGAAATGGATCCTAGTGAGATTATGAGTTGAGTATGAGTGTGTGGATATTGAATGTTTATAGCATATTAGGAGTAATTGCTATGAGTGAACTAACGGGTATCATTGAATAGGTTGATAATACTATACCAAACCAAACCAAACCAAACCAAACCCAAGTCTCAAGTAAAATGGCACTGTGGCTCGGGATGTGTTAGTATTCGTCCGAACATATACGCTAAAAATAGTCATCCATGGATCATTTTGAGCTCCTAATAGTCGATTGCCCACGGTTGTTACCAATCCGAACCAATCTCTTTTCATCGAACCATACCGAGCTGAACCAATCGCTTTCAGTCGAACATATGGACCGGTAATATTAATGTTAATTCAAAAATTACTTTCAACGTTAATGATATTTCTTACATTTAGTTAATAAGTTTTCTTGATACATCTGTTTTTATTTGTCATTTAATTTTACTTTTTGTCGTAGAATCAATTCTATTGGAGTGTGCAACAGTGGGTCAGACCAAACCAAACCAAACCCAAGCCTCAAGTGAAATGGCACTGCTGCTCGGGATGTGTTAGTATTCGTCCGAACGCGTACGCTAAAAGTAGTCATCCTCGGATCATTTTGAGCCATTAACAGTCGATTGCCCACGGTTATTGCTAATCCAAACCAATCTCTTTTTATCGAACCATACCGAGACGAACCAATCGCTTTAAGTCGAACATATGGTCCGATAACATTAATGTTAATTCAAAAATTACTTTCAACGTTAATGAGATTTTCTATTTTTAGTTAATAAGTTTTTATGATACATCTGTTTTTATTTTTCATTTAATTTTACTTCTTGCCGTGTAATCAATTCTATTGGAGTGTGCAATAGTAGGTAAAACAAAACCAAACCAAACCAAACCAAACCAAACCAAACCCAAGTCTCAAGTTAAATGGTATTGTGGCTCGGGATGTGTTAGTATTCGTCCGAAAGCGTACACTAAAAGTAGTCATCCCCGGATCATTTTGAGCCCCTAACAGTCAATTGCCCACGGTTGTTACCAAACAGAACCAATCTTTTTTCATCGAACCATACCGAGTCGAACCAATCGCTTTCTGTCGAACATATGGTCCGGTAACATTAATGTTAATTCAAAAATTACTTTCAATGGTAATGTGATTTCTTTCTTTTAGTTCATAAGTTTTCATGATACCTCCGTTTTTATTTGTCATTTTATTTTACTTCTTGCCGTGTAATCAATTATATTGGAGTGTGCAACAAATGGTTAAACCAAACCAAACCCAAGTCTCAAGTTAAATGGCACTGTGGCTCGGGATGTGTTAGTATTCGTCCGAATGTGTACGCTAAAAGTAGCCATCCGTGGATCATTTTTAGCCTTAACAGTCGATTGCCCACGGTTGTTACCAATCCGAACCAATCTTTTTTCATCGAACCATACCGAGCCGAACCAATCGCTTTCAGTCGAACATATGGTCCCGTAACATTAATCTTAATTCAAAAATTACTTTCAACGTTAATGAGATTTCTTACTTTTAGTTTATAAGTTTTTATGATACCTCTATTTTTATTCTTCATTTAATTTTACTTCTTGCCGTGTAATCAATTCTATTGGAGTGTGCAACAGTGGGTCAAACCAAATTTTAGTGGATGTAAATCACAATTTTCCAAGCAAAAAGTTATTCCATTAGTTGTTTAATGGGTATAGATAACATTTTTCAAAGTAAAAGATTACTTATTAATTGTTCTTAAACTTAGATCCCATCAACAAAATTTATCTGGCAGCATAGACCATTTTGAAGAATGTTGTCTCAAAAAAGTGTCAAAAATAGTGTCAAAAATATTTTGTTATATAACAAATATTAAAATTAAGGTAGTATTAAAAATAACATTAGCAGAAAAACTAAAATTATTATTAAATTAATTTAAACTTAGATCCCATCAATAATGTGTCGCTGGCAGCGTAAACCAAGTTGAAGAATGTTGTCTCAAAAAAAGTTTCTTGCATTCATATAGTTGATAAAGTATACGATTTTAGATTTACATAGCCAGTTCTTCCCCAAATGTTTTACACAACTGTTTTAAAGTTGTGTTTACTATAATTTGCACAGGAATTCCAGACTCAGTCTTGTTAGTATCACTAACGGTAGCCTCATTCAACCATTGGAATGCACTGTTGTATTTTCGGCATTGTAAGAATCTTTTTCCCTTTTCATGGCTCCTCTTTGAGATAGATCTCTTTCCTCCATAATTTGGATTAGGGCAAGTGGTTTCTTCCCAAGGGCATTGTTTCTTCCAATGGCCTAAGTCACCACATGTGAAACAACCTTCCCTTCGAATTGTTGAATGTGAACTTCCATATTTGGCTTCCAATATAACAACATCCAGCCACTGGAAATCCAAGCAGAGGGGGCACTTCAGAAATTTCCTACCCGGATTTGCCTTCGTATTTGACTTTGAAAGGTACCTAATCCCCTTGCAGTTTTCGATGTTGCAAGGTGAGCTCAAAAATAAACAATCATCTGCAAGGTGAGTGTTCTTCGAACACAACTAAAATTTCTTCTGACCAAACAAAACAGAAAATATAGAGCCACATAGCAGTTTGAAAATGGAAAGAAGAGTGGAAGATAGAACCACCAGCATTACCTATGTCACAAAGTGCGTCATGGGAGCTCAGTGGGCTACGATTTTTAGTTTAGCAGATAGATTGGGGATGGGTCTTTGTATTAATTGTTGCCCAGTGGGACCACTATGTAAGGGGGGTTTAGAGGGGAGGTTGCGACGGTAGCAAATGTAGCATTAAATGCTGTTGCATGTTTTATTCTTTTGATAATCAAACTTCTCCACATGTCCTCATGTTTGTGTGTCACTACCACATTTTAGCTTGAGGGTATATTGGTCATTTTGTTAATTTTGAATTTATTTTGATTTATTGGAGTGATGATTGTTATTTTTGACTTTTGATAGTTGAGACTTTGGAGACTAACCTAGTTATTATCTAGCTCCAGTACCTGCTATCTCCTGAGCATGTTTGTTTCACTATTCTTAACGATAAATGGGTAGAGACAGTGAGCTATTCAGGTGAAGGGGTACAATCCCGGTCCTTGTTTGGTTTAAGGATTGTAACCTGGCTCCCGGAATGGTTCCACGTCCCTAGTCCTTTATCGTCCTGTGTACCTTACTACTTGTACTTCTTTTATCCTTTATGTTCTGATATGCTGGCTTTTGTTCTTATTTGTGGCCTCCTTTGTGGCACTTGCTCTTTCTGGGGTTTGGCCCAGCTGGTTTTGTGTGACCAGATTTCGGAGCAGCTCCCGAGGATCTACCGAGCTTCCAGCCTAATGGTGACAACTAGGCGGAACCCGGGCCAAGAGTGGGTTTTCCTTTTTGTTTCACCCACTTATATGTAAATTTATTCTTTTGAGGCGTTTAGCCGACGAGCATCTGTTAGCTCGATGCACATTTACTTACTGTCTGCCTACGGGCTGTAAACATGATTAACAAATCCTAGGGTTGATCATGTATGACTGAACTCTTGCTAGTCCTATCATTTTGTACGACTAGCTTCATGATCATCCAATATGTAATATTTGGGACGCCTTATATATATATATAT
The DNA here is from genome assembly GCA_029216955.1 of Iris pallida. Classification (NCBI taxonomy): domain Eukaryota; kingdom Viridiplantae; phylum Streptophyta; class Magnoliopsida; order Asparagales; family Iridaceae; genus Iris; species Iris pallida. The sequence continues at coordinate 2,387,826 of JANAVB010011200.1, read as the reverse complement.
TTGATGCTCTAACATCTTGTAACTCTGTTAATTGCTTGAGATTGAGACAATAGGCTTGACCTTAAGAGACTGCTGGCTTGTAGTAAACCCTCATATCTAGACAGCCGTGAACGTATAGTTGAGATGTATTCTATTTCAATATACGTAGCTGGCTGTGTCTGCCCCCGCTCTCCAGTATTCTGGTTCTGGGGCGTGATACGGTTTAAGTGGTGGCCCATGCAGGTCTTGGCATTCAAGAAATGTGAGGGTTTACCGAATAGATGTCTCAATCAATATTCGTCCTTGATCTCTGCTCGTATCTTCAAATCCCTGAGAATCTCGACCTGATCACATTGCTTGTATCATTGATCTGTCCTGGTCCTTTCCTTATTGTTCCCTATGTCATCTTCTTCAGCGGCATTACTCCCGGACCTGCCAACCAGCCAGAGGAAGCTCGACAAGCACCCCAGCGCCAGGAAGATCAAGCTCAGCACTCTGGAGTAGCCTCCCGAGTTATGCTTTTCGGAGGCTCAGAACCTCCAGTTCAGGCAGCTCCGCCCGTTCAACCAGCTAGACAGGATGAGGGACCTTTGGTAGGGCTTATCAGAGAACTGCTTGCATCCCAAGATCGTCGAGGCGACGCCCTGCACCAGAAAGTTCATGATGCACTAAACCGAGGAGGTCCCCAAGGGAATCAGGCGGCCAACAGTTTCAAACGCTTGAACCCTCCCTTCTTTGACGGCAGTGAAGATGCGATTGCCGCAGACGCTTGGCTTCAGGATACCGAGGAGGTTCTAGAAGCAGCTAGGACACCTGAGAATGAGAAGGTGGCCGTGGTACGGCTACAACTGTTAGACTTGGCTCGCGATTGGTGGGCAGCTCAGGCCATGGGAATAGCAGCACCAGTCACTTGGGCGACGTTCAGAGAGAGGTTCCAGACGAAGTACTTCGATGCGGTGGCACGGTACGACCTGCAGACCCGGTTCACCAACTTGAAGCAAGGAGGCAGGACGGTCGATGGCTATGCGACCGAGTTTTCCAGGCTGAGAGGTTTGCCCCCACCTTGGTGGCAACCGAATTCGATAGGGCCCAGCGGTTCCAGCAGGGGCTGCATTTAGAGATATTATTGGCTGTCGAGCAGTTCGAGCACCAGACGTTCGATGCAGTGTTGAAGGCAGCAAGGAGGCATGAGTATACCTCCCGGAGAATTGTGGACAGGACCGGAGACAGGAAGCGGTCCCACAGTCAGATGCACCAATCATCAGCTCCAGCCCCGGCAGCTAGGGGATTAACCATTGGGACTCTGAGGCGGACGGCCTCAGTGACGTCGGTTCAGCATTCGACCCCGACGTATCAGCAGCAGCAGAAGCAGAAGCAGTCTTCCGCGGTAGGATGTTCTCATTGCGGGAAGCCGGGCCATGTAGTGGCAGAGTGTCGCAGGGCACAGGGATTGTGCCTGGCTTGTGGAGGAGCAGACCACCAGATAGGGACCTGCCCGAATAGGGGAGGTCCATCATCATCCAATCTTTCTAGTTCTTCGGTGAGAGGACCAGCCCCAGTTCCAGTCCAGCAGCAGCAGCAGCAGCAGTACCCGAGGCCATTGTTGCCTCAGGCCCAGGCCTTTCAGCAGCAGAACCAGCAGCAGTTCACCCAGGCTCCAGCACAGAACCGACAGAGGGGTTTCCAGCAGAGAGGACCCACAGCTAGAGGTCAGGCTATGATGATGACCATGGAAGAAGAAGTTGCACCAGGTGAGGTAGTGGCAGGTACTATTCTCGTCAACACCTTTCCAGCATCTGTATTATTTGATTCTGGTGCATCGCATTCATTCATGTCTGCACGATTCACGACACGGATAGGATTGGAGCCCGAGTCATTATCAGTGAGGCTCAATATACTTACTGGTAATGGTCTTGTGGGAGTAGATCGAGTATTTTCCTCGTGTCGGATCGTAGTTAACGGTAGAGAGTTCCCCGCTAGGCTTATAGAGTTCCCTATGGCAGACTATGATGTAGTCCTAGGCATGGATTGGTTGAGGAACCATTATGCTAGGATAGACTGCCATGTTGGCAGAGTTGTCTTTAGTATTCTCGGAGAGCCAGAGTTTTCATTTTCCAGAGGCACAGTAGAGCCATCTCCTCCAGTATTGCGGATGGCAGTAGCAGCAGTGCAGTTGTCCCGGATAGTTGAAGAGTTTCCAGACGTCTTCCCAGAGGAACTTCCAGGGATGCCACCAGAGCGGGAGATCGAGTTCACCATTGACTTGATTCCCGGGACAGCACCAGTATCAGAGCGAGTCTACAGGATGGCGCCTTCAGAATTGGAGATTTTGTACAAGATGATTGAAGAACTTAGAACCAAGGGATTCATTCGTGCTAGTGGATCGCCTTGGGGAGCCCCGATGCTTCTTATGAAAAAGAAGGATGGTACGTCTAGGCTATGTGTTGATTACCGTACCTTGAACTCAGTGACAATCAAGAATAGATACCCTCTTCCAAGGATAGATGACTTGTTTGATCAACTCAAGGGGGCTTCAGTTTTCTCGAAGATAGACTTACGGTCAGGATACCACCAGATCAGAGTCAGAGAGCAGGACATCCCGAAGACGGCGTTCAGATCTAGGTATGGGCATTGGGAGTTTCTACTTATGCCCTTTGGAGCGACCAATGCGCCGGCAGTGTTCATGGACCTCATGAACCGTATTTTTATGCCTTACTTGGATCAGTTTGTGATAGTGTTCCTTGATGACATCCTGGTCTACAGCAAGAGTGAAGCAGAGCACGAGCAACATCTCAGAGTTGTCCTCCAGATTCTCAGAGAGCACCAGTTGTACGCCAAGTTCAGTAAATGCGAGTTCTGGCTCGATCGTATTTCTTACTTAGGTCACATCATTACCAGAGGAGGAGTGGAAGTGGATCCCCAGAAGATTGTAGCTATCGAGGCATGGCCAGTACCCAGCTCAGTAGCAGAAGTTCGCAGCTTTCTTGGATTGGCCGGCTACTACCGGCGGTTCGTTTCTGATTTTGCAAGGATTTCAGCGCCGATGATCCAGTTGACCCGCAAGGAGGTACCGTTCGTTTGGACAGCAGAATGTCAGGAATCATTTGAGAAGTTGAAGCGAGGTTTGATAACGGCTCCCATTCTCACACTTCCAGATGGGACCGGAGGATTCACAGTTTATTGCGACGCTTCAGGCAGAGGATTGGGATGTGTTTTGATGCAGCATGGGAAGGTAATTGCTTATGCATCACGTCAACTCCATGATCATGAGAAAAATTACCCGACCCACGACTTGGAGCTAGCAGCAGTAGTGTTTGCACTTAAGTTGTGGAGGCACTACTTGTACGGAGACAGAGTGGAGATATTCACTGATCATAAGAGCCTGAAGTATGTTTTCACCCAGAAGGATCTTAATATGCGGCAGAGAAGATGGCTCGAGCTACTTGTGGACTATGATGTGGACTTGCAGTATCATCCAGGGAAGGCCAACGTCGTAGCAGATGCATTGAGCCGGAGAGCCGGAGTTTATTTTCTGACGGCGCAACTAGAGCTATTGGCAGATCTTCAGAAGATGGGAATTGAAGTGATTCTTCCTTCCAATGTAGCCTTGATGGCCAGCCTACAGATTCAGTCCACCATAGTTGAGAGGATCCGGACAGCACAGTTAACAGATTCCAAGATTCAGCGTCTCAGAGCAGAGTGCGAGGCAGGAAGAAGGCCAGAGTTATGTATTCATAAGGATGGTACACTTCGACACGGCACGCGTCTTTGTGTACCCAGTGGAGATATCAGACAGGAAGTCATGGCAGAGGCTCACAGTTCGCAGTACTCCATTCACCCAGGCGGCACGAAGATGTACAGAGATATTCGTGAACACTTTTGGTGGAATGGTATGAAGAGGGAGATAGCCCGGTATGTCTCTCGATGTTTGGTTTGCCAACAAGTCAAGGCTGAACATCAGAGGCCAGCTGGACTTCTTCAACCTTTACCGATCCCAGAATGGAAGTGGGAACACATAACCAAGGATTTCGTGACTGGGTTACCCAGATCTCCGGCAGGCAGAGATGCTATTTGGGTCATTGTGGACAGGCTTACCAAGGTGGCACACTTTCTTCCGTTTAGAGTTGGACAATCAACGGCACAGCTAGCAGAGATGTATCTCAGGCAGATCGTCAGACTTCACGGAGTGCCAGTCAGCATAGTATCAGACAGGGATACGAGATTCACATCGCACTTCTGGCGCAGTCTTCATCAAAGTTTGGGGACTCGTCTCAAGTTCAGCTCAGCGTATCATCCGCAGACAGATGGGCAGTCAGAGCGCACTATACAAACTCTCGAAGATATGTTGCGGTCATGTACCCTTGACTTCGGTGGTTCGTGGGAGGATCACCTGTACCTGGTAGAATTCTCGAACAACAATAGTTTCTAGGCCAGTATCCAGATGGCACCCTTCGAGGCTCTGTATGGCAGGAAGTGCAGATCTCCGTTAGCATGGGACGATGTCGGAGAGAGGCAGATGCTCGGTCCAGAACTGATTTCTCAGACGATTGAAGTGGTTAGGAGAGTCAGAGATCACCTCCGAGTTGCTCAGGATCGCCAACGCCATTGGGCCGATGCTCATCGGCGTCCCTTAGAATTTGCCGTCGGCGACCATGTATTCCTTAGGATCTCGCCTACCCACGGCGTCATTCGTTTTGGCGTACGGGGAAAGCTTAGTCCTAGGCATATAGGGCCATTCGATATTCTGGAGCGAGTAGGTTATGTGTCCTATCGTCTCGCTCTTCCGCCGTCGCTAAGTGAGGTACATGATGTATTCCATGTGTCCCAATTAAGACGGTACATCCCGGACCCGAGCCATATCCTAGATCATTCGGAATTGGTTGTTGGTACCAACCTTTCGTATGAGGAGAGGCCCGTGTCTATATTGGACCGGAGAGAAAAGATGCTCAAGAACAAGACTATTAACTTAGTCCGTGTTGCTTGGGGTCATCACTCTCTAGGTGAGTCAACGTGGGAGCGTGAGGACGACATCCGATCGCGATATCCCTACCTGTTTGACTCGTAAGGTATAATGTCTTCCTTGTGCCTTACGCTTTCCCTTCCTTGCTTGTATTGTATGATTGTATGATTGAACTGCTTAGTGTAGCTTGTCTGTGCTTAGTATAGCTTGTCATGGCAATCTCTAGCTCCTTGATTAAATTTCGAGGACGAAATTCTTTGAAGGTGGGTAGAGTTGTCACCCCCATTTCCTGTATTTCGTATTTATGCTCGTATTTGATTTTTGGCACGTATTTTATTTTCTCGACTTGCGGATTTTGGTTTCTCGTAAATAGATTTTGGACCATGGCTTGGTTTTATTTTATGAAAGTTGGTTTAGTTTGGTTCATCATGAATGGAACACCTTAACCTACACTCCTCCCTCAACACACCACAACTCCCCCACTTTATAACACCACCTACTTTTCTCTCTCCTCTTTATTCTCTCATTTATTTCTTACAAACTTCTTCTTCTTCCTTCTTCCACACAACTCCCCAACCAATAGGCAAGTGCACCTTGCCAACAAATAAGCACCCAATTTTATTTGTCCATTTGATAGATTAGGACATGTAGATCAACATTAGAACTTGGAATTTTGTGATTTGGAGCTTTCATTCTTCTAGATCTAGGTTTTAACCATTTTCAAAAATCCTTGGTTTTGATCTATTAAACTTTGATTTTTGCTTGTTTTGATGCTTCCATGTGGAAGAGAATTCAATTTTACTCAAGTTAGAACTTTGAAAATCTAGATTTGGTTTTGATTTGACAAAAATATAAAGAATTGAAGTTCTTGGTGTTTTTGGACTTGCTCTCGGCCAGGAAGAACGGCCCCCTGCCTTGCGCTTTTTAGCGCATGGCCGATTGCGCACCCCTGGCCTGTGCTCTTTAGCGCATGGCCGTTTGCGCAGTCACTTGGCCAGTGCTTTGCGCTGCGCTGGACTGTGCTGGTGCAAGCTAGCCATGCGCAAAGTAACCCCTGCGTAATTCACTTCTGCGCAAACCACCCCTGCGCAATTCACTTCTGCGCAAACCACCCCTGCGCAATTCACTTCTGCGCAAACCACCCCTGCGCAATTCACTTCTGCACAACTCACCCTTGCACAAACCACCCTTGCGCAAGGTAACCCCTGCGCAGTCTACCCTTGCGCAAGGTAACCCTTGCGCAAGACAACTCTTGCGCAGCTCTTCCATGCGCAGTGCACCCCCTGCGCAGACCTACCCCTGACCCCCTTGCACAACCTACTTGTCTATGATGAATTTGTTATTTCTTGATCTTGGCTCTTCTATAGTCCTATTTTATATTAGTATTTTATTAGGTATTTTACGCCCATTTTATATTCTTACGCCTTTTGGCATGAACTTGATTTTGCTTAATATGTTTGGAATAACTATTGTACACAGCATGGTATGACAAGGAACTAGTATAACATGACAGTGACCCGTAGTGGTGCACTCCTGACACGACCAACCTGACTTGATAGTGGCCCGTCGTGGCGTACCCCTGACAAGTACCCTGACATGATTTACCTTGATAACTTGATAGTGGCCCGTGGCGGCGTACTCTTGACTTGACTTGACTTGATAACTTAACTTGACTTGCCTTGACACCATGGGTGTTCCTGCTTGCTTGTTTGCACAATCCACTTGTCTTGTCTTACATCATGTCTAGGACGTGACTTCCTGGGTACCACGGCCAGGGTCTCGCGCTAAATTGGATTAGGCTAATTATTAGATCAAACTAGAACATGGAGAATTCCCAGTCACAGGCAATCTCGTTATCTGGGCGCTTTAATGGACTTGTAGCTTGCCGACGAGTAGAGCACATTTCCAGCACACTGTCATGTGTTGCACCCTCTAAGTCACCTAAGGGTATATCGTTTCCTGGACGATGTACTCAACCATACTCTCAACCCGCGGAAGGATAACTGGATGGTCTGCTGGGCTTGGGACTGGGAGTTTCTCACTTGTATCTTGTTAGTAATTAGGATTGTGATAACCCTTGTTAGTTAAAGTAGTAAGCCGTAGTATTTGTTTGGCCGATTGCGGATGGATGGTGTCCAACCTTGTCTAAGTCTTGTCTAGCTCCAGTACCTGCTATCTCCTGAGCATGTTTGTTTTACTATTCTTAACGATAAATGGGTAGAGACAGTGAGCTATTCAGGCGAAGGGGTACAATCCCGGTCCTTGTTTGGTTTAAGGATTGTAACCTGGCTCCCGGAATGGTTCCACGTCCCTAGTCCTTTATCGCCCTGTGTACCTTACTACTTGTACTTCTTTTATCCTTTATGTTCTGATATGCTGGCTTTTGTTCTTATTTGTGGCCTCCTTTGTGGCACTTGCTCTTTCTGGGGTTTGACCCAGCTGGTTTTGTGTGGCCAGATTTCGGAGCAGCTCCCGAGGATCTACCGAGCTTCCAGCCCAATGGTGACAACTAGGCGGAACCCGGGCCAAGAGTGGGTTTTCCTTTTTGTTTCACCCACTTATATATAAATTTATTCTTTTGAGGCGTTTAGCCGACGAGCATCTGTTAGCTCGATGCACATTTACTTACTGTCTGCCTACGGGCTGTAAACATGATTAACAAATCCTAGGGTTGATCATGTATGACTGAACTCTTGCTAGTCCTATCATTTTGTACGACTAGCTTCATGATCATCCAATATGTAATATTTGGGACGCCTTATATATATATATTTGATGCTCTAACATCTTGTAACTCTGTTAATTGCTTGAGATTGAGACAATAGGCTTGACCTTAAGAGACTGCTGGCTTGTAGTAAACCCTCATATCTAGACAGCCGTGACCGTATAGTTGAGATGTATTCTATTTCAATATACGTAGCTGGCTGTGTCTGCCCCCGCTCTCCAGTATTCTGGTTCTGGGGCGTGACAAATCGTGTCCATTTGGTGTCCGTATCGGACACGTGTCAATGTGTATTTGCAAGTGTTTGTTAGAAAGCCACTTAAGAATGGATTTTCGTATTTTTCTAAAATAATTACATATTCTCGTAGCCCTATACGTGGGGATTCTAGAACCCTAACTCTGAGCTCATATCGAGTTGTGTTCGTGTCCAAAATGGACACGAACTTACTACATGGGGACTCAGTCGGGTGTCCTGCTACTCGAGTCCGTTTTCTCCATAGACACAGCATGAGATGGAATGAAATTTGATAGGCAGGTAGGGGTGATGACTGATAGGTGGGCTATGGAATTTTATCGAGTTTTGTGGAGTGATTTGTGAGTTATCGAAGCTGCACGAGTTTTGCACTGACAGTGCACAGCCGAACCTGGTTCACTGACACAGACTTCGTGTCTCACGTAGACACATTGTGGACACATCTCAAGGTGATCAACCCCTAGCCCTAGAACCTCTCTACCTATGTGTATGACCATGACACACTTGGTGGGACACACATGTCCCTAGCTCACACAACACGCGTACACGACGCTGTTAGTACATTGTTCAGTTGCTCGTGTGTGTGGGATTGTTTGGACTCGTTGTGTCCAGTTCTTGGATACTGGAATACATTCACGACACACTCTCACATGACACATACATTATCAACCATTAGTTTTGATTATTAGTTGCATTTTCGAATTCAAATTATGATTTTCCCTAATTTCTGATACATGTATCTGTCAATTGATTTTGCTGAGATTTAAATATCATTTTAAACTATTTTTCTAATGATTATTTGCATGTAAATTCATCTATATGTATCTAGGTTTTAGCTACATGTTAGGTTCATGATTTGTGTTTAATCATTGGTTTCGAATTGGTCATTGGACTGAAATCCTGAGACTGTCATGTGTATCCCTGAATTCAAAAAACCTAAGACATTGCTATGTGTACACTCTACTGAATTTTATTGAGATTTAATACACTGATATCATGTTCACACATACACACACACACACACACACACACACACACACACACACACACACACACTGTTAAAAACTAAAATCTGAGAATTAAAACTGTTGTATAAATTGAAACCTGGGAACTAATGAACTGTCATGTGTTTCACTGATTTTGGTTGGTTTAATTGCAATATGGTACACCTATTTATAGCTGAGTTTAAGTTGCATTAGGATTCATGGTTGTGTTTGATATTAGGTTTTCGATTTCAGCTGGGCTATCAATTTGTGGGCTGTTTTGTGTACACTGTTTCTAAACTGAGAATTGGGGCACTATTTTGTGTACTCTAAAAAACTAAGAACCTAGGATTTGCAACACTGATTTGGAAACATTGACATATACACACACACACTCAAACTGAAATCTAAAATGAGAACACATCACCCACACACCCATGTGAACCTAAGGATCGCTGATAGCTATATTACCCTCACACACTATTTTCCTGAGAATTTCAAGGCTGTCATGTATGCACATTGACACCTATGAACACACACATTGCACATGAACTAAACTAAGAACAGTATTGACACTCACTCACACACACCACTGTCACTCACTCACCCATGCCACACACACACATTTATGCATAATCATTCACCTACACACGTTACACATGTAGACTGAGGTGCACAATTTTCCTGTTCATACACACACACTCATACATATATGTTTATCACTCTATCTCTCTCTATATATATATTTATACATATATAATATATAATCTTGTGTGATAATATGTAATGTAATATATATGCATATTGTCCATATGATTTTAGTATATATATATATATATATATATATATATATATATATATATATATATATATATATATATATGTGTGTGTGTGTGTGTGTGTGTGTGTGTGTGTGCATGCCTATATATGTGTATATGGCATATAGCCTATGTAGTATAGCCTATGTGTATATGGAATGTATACACATGAGTACTGTGTGATGCTAGCTTGTGTGACTTGTGAATGATGTGTGCTTTCTAGAATAGACTAGTTAGGCTTAGTGAGACTTGTTTGGGTTAGATTTGACCTATTTGACCTAGTTTGACTAGAGTTGACCAAAGGTTGACTTTAGCGTAGATTGACCCAAACGTCATGTAGAATGCATCATAGCAGTTTATTTTATCAATTTGGATATGTTGTGCCTTGTGTTGTTCTGAATAGGAGCCAGACACCACTCCTCAGGCAGTATTTCATTCAGATACTCAGGATCTCAGGTGATTACATTCTCCGACCGTTTTATACTTGATAGGATTTACATTTACGCTATAGATTACTTTACTTGATGTTGTCACATTGTTAACACGAATTGGTACTATATGGATCCCTTCATGAGATGTTATCTTACTCGAGAGCATCGGGTTACAGTATGTCATGTGTGTTTCACTTTCATCATGTACTCCGGTGCTTTCACCATTCATGTGCACTCTGGTGATTCATGTACTCTCATGTTCACGTAGCCCCCATGTATACAATCATGTGCACCCTATTATGGGCCTTTATGTGATATCATGTGCAATAACATAACCTGTCCAGATCCTTGTGTATTGATTGGGGTACGGGAGAGTATAAATGGTCACGTGAATAATTTCAAAGTAGTATACTCATGTGCAAACTCTTAGATTACTTATGTGCAAATTCAAGCCGTTCACATGTTCATCTTGTACTCTAAATCACTAGTTCACTGTTAGTTCTCAACGTATAGTATCTATTTACCTTACAGTTCTCTCTCTTTTACTCATGTATATCTTGCAGTATTTCATGTATCTTAAACTGCATGAGATGTACTGTGCTGGCTCCCGTCCTGACTGGACATGTTGAAATATTACAGATAATATTGGGGAGTTCTGTCCTACTTACTATGGAGCAGGCCTAGACGACACATGTGAGCTGGACTCTTAGGAGGATCCAGTACTTGCAGAGGATATTACCCAGTAGTGTAGGCTAGTTAGCTAGACCAGTATCTTATTTATCATCATGTCTTGTTGGATACACTTGTATTTATTTGGGGATTTATTATTCTGGATTTTGTGGAGTTGTTTATCTTAGACATTTAGCTCTCTTTTTATCTTATATTTTATTTGTGGATTCTGTTGATTATCTATCTATCTTATCATATATTCTACCTTAGCTGTGATTGAGTTGTACTTTATATTATTCCTCCATTCGGAGAGTATAACTGTACAGGTACCTTATAACTGTTAGATGTATGTGACCTAGGACATCGTTCTACCGCCGACACTGCGGCGTAAGCTGGACGTAACCACTTTTCGTGCCCCTACATTGGGTGCGGGTCGTGACACGTTTTTAGTGGTGGCCCATGCAGGTCCTATTTAGAATTGCAGTAGTATTCGAACTAGAGTATCACTGCAGCCTGCAGTAGAATTAGGATATTTTGAAGGTACTCAATCACATTAGAAAAAACTCTTAATCAGATTACTTTTATCTAAATTTGCTGCTTATTGTCTTCCCTTGAATATAAATTGTCCTCTTTTACAATTTTGACTCATTCTCATAAATTGTTTTCTTGTTTGATATGTCTCCTGGATGGTCGAGACTAGATCACATCGCCCAGGTCAGGGGACACTGATGAGAGGTCTGCCACCTCTTGTCCTCAGCAGCCAGCCCCTGGTACCGTAGCCCCAGTCATACCACAGGGGTGGGTATTTCAGTTGCATTCGGAGGAGCCCCTCCACCAGCAGTTGGCAGGCCGAGTCCGATGATTCCAGAGATGCTCCAACAGCAGCAGCCACCTTCGGGGATCGTTGACGCTGTCCAGCTATTCACTTTCTTTCAGCAGTTCATGGAGGCCCAATAGGCCCAGCAGCAGCGTCAGACTGCAGAGTTTAGTCGGGACATGGATCTGGCCCTGACGACAGTTGAGAGGGAAGCAGCTCAGCTGGCAGCAGTTCAGCAGTCGCATCAGCCAAGGGAAAACGGCATCCAAGACTTCCATAAGATGCACCCGAGGGACTTCAGGGGTACATAGGGCATTTTGTATGCTGATGAGTGGTTTGAGCATATGGAGGAGATTTTCAGACTGTCAGAGATTCCAGCGAGGCTACAGATCGAGGCGACGGCCAGTATGATGCAGGATTTAGCCCGCACATGGTACCAGACCGACCCGAGGGTTGGTACGGATGGGCAGACTTGGGCAGCCTTCAAGAAGCTGTTCAAGGAGAAGTTTTTTCCAGACGCAGCGCTTGGTGCCCTCGAGACTCAGTTCAAGGCTTTAGTACATGGAAGTCAGTCTGTCGAGGAGTATGCTGGAGAGTTCTGCCATCTGGGCAGGTTTGTTGAGGGGTTATCCGAGGCAACGAAGGCCCAGAGGTTCAGGAAGGGACTGGTCAAGGAGGTAAAGTCCTATACCAAGAGTGCCCATAGCGCCACTTTTGAGGAGATCTTGGTGGGTGCCTTAGCAGCAGAGGATGATCTTGAGATGAGGCTCAAGAGGGGGTGAGACACCCAGGGAGCCAGTGGTAGCGGAGGACCGGCCAAAAGGCCGCACTTTCAGCATCAGCAACAGCAGAGGCAGTTCCAGGGTCAGGGCTGTGCACCTTTCCAGCAGGTGCAATAGCAGCCGAGGGTTCAGCTGCAGGCACCTAGGCAGCAGCCTGTCAGTTGTGGTTTCTACAAGAAACCAGGGCATGTGTAGAATAACTACAGGAAGAGGCTCATGTGGTGCCTACTATGTAGTTCGGTAGAGCACCATTTGAGGGAGTGCCCTCTATCTTCGGGACGAGCAGCTCAGGGTGTGGGGGCCAGAGCCCCAGCAATTCAGCAGAAGGGACCGCTGCCGACTCAGCAGCAGCAGTTCGTGTAGCACTAGCAGTAGGCCAGGGGTGGCCAGCAGGGACGAGCTTTCGCCATGGAGGCCGAGGATGCAGAGGCTATTGGGGAGCTGATCGCAGGTTCTGTTCTACTACTCTATTTCAGCTTTCGTCTTATTTGATTCTCGAGCTTCCCACAGTTTTGTGTGTATCATTTGCTGTTAGACACTGCCTAGTATCTGAGTCATTGCCTAGGACCTGTAAGATCGCGACCGGGGGTGGTATTATCCTCGTGAGTGATGTTTGCAGAAGGCGGAGTATTATTTTTGGAGGCCAAGAGTTGGAGGTGAGTCTGCTCGTAATGCCACTACCGAACTACGATATCGTATTAGGTATGGATTGGTTAAGCAGGCACCACGCCATCATAGATTGCCATGGGGGTAGAGTTCTGTTCGGAGCGCCAGGAGAGCCAGAGTTCGAGTTCACCCAACGGCAGATGGAGCAGAGCAGCGGGCTTTTCTGTGGAGTTTCAGTCGAGGAGCAGGCGGTTCCCCATCCCTTGATTATATAGTTCTTGGACGTCTTTTCGGAGGAGTTGCCAGGGCTTCCACCGGACAGGGATGTTGAATTCTCGATAGACTTGGTTCCCGACGTGGAGCCGATTTATCAGCATGTCTATCGAGTGAACAACAGTGAGTTGGTAGAATTGAAGAAGCAGGTGGATGAGCTGCAGGATAAGGGCTTCATCCGATCGAGTTCTTCACCTTGGGGTGCTCCGGTACTCTTTGTACCAAAGAAGGATGGGTCGGTACGGATGTGTATCGACTACAGGGCACTCAACAACCTCACAATCAAGAACAGATATCCACTGCCGCGAATTAATGATCTCTTTGATCAGTTGAGCGGAGCTCGGGTTTTCTCGAAGATTGATCTGAGGTCAGGTTATCATCAGGTAAAGGTGAATAAGGAGGATATCCCTAAGAATGCCTTCAGGATGCGGTATGGTCGGTTTGAGTTCTTGGTTATGCCGTTTGGGCTGACCAACGCCCCGACGGTATTTATGAACTTGATGAACAAGGTGTTCCACCAGTACTTGGACAAGTTCGTGGTGGTGTTCATCGATGATATCCTGGTGTATTCGAAGACTAAGGAGGAGAATAAGGAGCACTTGAGAGTAGTTCTGGAGACACTCAGGAGGGAGAGGCTGTATGGCAAGCTCTCGAAGTACGAGTTCATTCTGGACAGAGTTAACTTCTTGGGTCATGTGGTGACTGGAGATGGAATCTCAGTGGACCCAAAGAAGATCATGGCAGTTGAGGCTTGGTCAGCATCGAGTTCAGTAGCAGAGATCATGAGCTTCTTGGGACTGGCAGGCTATTACAGGAGGTTCGTGCAAGATTTTTCCCGAATTATAGAGTCGTTTACTAGACTGACCCGGAAGGATGCAGAGTTTGTTTGGTCAGAGGAGTGTCAAGTCGCTTTTGATGAGTTGAAGAAGCGGCTGACGACAGCTCCGATTCTGACATTGCCATCAGGATCAGGAGGGTTCACTATCTACAGTGACACCTCGAGGAAGGGTTTGGGTTGTGTCATACAGCAGCATAGAAAGGTGATTGCCTATGCATCCAGACAATTACGTCCCCATGAGAAGAACTACCCTACCTACGACTTGGAGTTGGCAGCAGTGATATTTGCTTTGAAGTTGTGGAAATACTACTTATATGGAGAAAGGGTGGAGATCTTCACAGATCATAAGATCTTGAAGTATGTGTTTACACAGAAGGAGCTCAATATGAGGCAGCGCAGGTGGTTAGAGCTGATGAAGGACTTGGACATCTCACTACAGTATCACCCAGGGAAGGCCAACGTGGTTGTCGATGCCTTGAGTAGGTATCCGACAGCCATGTGTTTGACTATGAATCGCCACTTGCTAGCAAATTTGGAGAGCCTGGGGATTGAGGTAATTGTGCCAGGAGTTCAGATGCAGATGTGGGGCCTTTAGATTCGACCGGACTTGATGGAGAGGATCAAGTCGATGCAGTTCGAGGATGTTGCTCTACGTTGTATCCGAGAGCAGGTTCGAGCAGGGCTGGTGGATGATGAGTTTACTCTTGCAGAGGATGGTACTTTGAGGCCCGGTTCCAGGCTGTATGTGCCCAGTAGAGAGCTCAGGGAGTAGGTCATATAGGAGTCCTACCGATGTCAGTATTCTATACATCCTGGTGCCAATAAGATGTACAGGGACCTGAGGGAGCACGTCTGGTGGTATGGGATGAAGCGGGAGGTAGCTCGCTTCATAGCCAGATGTTTGGTCTGTCGGCAGGTCAAGGCAGAGAGGCAGAGGCCAGAGGGTTTATTGCAGCCATTGCCCATCCCAGAGTAGAAATGGGAACATATTACGATAGATTTTGTATCTGAATTTCTGCGTACACCAGGAGGGAAAGACGCGATTTGGGTCATCATAGACTGGTTGACCAAATCGACCTACTTTTTGCCATTCAAAGTAGGAAAGTCTACTGAGAGGCTTGCAGAGATATACATACGACAGATTGTCAAGATTCATGGAGTTCCATTCAGCATCGTCTCAGATCGGGA
Source organism: Iris pallida (assembly GCA_029216955.1). Lineage (NCBI taxonomy): Eukaryota > Viridiplantae > Streptophyta > Magnoliopsida > Asparagales > Iridaceae > Iris > Iris pallida. The sequence continues at coordinate 2,372,507 of JANAVB010011200.1, read as the reverse complement.
TAATCGCTTTACTTTCCATTTCTGGCGGAGTCTGCAGACTAGTTTGGGCACTCAGCTCAAGTTTAGTACTGTATACCATCCTCAGGCGGACGGACAGTCAGAGAGGATTATTCAGACGCTCGAGGATATGCTGCGGACGTGTGTCTTAGATTTTGGAGGATCCTAGGAGGATCACCTGTACTTGGTAGAGTTTGCTTACAACAACAGTTTTTAGGCCAGCATTGAGATGTCACCTTTCGAGGCGTTGTACGGATGTAGGTCTCGTACACCCTTATCTTGGGATGATGTTTGTGAGCGAGCTTTATTGGGACCTGAGATGGTTGTTGATGCAGCCGAGAAGGTGAAGCTCATCAGGGACAGACTTCACGTGGCATATGACAGACATCGGCATTGGGCCGATAGCTACCGGAGGCCTTTGGAGTTTGAGGTACAGATTAGAGATAGGATTAGAAGTAGGTTGTTCGTTTGTGTTTGTTTGATCATGTTTGATTATTTAGTAACTTGAGACCTTATTTGTGTTTAGGTCGGAGACATAGTTTTTCTGAGGATATCTCCGACTCGTGGTACCATACGTTTCGGTGGAGGTGGGAAGCTTAGCCCGTGCTTCATCGGACCTTTCGTGAACAGCGAGAGAGTCGATGACGTGGCATACATGCTAGACTTGCCATCTGCACTAGTGGGTGTCCACAACGTATTCCACATATCACACTTGAGACGGTACGTGGCGGATCCTAGCCATGTACTTGACCAATCGGAGATTGAGGTGGGACCTACTCTCAGTTATCCAGAGCAGCCAGTAGAGATTCTGGATCGCCAAAAGAAGGTACTAAGAAACCAGGTGATACCCTTGGTTCGCATCGCATGGAGGCATCATTCTCTATGAGAGTCTACCTGGGAGCGGGAGGATGAGATGCGCGAGCGATACCCATATCTTTTTGGACCTTGAGGTATGATTGTCTATCATTCTCATCAGTTTAGTTTCACCTTTTAATTTCGAGGACGAAATTCTTTTGAGGGTAGATTTTTCACTACCACATTTTAGCTTGAGGGTATTTTGGTTATTTTGTTAATTTTGAATTTATTTTGATTTATTGGAGTGATAATTGTTATTTTTGACTTTTGATAGTTGAGACTTTAGAGACTAACCTGGTTATTGACTCTAGATATGATGACTTGATTAGCATGGTGAGACCCTAGTCTAACTTAAGTCAAACCAAGATTAGTCCCTTAGAATCAAGCTTGAAATATGAGGATTAAAGATTAGGATCAATGACTTGAGACTTATGAATTGATTTCCATGACCATTCAAACTTGCCCAAAGCTTACTAGACTAAACCCTAACCCTAATTCCTACATACCTAGGCCGGCTACATAGGGAATCCCAACACTATAAATTCTCTATTCCTTTGGTTCTTGCCTCTTTTGTATTGAATCAACACTTGGAAAAGAAAAGGTATGGCCATTCTTCCCCAATCCATAACTTTTCTATTTTAATTCCTTTTTGACTCTAGTTTCTTGTATTAGAGTCTAATACTCCTCTATTTTCTGATTATGGGGAGAAATCTCAACTTTTGAACAATTTGGGGATTTGAGCTAGCAAGGAGGAATACTCTATTTTGGGGCTTTTCTTGCCATTGGACACACTATAGGTAAACCCTCTAAATTGTGTTATTATTCTGATTTCTTTGCATCCTATCCTAGATCTAGGTGTCCCCTAGCTGTCCCTCAAATTTGGTTAGAAATCGTGTCCATTTGGTGTCCGTATCGGATACGTGTCAATGTGTATGTACAAGTGTTTGTTAGAATGCCACTTAGGAATAGAATTTCGTATTTTGCTAAACTAATTACATATTCTCATAGCCCTACACATAGGGATTCTAGAACCCTAACTCTGAGCTTATATCGAGCTGTGTCCGTGTCTAAAATGGACACGAACTCACTATATGGGGACTCGGTCGGGTATCCTGCTACCCGTGTCCGTTTTCTCCATGGACACAGCACGAGATGGCACAAAATTTGATAGGCAGGTAGGTGTGATGACTGACAGGTGGGCTATGGAATTTCATCAAGTTTTGTGGAGTGATTTGTGAGTTATCGAAGCTGCACGAGTTTTGCACTGACAGTGCACAGCCGAACCTGGTTCACTGACACAGAATTCGTGTCTCACGTAGACACGTTGTGGACACATCTCAGGGTGATCAACCCCTAGCCCTTGACCCCCTCTATCTATGTGTACGACCATGACACACTTGGAAGGACACACGTGTCCCTAGCTCATATGATACGCGTGCACGATGCTGTCAGTGTATTATTCAGTTGCCAGTGTGTGTGGGACTGTTTGGACACATTGTGTCCAATTCTTGGACACTGGAACACACTCATGACACACTCTCACATGACACGTACATTACCAACTATTAGTTTTGATTATTATTTACATTTTTGAATTTGAATTATGATTTCCCCTAATTTCTGATACATGTATCTGTCAATTGATTTTGCTGAGATTTAAATGTCATTTTAAACTATTTTTCTAATGATTATTTGCATGTAAATTCATTTATATGTATCTAGGTTGTAGCTACATGTTAGGTTCACGATTTGTGTTTAATCATTGGTTTCGAATTGGTCATTGGACTGAAATCCTGAGACTGTCATTTGTATCCCTGAATTCGAAAAATCTGAAACATTGCTATGAGTACACTCTACTGAATTTTATTGAGATTTAATAAACAGATATCATTTCCACACACATACACTGTTAAAAACTAAAATTTGAGAATTAAAACTGTTGTATAAACTGAAACCTGAGAACTAATGAACTGTCTTGTGTTTCACTAATTTTGGTTGGTTTAATTGCAATATGGTACACCTATTTACAGCTGAGTTTAAGTTGCAATAGGATTCATTGTTGTGTTTGATATTGGGTTTTCGATTTCAGCTGGGCTATCAATTTGTGGGCTGTTTTGTGTACACTGTTCTAAACTGAGAATTGGGGCACTGTTTTGTATACTCTAAAAAAACTGAGAACATGGGATTTGCAACGTTTATTTGGGAACACTGACATATACACACATACACACACACTCAAACTGAAATCTAAACTGAGAACACATCACCCACACACCCATGTGAACCTGAGGATCACTGATAGCAATATTACCCTCAAACACTGATTTGCACACACTATTTTTTTGAGAATTTCAAGGCTGTCATGTATGCACATTGACACCTATGAACACACACATTACACATGAACTAAACTAAGAACAGTATTGACACTCACTCACACACACCACTGTCACTCACTCACCCATGCCACACACACACATCTATGCATTATCATTCACCCACACACATTACACATGTAGACTGAGGTGCACTATTTTCCTGTTCACACACACACTCACACATATATGTTTGTCACTCTCTCTCTATATGTATATGTATACATATATAATATATAATCTTGTGTGATAATATGTAATGTAATATATATGCATATTGTCCACATGATTTTAGTATATATATATATATATATATATATATATATATATATATATATATATATATATATATATATATATATATATATATTTTTTTTTTTTTTAGTATATATATATATATATATTTTAGTATATATATATATATATATTTTTTAGTATATATATATATATATTTTTAGTATATATATATATATATATATATATATATATATATATATGTGTGTGTGTGTGTGTGTGTGTGTGTGTGTGTGTGTGTGGAAATTGAATATGTGTGCATGCCTATATATGTGTATATGGCACGTAGCCTATGTAGTATAGCCTATGTGTATATGGAATGTATATACATGAGTACTGTGTGATCCTAGCTTGTGTGACTTATGAATGATGTGTGCTTGCTAGAATAGACTGGTTAGGCTTAGTGAGACTTGTTTGGGTTAGGTTTGACCTAGTTGAGCTAGTTTGACTAGAGTAGTTGACTAGAGTTGACCAAAGGTTAACTTCAGCCTAGATTGACCCAAACATCATGTAGAATGCATCGTAGCAGTTTATTTTACCAATTTAGATATTTTGAGACTTGTGCTGTTCTGAATAGGAGCCAGACACCACTACTCAGGCAGTATTTCATTCAGATACTCAGGATATCGGGCGAGTACATTCTCTGACCGTTTCATACTTGATAGGATTTATATTTACGCTCTAGATTACTTTACTCGATGCTGTCACGTTGTTAACACGGATTGGTACTATATGGATCCCTTCATGAGATGTTGTCCCCCTCGGGAGCATCGGGTTACAATATGTCATGTGCGTTTCACTTTCATCATGTACTCCGGTGCTTTCACCATTCATGTGCACTCTCGTGATTCATGTACTCTCATGTTCACGGAGCCCCCATGTATACAATCATGTGTACCCTATTATGGGCCTTTATGTGATATCATGTGCAATAACATAACCTGTCTGGATCCTTGTGTATTGATTGGGGTACGGGGGAGTATAAATGGTCATATGAACAATTCCAAAGTAGTATACTCATGTGCAAACTCTTAGATTACTCATGTGCAAATTCAAGCCGTTCACATGTTCATCTTATACTATAAATCACTACTTCACTGTTAGTTCTCTACTTATAGTATCTATTTACCTTACATTTCTCTCTCTTTTACTCATGTATATCCTGCAGCGTTTTATGTATCTTACTTTATTATATATTTATATATTCTGTCATATTATGAACTGCATGAGATGTACTGTGCTCGCTCCCGTCCTTATGGACAAACACAAAAGAAAATGTTGTCTTTTCTTTTATTAGCGCAAGGCACCATAAATCGAGTACGCCTGAGAGATCCTACGTTGAGGATCCCCGAGTATAAAAAAGAATTCTGGGGAATGGGACGATGGAGATCGAACAACAGTTGCTCCTTTACTCCGTTGACATTCCGATTACAAAAGTGGGAAAAAACCTAAGAAAATTGCTAACTCTCGGCTCACTGGCAAGAAGTGCAGCAATTTGGCTCTTGAAAATGCTCTTTGTTCTGTGTGTTTGAAGAGGGATGATACCCCCTTTTATAGTCGTTCTTGAGATGGACTGGTGTTATGCTCCCATATGAAGAAACATACTGGTTTTTATGTGGGCACATAGTCCTACTTTGGGCGCATAGGACATAGGCGCATACAGGCTGCGAGATCGTGGGTTGGTCGTGGCGTTGACGTGGTCGCATGCTTCGGTGCACGACTGCTAGTGGAGACTGACGTGATCATGCACTTTGGTGCCCGTTTCGATCATGGCTTTGACTGAGTCAGGCTTGGGCGCATAGCCATGTCTCAGGCTATGCGCCCTCCTTTTGGGGGAGTTAGTCTTGGGCGCATGGAACTTCACTGGCTGGGCGCATGAAGTTGTACTGACTGGGCACATGAAGCTTCGTTGGCTGGTAGCATAGAGCTCCACTGACTGGACACATGAAGCTTCGTTGGCTGGATGCATAGAGCTCCACTGACTGGGCGCATGGGGCTTCACTGACTTGGGCGCATGGGGCTTTATTTGCTTAAAAAATTTCATGCTTCTACAAGACCCCCTTCAAAGTTTTTGATACTTGAATAATGTTTGAAATACTTTAAAAGAACCATAGATCATCTTCTTACGAGGCAATGGGCACATATCACAGCTCTCTCCTTGGGCGTATAGTGTTTTGGCCAGCCTGTCAAGAAGATACGACTGTTGAGATTTTCTTCGAAATCCAAACTGACAGATTCATCGGAACAAAATTTGAAGCGGTCCATCCTTCATACGTCGTGTCACCCCCAGTTTTCATGAACAGGGGTATTTTGGTAATTTTCTACTTTAAAATTATTTTGGAATTATTTATTTATTTATTGTATTATTTTGGGGTTATTTGAGTCGGGTTCGAATTTCAACTCATTCCGACTTGTTTCGGGGACCTGGGGTAGTGTTGACCTTAGCGGGCCCATACACTAGGTAGCCATGGCCCACATGTTAGTTATTTTAGTTAGTGACTAGACTAATTATTTTTGGTTAAGAGTAATTTGGATTAGAGGTTTAGGATTGACTAAACTACCCCCGACTTAACCCCTTACCAATGTAAGAGCAAATAGACTAGAGAGGGGCTTTTGGACTTTTACCATATAGGATAAAATAGCCTTTGTTGGCCGGCCATGACTAGGTGGATAGGCTCCTCCATTCAAACATTATCCATTCTCCATTCTCTCTCTTGTTCTTCCCCAAATTGATTTGAGAGCATACCCTAATCAAATCATCCCAAATCCTTCCATTTCTCCACCAAACCTTCATCCTTCCTTCTCCATTCAATCCAAAGGAAGAGCTCCTCAAGTTTGAGAGGAATCGGAGCATGTTCGTGTCTGTTTGGGATTCCTACGTGTCGATGGCATTTCGGGATCGATTCGAGTCACCGGGAGGTATAAATCCTTTTCCTCTCTCATTTCTCTCATGCATTAGATTCATTTTGACCTATAGGAATGACCCCCATGGTTTGGTGCCAATTGGTGTCCATTTCGTGTCCATTTGGACATTTGTAGAGGTGTCCTATATGTAGGATCGTGTCCTAATAGGAAAAACCTCTATTTGGACACATGTAAATTGTTTGTGTATTAATTTTAGTGTGTTATAATATTATTCCAGATTTTACATATGTTTAGGAATGTGTTTGCCAATTATCGTAATGTATCATATTATCTAAACCTATATGTATATATATATGGTTATATATATCATTCTCTATATGTATATATATGTATATATATATATATATATATATATATATATATATATATATATATATATATATATATATATATATATATATCATTCTCTATATGTATATATATATATATATATATATATATATATATATATATATATATATATGTATATATATATATACATATATATATATATATGTATATGTATATATATAAAAAAAAATATATACATATATATATATATATATATATATATATATATATATATATATATATATATATATATATATATATATATATATATATATATATATATATATATATATATATAAGTGTATATATTATGTGGTGTGTGAAGTTGTGTTGGATGGGGGGCACAGGTTCGGCGAAGCATGGGATGAGTGAGTGTGTGTGTTGGGATGGATGTGTGTGTATGTTAGTGTAGTGGTGGTGTTTGGTTAAATGTTTGAGAAGGGAAATGTGAAGAGGAGTTATATGGAGAGATGAGTTTGTGAATGAATAGGAGGGAGGGGGGAACCACTGTCCTAAACCCAGCTATACTGTCCCAAAATCAGCAGCCATTTACCCACATGATGTATATATATATATATATACATACATATATATATATATATATATATATATATATATATATATATATATATATATATATATAACTGTATATATTATGTGGTGTGTGAAGTTGTGTTGGATGGGGGGCACAGGTTCGGCCAAGCATGGGATGAGTGAGTGTGTGTGTTGGGATGTATGTGTGTGTATGTTAGTGTAGTGGTGGTGTTTGGTTAAATGTTTGAGAAGGGAAATGTGAAGAGGAGTTATATGGAGAGATGAGTTTGTGAATGAATAGGAGGGAGGGGGGAACCACTGTCCTAAACCCAGCTATACTGTCCCAAAATTAGCAGCCATTTACCCACATGACAGTCCATTTGGGACAGCACATGGCTGTCCCCATCTAGCCATAGATGGCTGTCCAAATTGCCATCAAAACAGCCCTTGAACAGTCCTATCTACCCCCCTTGTTGTCATTTTCCAGTCCCTTTGGCTGTCATTGCATCCCCCAAGTTTCAGTCCCAACCATAGCGCAGTCCATGTAACTCCTACACTGCTGTCCCCAATTCCCTGTTTTCAGTCCAGGTTTTGTACCCCATTGACAGTCAAGAGCAGTCCACAAACCCCCTTCATTCAGTCCAGGTTTCACCATGTAGTAGCTGTCCAATTTCCCCCAAGTTTCAGTCCAACCATTCAGCCTTTGGCAAGCCCATATGGCTGTCCTATTGACAGCCATATGAGTCTCCTTTACTGTCCCATTTAACACACTATTTCAGTCCCCATTGGTCCCATTGTGGCTGTCCTATTTCATCCCAAATCAGCCCTCTTGTTGGCCCTCAACAATAGCTCAAATCAGCCCCAACATGACCCCAAATCAGTCCACAATATGGCCTATGTGTGTGTGGGTATTTGTAAGGTTTTGTGAGTTAGTATGTGAGCCTACATAAGTTTTATGAGAGCCTAGAGTGTATAGCTAGTGGCATATAACATAGCCTATATCTAAACTAGTAGGAAAGCCTATAGGGGAGCCTATTAGAGTGTGATAATTGTGAGAGGGTTGTGTGTGAGTGAGTGTTAGGGAGATGTGAGGGAAATTTATGATATGGGTTAGGAATAGGGTAAACCTATACCCATGTATCCCAACAAAGCCTAGATACCTAGGATACCTATTTTCCTTGGTAGTTAAACCTTAGGTAGGTTGGTATCTAGCTACCCTAAGGAGCCTAGGCTAGTATCTTGAGTACTAGCGGGGTTTCCTTGGGATTGGACAAGGTATCGGGATTTACCTTGGTAAGGTAATGTAAGTTTACCTAGAAAATAGGGTATTAGTGTTAGGAGTCTAAGATAGGACTAAAACTTGATTCCTTTGATTGGTAACGATCAAATATGGTGCTTATAGACTAGTTTTGACGTCGGTTGACCTTTTTGACCAAAGTCAACAAAAGTCAACCGAGAGTCAAACGTAGCCTTTAAGCGACCAGATTTGACCGAAACCAAACCAGAGTTGACCAGTTGACTGAAAGTCAACAATTGGTCAATATTAGACTAGTTTGACCTAGGGTTGACCTAGAGTTGACCAGGGTTGACCAGAGTTGACTTTTTGACCAAAAGTCAACTGTAAGTCAACCTTTGATCCCGTTTGACCTAGTTTAACTTGGATTGACTCCCAGTGATCTAGTGTAACCTAGTATGAACCAGTATGACCTAGTATGACTCAGTTTGACCTAGATTGACCTAGTTTTGACTTAGACTTGCATTCATGACTTATATTAGTTTCCTTTCTCAGTTTTAAACCCTGTTTGACTTATAGTATCTTATTTTAGGTCTGTAATCACTCTGAGCGTCTGTTCACCCTATCAGCTCAGGACCACAGGCGAGTACATTCACTGATAGTTTTTATTGTCTTGATATCTACTATATCCGATTCAGTCGTAGTATTTTACATGATTCCTGACACGACGTTTCACGGACTAGTATACGTCGGATCCTGTCATGAGATGTTATTCCTAGACTCCCTTGGTATATGAGTATGTGATATTTCTGTGTTCCTGTACTTATATAGACACTGATTTGGGAGTGGGTTGGGCCCCTGCTTTTGAACCCCGTGTCATGACGTGCCATGTCCGGATTCGTGATACTATTCGGGGATGGGGGAATTATTAGGGGTTATGTGATCAAAGCCTTCCTGTAACTATATTTTGCTAGTGCCACCCTCACCTCACGTAGGGTGTAGTAGACACCCCATTACCAGTTATCCAGGTTGGACGGCATGACTCTCCGTTGAGGACACCGCGGATTGTCGGGCAAAGTGGATAACCATCTCTTGCTTCCCTAGCCGATCACATATCGCTCTAATAGTTCAAATCACCTTTTACATTTATTAGCGTATCTTATATTCCAGTTCAGCTTTACTTTCTGTACTTCTCACCATGCTATGATTTCCATTTCTCACATGCTCTATCTGTCTTTTATACTGCACCATGATTTGAGGCCAAGTTCTGTTTGGAAGAAGAGTTACAACTCCGGTCCTTGTTTGGTTTAAGGGTTGTAACTCGGCTTTCAAATGGTTCCCAAGTTGCCTATATCTTTTGTCTTGTATTTTATTATTGCTGTCTCTTATAGTATTTCTCAATTCATATGGAACTGCTGTTGGTGTTTGTACTTGCTCATTTTTCTGACAGGATACGTTGACAAATTTTACAGATGACTCTGAGACTGATTGCCCGACCTACTATGGGGTTGAGTCTGATGGATAAGATTTAGACCGTGGCTTATTGGTAGAGCCACTAGACTTTGCTCACCCTGAGTAGCATAGTTTAGTTAGGTTTGCCTGGCCTGCGAGCCAGCTAGTACATTTCAGTTTGTAGTATTTTTATACTTATACTTTCTGAGACTTGGATGTTTATGTTTAGCTCTGACTTATGGATTTTGGAACTCATTTCCTGTTTTATCTATCATATCTCTTTTCCATGCTATCTACCTTAGTTGATATATGTGATTGAGACTGTATTGCTATGTCACCTCCATTCGGAGTGTATATACTGTACAGGTACATTTATTTGTTTTAGTCGTAGTATTTACAGACCCTATATACAACATTCTACCGCCGATACTGCGGCGTAGGCTGGACGTAACCACGTGCTCGTGCCGCTCTTCAGGGTGCGGGTCGTGACACGTCGTCCATGTCAGCAAGGGACAGTCGCATAGTATGCAGAGAGCTGATCCTTCACGTGGGCGCATAGGCTGCAGTGGGCGCATATACCACAATGGGCGCATACAGCAGGTGGGCGAATAGTATAGCCCGTGCCTATAAATAGACCCTTGGAGGAGAGAGAAAGTTCATTATTCCTTTCTTTTTGATTTTTTCATAAAAACTCTTTGTCTTCTTTCTTTGAGAACCATGTCTCCCAAGGTCGCCAAGAGATCTACGAAGGGCAAGGGGGCTGCACCGAGTGACTCTCCTCCTACGACAGCGTCTTCGGCAGTCCAGGACCCGATTTTGGGTGAGGGCATGCTTCAAAAAATAAAGTCTTGAGCGTTAATTTGTGACGCTCGAACTTTTCTTCTGCCTGGGCGCTTGCGCCTAAGGAAACATACTTCTATGAGCATTACTATGTGCCTACTGAAGTCATGCGTCAACACTATGGTGTGCTATGCGTCCACGTGCTGCCACGTTATGCGCCCTCTAAGCAGTGGCATGTTTATGCGCCCACGCACTGTTAGTGTGTTATGCGCCTGTATGTCTTATTTTGGGCGCATATCTCTTTGGGCGCATAGCCCTTTGGGCACATATGAGTTCTTCAGGACTTGGTTTTTTCTGCGGTTTTCTAACTCTGATTTTCTTTCTGCCCTTGCTTTTTGTAGGGATCTGGCTAGAAAATTTCTCCAAGATCAGTATCGGAGATTCTGGGCATGGTGAAGATGCAACATTTGACGTACACATCAGAGAGTTCGGGACTCTTCATGTTTTGGAAGGGTTCTGTCCAGCAAACTTCTCCAGGACCGGTATCGGCGATTCTGGGCATAGTGAAGGTGCGACACTTGACATCCATATCAGAGAGCTCAGGACTCTTCGTGTTTTGGAAGGGTTTTCCTCAGATGGTAGGATGAACCTTTATACATCGAAGAGTCAGACGGTTGTTGGGCGTTACCGTGAAAGTTCTGCTTTCACGCTTCTTCAAGTTGGCAGAAGCAACACTAGAGATATTATTTTGAATGTATGGTCTCTTGAAGAAATGGGCCCACGACGTCCGCCATATGGAGGAGAGGAGAACATCATTTGTAGATGTTTTAGCATGTTATATTTGCCCTCCTCCGTGTAGCTTCTCGAAGATTCAACATCCTTGTTTGCTTGCTCACAGTAAAATATGACCTCCTTCGAGGGCCAAAAATCCACTTTTCGACGAAAGCGTGGTACTGCGAAGCTGATCAAGCTATGTGTTGCTGATGAGTAGCAGATTTTTCCTTCTTTTGGACATCAATGTAAACTTTTACTTTTTACCCAGATGAAGAGATAAAGAACTTTATGTTTTGCTCGTGAGATGTAGTCCTGTGAATGTAACTGATTTTGAATAAACAGAGTACATTCGCTCCATTCTTTGCTTGTAATATCTGTGGTGATTGTGTTGGAGAGCCACCATTTATGTAAAGGGTATCCTGCTAGGGGAGCTCCTACCCTCCTTTTTGTTTGCTTGAACCCATCGCCCTTCTGTACGCTGGCGGTGCGGGAAATAGATTTGAAACAAAAACCCAACGGCGGAAATATGGATGTTATAGGTTTTATGGTCTTGACACCATGTCTTTTATCCCGGATTGGGTATAGGTGTCGAGTCGGAAGACTATCGGTAACAGAGATAGTATAGACGTGACACATGATAATTGGGAGTGGTTTTGTGAAATATCGATGCTAGAGGAAATGTGGACGTAGCAAGGATATTTCTGGTGGGTATTCCGCTGGGGAATTTTTGTGTGGACCTATTATCCATTTTATATTTGAATGATTCGAACATAGATAATAAGTTGAATGAAGCTGCTAGTAGAGGTAATATGGACGTAATAGTAGAGGATGTCTTATATCTGACCAGAGGTAATATGGACGTGGAAAGGTACATAACATTCAGTAGGAGTGGATATTTTAGAGGTAGTGGGGACGTGACTATCCTTGATGAATGCTTTGCTCGGAGATTATGTGGACGTGGCAAAACATTTGATTATTCTACTAGGGAAATAATTATCAGAAAATAATTCAGAGGTAATAGGGATGTGACTTGTTTTCGTCAAACGGAGTCAAAAACAGAAATAATTCCACTGGGGAAATATTTAGTGGACCTATTATCCAGGGCGTATTCAAGACTCTTGAAATACGGATAATAGTTAGATAGTTTTTTTTGAATCATATAAACATCGCACTGTACATTTACATGACTGAACATATGTGAACATTATGTAAAAGGGGTTACACATAGTATTTCTTCAGGAACTTGCCGTTGATAGGCATCATGAGCAAGTCACCGTCGGGCTTGGTCAGCCGGTACGCACCGTTAGAATACATCGATTCTATGAAGAAATGACCTTCCCATTTAGGCTGGAATTTCCCTTTTGTTTTGTGCGTCATGGCCATCGGTCTTCTCACTGATAGGACCAAATTGCCGACCTGGAAGATCCTTTCCTTCACCTTTTTGTTGAAAGCTCTAGAAAGGCGTGCTTGGTATAGCTCAATACGTTGTTGAGCTAATAAGCATTTTTCGTCTAGCGCTTTGAGCTCTTGGAGTCGCAGACGGTATCCTTCTTCAGTAGTCAGCTCGCTGGCTAGGGCTACTCGAAGAGAAGGAATCTAGATTTCTAGGGGAAGAACTGCTTTGCTCCCATAAACCAGAGAGAATGGCGTACTTCCTGTTGGAGTTCGGACCGTTGTGCGATAGGCCCATAGACATTCATCGAGCTTCTTGTTCCAATCGCGCTTATTTGAAGACACGAACTTCTTGAAAAGTTTTATAATGGTTTTGTTGAAGGCTTCTGCTAGCCCGTTAGCCGCTAGATTATAGACAGTAGAGGCTACGTTCTGGATTCGATTCTTATCGCAGAACCGATAGAACGCATGGCTTACGAACTGTGGACCATTATCATGGATGATCCTGCGAGGTAGGCCGAAGCGGTAGATGTAACGCCCCAGTCCCAAAATACGTAGGACTAGGAACGTAGACATGCCAGCTATATACATACGAAGTACACTTAATATATGAAAACCTCGTATGAATACATAAGCTGTAAAATACAGTAGAACCACAACAAACTAATCTCATCCACAGTAAATGAAAGAATAAAATATATCATATAACGATAATGAATTGTCTTGATACAATATGTTGGGCGGAGACAAATCTACTACCAACTATGAAAAGAAATACATAACAAAAGAAAGATTTTGGCGAGTGAAGCGAAGGCGATCCAAGCGCAATCATCCTCGAAGAAATGGAGATGGTCACGGCTAGAGCTAGAACACCTGCAAAAAACAAGAGCACACACCTGACGAGATAACCAGGTCCTCAGAGGGACGTAACAAGACACATAATATTATGCCAATATAACTGAATATAAATCGCTCAAATAAATAAGTAGATTGAATTATAACATGGTCCAATACACACCTATTGAACTAGCTTACCATCCCCCAACCAAACGAGGACAGGAGATGGTAAACTAATTCACGATGACGTATCTTTCCATGCTATGAATCCAATATAGTATCCAGACCCCAACAAGGTTCAATACCTTCTCATCGAAGTAGTAAGCCACACCTACAACCAAACAAGGACAAGGTGTGGCGAACTAATCCGTGACAAGTTATTGTTCCAAGCCATGGTCAGATACAAGTACCCAAACCAAAAGTACTCGTACCTAACGGATAAGGGCGTCTAACCAAATCTAAATAAATGCAGTTTTAAGAACAGTTCATGGTCGTATGACTACCGGGTTAAGTCAAGAAAATACCAATATAATACAGTACCTCAGTAGCGAGTCACAACGCCATATACTATTCCTCAGTATCGAGCGAGTCTATAGCATATAGTCTACCTATCGTTCCTCAGTAGCGAGCGAGTCTACGATAGATAGGGTGGTAGTCAACTTCCAATCATGTTCTTCCCGTCCAATGCCAACTCATAACTGCTAAGTCTTCTAGCATGCAACTCTATTAGCAGTTATTTTCTAACGCACGGCTTATACGTACTGGTGGCCAGCCAGTCACGCATGTCGGTATTCTACATACGACACACAACTTCGCGGTACAACGTGTCAAGGCCAATCAATGCAACACACAAGGTGGTCCCTTAAATGTAGGTTTAATGTGTAAGAAAAATATACATAGCATGAAATATAATTGAACAATAAGTTCTAACAGGTTATGCCATGTATCACAGTTTATTTTACATAAAAAAAATAATAAACAATGCATGAAATATGAGCTAAAATAAATAAACAGCAAATGGCAAGGTGTCTTGCCTGGTAGGATGTCTGGTGTGCTGTGATGATCAAGGTGGCACGAACTGCGACTTCGGTGCAACAACTATACAAGGTGACCTCAGGTAGTGACATGGACAGTTCCATTTGGTCCAGAAGGGTCAAATTAGTTAGGTTCGACATAAGGTAGGCTTAAATTGGCGAGGGAACATGAATAATAGGATTGGGCATGGACAGGAAAATATCTAAAGAAATTGGTAATATATGTTTTTATAGAACTTTTCTTAATACTTGAAAATAGTTTTATTTAGTAAAATAATTAAATTAATTATTTTTAAATCCAAAAAATCTTTTTAGGGAGAAAACCTCTAAGTTTTGACAAAATAATTATTTCTAAGTAGAAAAACTATATTTTATATATGAAAATATTTAAGTACTTTTTCGAAAATAATAAGGAGTTATTTAGGCCAAAACTATAACTCGTAAAATATATATTTATATACATAGAATTCAAAAAATATTTTAGAGATAACTTGTCAAATATATTTACGTACATATAACTCGAGAAAAATATTTTAGAGTCAAAATTTACTTTGAAATTCACTAGAAAATATTTGTAAAATTTTCTAAAATGATAATAATAATAATGCAAGTAATAAATTTAGCAAGACAACAAAATAATAATAATAACAGTAGTAATAATGATAATATTAATATTAATATTAATAATAATAGTAATAATAATAATAATAATAATAATAATAACAATAATAATAATGAAATAATAATATTTTTAAAATATTAGATAATGATTTCTTTAGTAGAAGAAACTTACCTACTGCTTAATACTATAAAACACAATAAAATAAATAAATAAATAAAATAATCAAACAATAAAAGTACTGTTATACTGTTGATGAAGAAAGAGAAAACAAAAACAAAAAATTTGTGAAGAATGAAGAGCGAGGAGGGGGAGATCGGGAGAGAGAGAGGGAGTGTGGTGAGAAAGGGGGCGGAGTGAGAAATCAGGAAGGGGGCAGAGAGACTGTGCGGCTCGGCGGTCGGGAGACTCGTCGGCGGTCAGGCACGACAAGCGTGGCCAGCACGCGGGAGGAACTTTGGTGGAGGCGTGGAGTTCGCCGAGCGCGCCCACCGAGCGCTGGCCGGGTGGATCTCGGCGGGGCGGCTAGAGATGGGGAATGGATACGCGACGGAGGCGCTGGCGGAGTCTCAGGGGCGGTCGGGTTTCCGCGGCGGCATCGACGACTAGGAGGCGCTGCGATGGGGTTCGCCGGGCAGCGTTCGTCGGTGGGCATGGAAGCTCGCTATGAATAGTAGAGAAAGAGGCAGTGGATCTGGCGCTAGGTCGGGGCTCGTCAGACAACGAGGTGGGAGGTGCGACGGAGACAAGGTAAGGGGGTTTTCATTTTTTTTTTCTTGTTTTGGTTGTGGTGGTGGTGGAGATATGGTGGCGGCGATGGCCGCGGCGAAGGTGGGTTCATGGTGATGGCGATGGTAGGGTCTAACGAGGAGGAGCTGGTGAGGGTGAGGTTGTTGTTGGCCTAGGAGTCGGACAAGGAGGACAGGGAGCAGGCGTGGGTCGCTGCGTTCGTTGCCGTCATGGCCGCGGGGGCTTTGGATGGTGGTGGGATGATGATGGTGCTAGGGTGGTGAAGGTGGTTGGGGTGTTGTATTTGGGACAGGGCACCGACTTGTGATGTGGTGGTTCTGATGGTGGTGGTGCTCGGTTGTTTGGGTGTGGTGGACGGGTCGGGTGGTGGTGTTGACGGGTGGTGTCGAGGAATCGGCTGGGTCGGAGATGGGCCGTCGAGGGGGAAGGGAACTGTGGCTAGGTGGTTTGGTGTAGGTGGTATGGGTGGCTGGACGGGACTACAGACAGTGGGGTCGATGGCGGCTATGGTGTTTGTGGCCACGGCGGTGTGGAGGGAGATGGTCGGTCCAGTGGCACCTGGAGTCAGGGATGTATGGGTATGGTATCGGATTGTACCCGATACTGGGAGGGGACAATGAGATGTGTTCGGTATATCAGACACGATGACAAGAACCTGTAAATGTAATATAAATTTTTAGTGGATGGGAAGGAGGGCACGGACACAGACACGATACACGAATTCTATTTGTGGTGGCAAAATTGTGGAATAATAATGTGGATGAGTACCCCTCCTTATATAGGAGGTGGGAATTTCCAGTTGGATAAAGATTAGGATTTATTTAAACCCAATTTAGATAATTCAATTATTAAATTTAAATCAATACAATCAATCTAAATCCAAATTAAATTCTAATTTAAATCTAGGTAATATAAACTTAAATTAAACATAAATTCTATCTTTAAATTTAAACTATTTAAATCAAATCCATAAAAATCTAATCAAAGATTTAAATTGCCACAAAAATTTCAAAATATATTTTCTAAAAATACATATAATAATAATTTTGAAAATTGCATTATTATTTAAAATAAACTAATAAAATGTTTATGAAATATATGTATGCACGAAGAATTTTTATTTATTATTGATAACTGTTATAAACGAAAGACTTTTTATAAATAAAATAAATAAAATAATAACTTGGAAACTTTGGTACGATAGTTAAAATAACTATTATATATATTATTTTGAAACTATAAAAATAGAAAAATATTTTTCTAAAAATATGTACGCTCGTACATATTCGCACTCGTCGAGCAACAAAAAAACAAAATTGTGCGCGCGACTTACAATGCAACTACGTGACGTACAAATATAAAATAATAAAATCAGTACCAAATTTATAATAAAAAAATAGTAGAAATTTAGGGGTTTTACAGTAGAAGACGTGATGTTTTATGAAACTGATCACGTTTGACGTCTTCACTTCGGTGAACGGTATAGCTTTCTCCCATTTGGAGAAGTAATCGATTATGGCTAGGATGAACCGATGTCCCTTGGAGGATGGCGGGCTGATTGGTCCTATGACGTCCATGCCCCAGGCTTCAAATGGCCAAGATGGTGCCGTCGGGTGTAGAAACTCCGAAGGTTGATGAATGAAATCGGCGTAGAACTGACAAGCTCTACACTTCTTTGCATATTCAACAACATCCGCTATCATTGTGGGCCAATAATAACCCATTCGTTTGAGACAATCTTGTAATTTGGGGCCTGGTTGATGTGCACCACAAACTCCATCGTACGCCTCCCGGAGTGCATGTTTGGCTTCTGTGTCTGATAAGCATCGTAATAGTAGCCCGTCGTAAGAGCTTCGGTACAACATCTTGGTATATGTGTCGTAGTAAAATCTGAGGGATCGCCTTTGGATGGATACTGCTTCCTTCGGGTCCTCGGGGAGGATTCCATAGACAGCGTAGTCTATGAAAGGAAATCTCCAATCTTTAGCATCGACGTTTGTTTCCGCTACGTAACTGTGATGAATATGTAAGGCATCTTTCACACAGAATAGTTCTCGATCAGACACTGTGATCGACTGCTGGGTATTGATAGGAACGGTCAAGGAAGCAGCGAGACCGGCTAGAGCATCTGCTTCTATATTATGTAGTCGAGGTACGTGCTCGATGAAGAATCCAGCAAAAGTAGATGCCAACTCGATTGTTGCTCTGTGGTAGGGGATGAGATCTTCGTGGCGAACTTCGTAATCTCCTTGGACCTGACTAACTATTAGCTTGGAATCGCCGTAAGCTGCTAGATATTCAATTCCCAATTGCTTCGCCAGTTGTAGACCGATTATTAGGGCATTATATTCGGCCACATTGTTGGTGCATGGTTCCACGAGAGAATATGCACAATGTATAACCAGATGATCAGGTGACACGAGCACGACACCTACTCCAGCAACGATGTTTCCTTTGGGTCCTGTTCTTGATGTGCCGTCAAAGAACATTTACCAAATAGGGATTTCTTCAGTTACAGTGTTAGACTCTACCACTTTGTCGGGGATTTTGTCGTAGAGTTTGGACGACTCCGGCACCGAATGAGCTGCTAAAAAATTAGCTAATGCTTGGCCTTTTACTGCCTTCTGAGGGACGAAGATCATATCATATTGAGTCAACAACATTGCCCATGTAGCTAAACGGAAATTGAGAGAACCCGGTTTAGTCATGAGTATTCTGAGAGGGTTGACTTTAGATATGATGTGGATAGTCTGCCCAGACACGTAGTGGCATGTCTTCTGGATGGCAAATACTGATGCAAGGCATTCCTTCTCCACTGGTGTGTATCTGTGTTCGGCACCCACCATTGTGCGGCTGAGGTAGTAGATTGCCTGCTCATGGCCGCCTTCATTCTTCTGAGCTAAGAGGGCGCCAAGAGAATGGTCCATAGTACGGACATATAGTAAGAAGGACTTCCCCATTATTGGAGCTACCAATACTGGAGGGCTTGTAAGATATGCCTTGATGTCGTCGAACGCACGTTGACATTGTTCAGTCCAGATGAAAGATACGTCTTTCTTCACGAGCTGGGTGAACGGTTGACACCTTCCAGAGAGGTTTGAAATGAATCATCTGATGTAGACTAGCCTTCCTTGTAGTCCGCGTAGCTCTTTCAGGTTTCTTGGAGGATGCATGTCGAGAATAGCCTGCACTTTCTTCGGGTCCAGATGTATACCCTTTGAAGTGATGACAAAACCAAGAAATTTGCCGCTGGAGACTCCCAGGAAAGACTTGGTTGGATTCATCTTAAGTTGGTGTGCACGCATTAGTTCGAACACCGTTCTCAAGTCTTGGAGGTGGTTTCCCTTGAGACGACTTTTGACTGCAATATCATCTACGTAGCACTCCATAGTTTTACACAAATGATTGCAAAAAATTGTGTTCATGGCTTACTGGTATGTCGCCCCTATATTCTTCAATCCGAAGGGCATCACCGTATAGCAGTATACCCCCAACGGTGTTTAAAAAGATGTGTTTCTCGTCATCGGAGAACATCTTGATTTGGTTGTAGCCTGAGAACCCATCCATGAAGGACATCCGTTCGAAGCCGCAAGTGTTGTCGATCATTACGTCGGTGATCGATAGAAGGAACTCGTTTTTTCGGACATGTCGAGTTCAAATCACGGTAGTCGATATAGACTCGAACTCTATCGTTCTTTTTTATGACTGGAACGATGTTGGCAACCCAGTCTGGATGTTATTCCTCGCGAATGAATCCACTGGCGATGATCTTCTTGACTTCATTTTCGATGGCTTCCATGACGTCTGGTCGAAATCATCGCTGCTGCTGCTTCACTGGCTTAGCTTTAGACGAAATGTTCAGGCAGTACATGGCGACTTTAGGATTCAAGCCTGGCATGTCTTCATAGCTCCGTACGAAGACGACAATGTATTCTCTTATAAGCTATATAAGAGATTGGCATTCATCGTCAGATAAGCTTTTGCTGATGAAGATTGGTTTGAAGGATGCTTCATCTCCTAGATTGACTTGGATGACTTCGTCTTCGGTAGGTGGTTTACGTTATTCGAAGCGCAGCTCCCACCTAGTGTCCATCTTTTGAGCCCATTGTTCGAGTTCAATTGATTGGACATCGTCTGTAATTTGGTCGGCGGAAACCAAGTTGACGGACAGAGTTGCTTTGAACATGTCACCGATGCTGGAATCTGAGTTCCAGAGGGAGGAATCAGAAGAATGAGAACAACGATCTGCTTCATCATCTGATCTTTCTAGAGTTGTTGGAGGAGAAACATAGCCCAAACCAACACCGCTTTGTTGATAGTAATTCTCGAGTTTGTCGGGAGGAGCAAAGTGTCGTATTGGCAACCGTCATCCCCGGCCGTAATTTAGCCCTTCGTCGCTTTTGATGTCATATCCCATATTCTGGATGATATTCTTGGCCTGCTAACTATACCAAAAAAGTTGTATTTTCCCAGAGTCATAGTCAGCTTCTGGGTTGTGCTTGGAAGAAGTAGAGTCTAGAACAAACTTTCTCTCGTCAATTATATGACTGAAGATGATTAGCTCTTCATCTTTCTTTCTGGCTGGAACGATGAAGTAGAGGATATCTTCAGGGTAAACTTTTTCCAGCAGGTGAGGTATTGTGACAGACATGCAGAGGTGTGGTCCTATGCTATTCTCTAGGGCGTATATCGTATATATATAATGGTTTATAGATTGATAGACATCGAAGTAATTCAAAGATAAACCTTTACTAAGGAAATACGCAAGTTCTTCTTCAGGGATAACATCATCCGCTGAAGGTACATTATTCTAAGTATTGATATACTCGTTGAGAGGATCATCATCTGGAAGAGGAGCCGCAGTCTTAGCCGAGTTCACCATATAGGGTAATTTGGAAGGACGGGCATCAATAGGTTCCCTCCTGGATGTTTTGCTGAGAGTGATGGTCAATGGTTTGACCTTGTCGGGTTTCTCCTTTTTTACCCAGATTGTGAGAGGCTTCGGGGTACATTTTAGAGTAATACGTCCTTTGACTCGGATAATCAGGGGACCATCGTTGGGGGATGGAGTTGCTTCAGCTTCATTGTCAGCTTCATTGCCATCATCCTTGGAGGGTTGAGATTGGTAAAGTACCGAATCTCCATAATAAGCTTCGATGCCCTTGAAATGATCGACATCGGTAAACTTTGTCTTCTCGACACCGTCGCTGTTGACGAACTTGAAGCACGGGTGAAGTGTGGAAGGGACGATCTGTCACGACCCGCACCCACTATGAGGGTACGAGTACGTAACAGCGCCCAGCCTACACCGCAGTGTCGGCGGTAGAACGCTGTTCTAGGTCACAATCTAACCAGCAACTCATGCAATTATATAATGTACTTGTCAAAATCTCAACTCCGAACGGAGGACAAGTATAGATATAATGTAATCTCAATCACAGTCTAAGCACGATATGATAAAACAGAAGATTTTAACTAAGACTGAAAACAACAATAAAACCAACTATTAAATAAAATAATCTTTAACAAACTCAAACAACATGTCTCAACTTATTTACAACTTCAAGTTCTAAAACATGAATCTAAACCAATTCACGAGCTAATCTCCCGATCACTCCTGAGTGTCGGGGCCAAAGGTAGCTAAGCCGTCTCCTGGTCCATAGTAAGTAGGGCAAGTGTCCTCAGGGCAATCATCTGTAAAATTTTCAACAGGTACAGTCAGGACGGGAACGAGTACAACTCATCAAAAAATCCCAAGTAAATGACAGAGAACTATAAAGCAGTTATAGACAGTTTTATTGATGAACATGGTAGTTTGTATACAGGTGATGGTATAGAGAAACAGTTAAGATACAAGGAAAGTAAGGTAAGTAAAACAAGAGAAGAATCATAGCAATAATGACTGTAAATAGAAACTAGCTGAACTAGAGCAACATGATATAAGTCCAGAATGTAAATGTAAACAAGTGCAAAACCTAAGTAAATCCAGACAACATGAATCTGATACCAGGTGGTTCCAGTACAAGATGAGTCCGGTATAAGGTGAGTCCAGTCGGTGATCAAAGGTTCCAGGGTGAGTCCAGCCTATACTCTAACAGTATGTTTTAAAATATCGGGATCGACATGTGAACGGCTGTAGGTAATACGGCACACCGGATACTCGGCCAAGTGAGGGATGGCTATCGTTCCAGTATAATTCCAAGGGAGTGGTTCCAGTATTTGTGTATGTTCACATGCCTATTCCAATATTTCACCGCCCAATAAGTACAAGTGAATCCATAATCCCACAGAAAAATAGGTATAAGTCCAGCCAGTACACGAATGGTTCCGGTATTTGATTCCAGGGTGGTTCCAGTAGGGGGTTCCAGAAATAGAGGCCAGACATAGATAAGTGATTGTCGCATGAAATGGATCCAGCAATATCAAATCGTATTTGAAACAGAGAATCATATAGAACTAGCTACAACTGAAATATAGTAAACGACAAGTAAATGGAAGAACTATCAGAGAATGTACTCGCCTGCTACTCTGAAAAGAGTAGTGTAATATCAGATGTCTGCAACTGAGTCACAATGTCCTAAACAGAGGAATACAGGTTATAATATGTTAAAAATAAGGTAAATGAAGTTTATGATGTAATCTACATGATTTCTTGGCCAATCTAGGTCAAAGTCAACTCTAAGTCAAACCTGGTCAACTGTTCCAGGTCAAACTAGGTCAACAACAAGGCTATCTACTAACGTTAGACTAGGATACCAATCTATCACAAGATACTAGAGTAGACTATCTATCAATATCACTACCTAAGTCATGTGTATATACTAGTATTGTACCTTCTAGGCTAATTCTAAGCTAAGGTCAACCAATGGTCAACCTATACCCTAACCACTTGATACAAGCCTAATGAAAGTCACACTAGGCTAATGCTATCAAAACCAAACTATAACACTATAGGTTAAACTACCACTCTACTTAACTACACTTAAGGATACCTACCAAGTCACTTTATCTCAACCCTATCCTATCACATGAAACAAGTATATATCAATTATACATCATATAAAATCACTATAGAATAGGTGCCTAACACATGTGCAACAATTTCCAATGTGACCTATAGTAATGCAAGGGAAGAAGGGGAAAACAGTGTACAATGTGACAAATTTGAGTGTGTGAGTGTAATCTGAAACTAACATGTGTGTGTTAGCTAACAGTAAATTAATCAGCAAATTAGGACTAATACAAGGTTAAACAAGGACTGAAACATAGGTTAAACTAAGACTGAAACTTACAGAAGTAGGGACTAGACTGAGCAGTACAATTAGGCCAATATGCAAGGCTAAGAAGTGCAGACATGTGGACAGGTAAGGGTCAACAAGCAGCCACACACACATACAATCCAACTAAAGGTTGCACAGAACATGGATTCTCAACTGGACAGTGAACTATAGGCTAGACAGGGCATCCCAATATACATCCGAGTTAAATCAAGGTTCTGAACTAAGAGGGGAAACATGGACTGAACAAATGCCAGTTTATATTTATATACAATGTAAACCTCATGCTCCCTAGTCCTACCAACTGACCCATACAACCACACTCCAAAGTAGCCAACGTAGTGAGCCTTAGGCCAACTGCCTAGCCACTGCTACTGCTCTAATGCTCAGCAACTGCACTCTATTGCAGCTGCTGCAATGCAAGCCAGGCCAAGCTAAGGCGAGCATTGCCTTCTGCTGCTACTGCAGTGCTAACCACTGCTCACTGCTCCTTCTACTGCTACTGCTACCTGACAGTACCAGAGAGCCCCTTTGTTCAAACTAATTACAGAATGCCAGTTGAACCCAACTTAGAACCCAAGTCAAATGCCAATTTCGAAATTAACTCACCTATAATCTAACAACCTGAACTAATGATATCATCACAACCAAATGTAAAGGAAATAAGGTAATTTGAAAAAAAGGAAAGAGATATGGGAACCCCAAACTAATTCTCATTCTTAGTGTTAAACATGCGTGTGTGTGTGTCCATTATAGCATAGGCATATGGGTATCTACATGCTCAGATTTCAGATTTGAATCTCAGATTCCAATAGTTAACACAACCAGTGTCAAACTCAGATTTGTGTGAGTGTATACATTATACCTGTGTGTTCTCCTGTGGTGAGTGAGTGACAAACTCAAGAAGACAGTGAATCAGTATTTTAGCAACATGTTCTCAGAAATCCCAACAGTACAAAAGTGTGCTAATATTTGTGTATAAGTGTATAATCTCAAAATCCAATGCAACTCGGAACCAATCACTACCACATCTATAACTCCTAATACAAACTAGCTCAGTTAGATATAGGAAATAAACCTTGTAATTGAACTAACAATTTCAGGAAGACACAATGGCAGAGGAATTCTCAGGAACAAAAACAGTGTACATAAATCACTGTATCAGTTGACAGTTCCATTCAAACCAAATGCAATTTGAACCACATTCCCATGCTAATCACAACCCTAACATGATAGGCTAAATCCCAGATATGTAACAACCCAATTTAAATGACACAACAGTTAACATACATTAAAATTTCCAGAAATCGAAATGACAGGAATAGTATCAGGAAAACAAGGATTTCACAAATTCGAATTAGGAAATTAACAACTAAAATAAAATTCAGAGGGTTGGTAATTGTGTGTGAACATTGTATTGTGTTATACAGGTCAATTCGTGTCCACACGTGTCAAGAACCGTGTCCAAAAACGTGTCCAAAAACCTGGATCGAACTCAGTCAGAGAACAGTGAGACACTGTCTCGTGCAGCGAGTCCACGCTATCGTGGACACGACACGAGGCACGACACGTCTCGTGCTCGGGTCCACATGTAGCCCACATATAGGCCTATACACACGACACAACACAAGACACGATGGACACGCATATGCGTGATACGACACGTGTATCAGACGCGTTTCTTCGCACGCACAGTCCCTGTGTATGACCAGTGCGGCCCGGTTTTCGTGTCTGACACGAAACGAGGTGTCGTAAAACTTGGGGAGTGTCTTCTCAGTCACTGCCCAAACCTCCATGCCAAGTTTTGCGTGTCGAAACGTTGTGTCCAGTGAGAAATAGGACAAGGGTAGCAGGACAACGCACACGCGTGTCGTGTAGCGTGTCCGCACCCCATTTCGACACAAAAATCACATCAGTCTTCACAAAAGTTAATATACACATTTAGATCTACAAATTAATATAATTAGTTTTACAAAAATAGAAAATAAAATCCTTAGAGGCATTTCGTCGAACACCTATACAACACTACGACACGTGTCCGATACGGACAGCAACCGGACACGAAATCCACCCAAATTTTGGGGACAGCTAGGGGACTCCTAGTTCTAGCCCTAAATGCAAAGAAAACGAAATATTAATGCAATTTAAAGGGTTTTACCTATATATGCAAAAAGCTTGGAAAAGCTTCAAATGGGGGATTCCTCCTTGCTAGCCAATATCTCCAAATTGATTCAAACCTGAGATTTTACTCCATAAACATAAAGTAGGGATCAATTAGAACCCAATGTAAAAGATTTGAGCCAAAAAGGAATTGAAATGAGGAAGTTATGGATTGGGGAAGATGGATCCTTACATCTTTCTTCAAACTTGTAAAAATTTAATAAAAGAGGCAAGAACAAGGAAGAGACTATTTATAGGGAAGGGGGAGCCCTAGTGGCTGGTCATAAAGTGGAAAATTAGGGTTAGGGTTTAGTCTAATGGCTATGGGCCAAGTTGTACTAGTCATGGAACCAATTTCTAGGTCTCAAGCCTATGGACCAATACACCAATCCTCCTATTTCAAACTTGATCCTAAGTGTCCTAACTTGAGTTGACTTAAGTTAAACTAGGGTCCATACCATGTTAATTAGATCACCAAGTCACAGTCAAAATCTAGGACAGTTCCTTAAGTCACAGCTAGTCAAAAGTCAAAATCAACAATCACCAGTGTAATAAATCATGAAATAATTCAGAGAGGCCAAACGACCAAAATACCCTCATGCTCAAAAGTAATAATAAATTATCCTAATGACATGGTCAGGCTCTAGGTCAGACAGTCTCTCAAGTTATACTAGTAAGGCATCAAAATCACAAGCCATGACTTAAAACAGTTTTTAAATAGTTTAAAATGATTAAAAATCTCCAAAAATCATAATGTGAAATAAATATCAATAAATAATAACTATAATTACAAATTTCAAAATTGCCCTCATCTGAAAAACTGGGTGTTACAATCCTACCCCCCTTAGAAAAATTTCGTCCTCAAAATTTAAGTCGGTCGTACACCTTCTAGGTTAACCACCCACAATCAAAGTCTAAGCAATTCCTAACTCATACAATTTGAAGAATAATATATAGAGTCATGGTCAACCATAGCAGTTGAAGGTCTCATCTAGATGGACTAGTCATTTTAGATCAAACATTCCCATGGTATCAACATGCAAGCAATATAGGGTGTTCTGTTGGAAAGATAAGGAAGCAACAAATCATTAAGGTGTGGGACAGTCTACCATCCTACATGAAACTGGTAAAGACAACTAGGAATTAATTATTAAGGATTACCATTCCAAAGATGATCAAAATTGAAAGTTTAAGGCACGAGTCTCAATAGCATTGAAATCCAATAATATAATATATAAAAGAAGATTTAGTCCCGGTACGATCTAAGTTGATCAATTTCAGGATATATCGAAGTTTGGGCAATATGGAGAACGAGGCCATTGAAGTCTGAGCACGAGTATCCAAGATTTGATATCCATGTTACAATTGAATTAATTTAATTGAATAAGACTCCAAACACTGGATGATAAAGAGGATGACTCGGTCGACTAATCACGATCAAGGAATTAGAATTTAAGGGATGATGCAAGGATATAGAAATAAGTCAATTTCCTCCTTTGGATAGGGAAACTAAACGAGATACCTTGGGTTGATCTATCAAGTACAGTGCCTTTTCTTTCTGAAATATGCGAAAGGCAAAACAATAAAGAGTTCAAAGACATTGCTATTAAGTACAATACGTGGTTAATAGGCGATGAAAATATTCAAAAAAGAATTGCCAAAGCTGTCGTGGATGAGACTCTAGGGCAAATTTAACTATGTCTCCCTCCACATAGAATAACATATGAAAAGCGAACCAAAGTGTAATAGGTTGATCAGACCATCATGCACCGGTTCTGATTAGACAATATGTTAGTGGGTACCAGCCCCCAATAAAATATGTCATGATCAAGCTCGAAAAAGATAAGCTTGCAAAACTGGTGCTAAATTAGTAACATAAGATAGACAAAATATAAGTAAGGATAATGGTGAAGGAAGTTAATAGTCTAAGATCCTTTAAACATCAAGGAGTGAGGGTGAATCAAAACAAGAGGAAAAGGATTTTCAAATCGAAGTTCATAATGAGATTCTCAAGGGTCGTCCAGGAATCTCTCAAGTAGTCCTAACTGTGATTGAGTAACCTCTCTGCTAAAGCCTATTCCTTAGTTCCTATCGCAGGCTGTAGTGATACTCTAGTTCGAATACTACTACATAAACTCGACCTGCAGGGGCCACCACTAAAAATGTGTCATGACTTGCACCCACTATGAGGGTACGAGTACGTAATAGCGTCTAGCCTACACCGCAGTGTCGGCGGTAGAACGCTGTTCTAGGTCACTATCTAACCAGCAACTCACGCAATTATATAATGTACTTGTCAAAATCTCAACTCCGAACGGAGGACAAGTATAGATATAATGTAATCTCAATCACAGTCTAAGCACGATATGATAATACAGAAGATTATAACTAAGACTGAAAACAACAATAAAACCAACTACTAAATAATATAATCTCTAACAAACTCAAGCAACATGTCTCAACTTATTTACAACTTCAAGTTTTAAAACATGAATCTAAACCAAGTCACTAGCTAATCTCCCGGTCACTCCTGAGTGTCGGGGCCAAAGGTAGCTAAGCCGTCTCCTGGTCCATAGTAAGTAGGGCAAGTATCCTCAGGGCAATCATCTTTAAAATTTTCAACAGGTCCAGTCAGGACGGGAATGAGTACAACTCATCAAGAAATCCCAAGTAAATGACAGAGAACTATAAAGCAGTTATAGACAGTTTTATTGATGGACATGGTAGTTTGTATACAGGTGATGGTATAGAGAAACAGTTAAGATACAAAGAAAGTAAGGTAAGTAAAACAAGAGAAGAATCATAGCAAAGACGATTGTAAATAGAAACTAGCTGAACTAGAACAACATGATATAAGTCCAGAATGTAAATATAAACAAGTGCAAAACCCAAGTAAATCCAGACAACATCAATCTGATACCAGGTGGTTCCAGTACAAGATGAGTCCGGTATAAGGTGAGTCCAGCCGGTGATCAAAGGTTCCAGGGTGAGTCCAGCCTATACTCTAACAGTGTATTTTAAAATATCAGAATCGACATGTGAACGGCTGTAGGTAATATGGCACACCGTACACTCGGCCAAGTGAGGGATGGTTATCGTTCCAGTATAATTCCAAGGGAGTGGTTCCAGTATTTGGGTATGTTCACATGCCTATTTCAATATTTTCCCACCCAGCAAGTACAAGTGAATCCATAATCCGACACAAAAATAGGTATAAGTCCAGCCAGTACACGAATGGTTCCGGTATTTGATTCCAGTAGGTGGTTCCAGAAATAGAGGCCAGACATAAATAAGTGAGTGTCGCATGAAATGGATCTAGCAATATCAAATCGTGTTTGAAACAGAGAATCAGATAGAACTAGCTACAACTGAAATATAATAAACGACAAGTAAATGGAAGAACTATCAGAGAATGTACTCGCCTGCTACTCTGAAAAGAGTAGTGTAATATCAGATGTCTGCAACTGAGTCACAATGTCCTAAACAGAGGAATACAGGTTATAATATGTTAAAAATAAGGTAAATAAAGTTTATGATGCAATCTACATGATTTCTAGGCCAATCTAGGTCAAAGTCAACTCTAAGTCAAACCTGGTCAACTGTTCCAGGTCAAACTAGGTCAACAACAAGGCTATCTACTAACTTTAGACTAGGATACCAATCTATCACAAGATACTAGAGTAGACTATCTATCAATATCACTACCTAAGTCATGTGTATATACTAGTAATGTACCTTCTAGGCTAATTCTAAGCTAAGGTCAACCAATGGTCAACCTATACCCTAACCACTTGATACAAGCCTAATGAAAGTCATACTAGGCTAATGCTATCAAAACCAAACTATAACACTATAGGTTAAACTACCACTCTACTTAACTACACTTAAGGATACCTACCAAGTCACTCTATCTCAACCCTATCCTATCACAGGAAACAAGTATATATCAATTATACATCATATGAAATCACTACAGAATAGGTGCCTAACACATGTGCAACAATTTCCAATGTGACCTATAGTAATGCAAGAGAAGAAGGGGAAAACAGTGTACAATGTGACAGATTTGAGTGTGTGTGTGTAATCTGAAACTAACGTGTGTGTGTTAGCTAACAGTAAATTAGCTCTCAGAAAAAGTATGAAATGACAGTAGCTAAATGAGTAGACCTGAAAACAGTGAGGGTATTGGGGAAATCAGTGAGTTAGGACTAATACAAGGTTAAACAAGGACTGAAACATAGGTTAAACTAAGACTGAAACTTACAGAAGTAGGGACTAGACTGAGCAGTACAATTAGGCCAATATGCAAGGCTAAGAAGTGCAGACATGTGGACAGGTAAGGGTCAACAAGCAGCCACACACACATACAATCCAACTAAAGGTTGCACAGAACATGGATTCTTAACTGGACAGTGAACTATAGGCTAGACAGGGCATCCCAATATGCATCTGAGTTAAATCAAGGTTCTGAACTAAGAGGGGAAACATGGACTGAACAAATGCCAGTTTACATTTATATACAATGTTAACCTCATGCTCCCTAGTCCTACCAACTGACCCATACAACCACACTCCAAAGTAGCCAACATAGTGAGCCTTAGGCCAACTGCCTAGCCACTGCTACTGCTCTAATGCTTAGCAACTGTACTTTATTACAGCTGCTGCAATGCAAGCCAGGCCAAGCTAAGGCGAGCATTGCCTTCTGCTGCTACTGCAGTGCTAACCACTGCTCACTGCTCCTTCTACTGCTACTGCTACCCGACAGTACCAGGGAGTCCCCTTGTTCAAACTAATTACAGAATGCCAGTTGAACCCAACTTAGAACCCAAGTCAAATGCCAATTTCGAAATTAGCTCACCTATAATCTAACAACCTGAACTAATGATATCATCACAACCAAATGTAAAGGAAATAAGGTAATTTGAAAAAAAGGAAAGAGATATGGGAACCCCAAACTAATTCTCATTCTCAGTGTTAAACATGCGTGTGTGTGTGTCCATTAT
Organism: Iris pallida; assembly: GCA_029216955.1. Classification (NCBI taxonomy): domain Eukaryota; kingdom Viridiplantae; phylum Streptophyta; class Magnoliopsida; order Asparagales; family Iridaceae; genus Iris; species Iris pallida. The sequence goes on along the minus strand of JANAVB010011200.1, from coordinate 2,341,885 downwards.
AGCATAGGCATATGGGTATCTACATGCTCAGATTTTAGATTTGAATCTCAGATTCCAATAGTGAACACAACCAGTGTCAAACTCAGATTTGTCTGAGTGTATACAGTATACCTGTGTGTTCTCCTGTGGTGAGTGAGTGACAAACTCAGGAAGAAAGTGAATCAGTGTTTTAGCAACATGTTCTCAGAAATCCCAACAGTGCAAAAGTGTGCTAATATTTGTGTATCAGTGTATAATCTCAAAATCCAATGAAACTCGGAACCAATCACTACCACATCTATAACTCCTAATACAAACTAGCTCAGTTAGATATAGGAAATAAACCTTGTAATTGAACTAACAATTTCAGGAAGATACAATGGCAGAGGAATTCTCAGGAACAAAAACAGTGCACATAAATCACTGTATCAGTTGACAGTTCCATTCAAACCAAATGCAATTCGAACCACATTACCATGCTAATCACAACCCTAACATGATAGGCTAAATCCTAGATATGTAATAACCCAATTTAAATCACACAACAGTTAACATACATTAAAATTTCCAGAAATCGAAATGACAGGAATAGTATCAGGAAAATAAGGATTTCATAAATTTGAATTAGGAAATTAACAACTAAAATAAAATTCAGAGGGTTGGTAATTGTGTGTGAACATTGTATGGTGTTATACAGGTCAATTTGTGTCCACACGTATCCAGAACCGTGTCCAAAAATGTGTCCAAAAACCTGGGTCGAACTCAGTCAGAGAACAGTGAGACACTGTCTCGTGCAGCGAGTCCACGCTCTCGTGGACGCGACACGAGGTATGACACGTCTCGTGCTCATGTCCACATGTAGCCCACATATAGGCCTATACACGCGACACAACACGAGACACGACGGACACGCATAGGCGTGATACGACACACGTATCAGACGTATTTCTTCGCATGCACAGTCCCTGTGTATGACCAGTGCGGCCCAGTTTTCGTATCCGACACGAAATAAGGTATCGTGAAACTTGGGGAGTGTCTTCTCAGTCACTGCCCCAACCTCCACGCTAAGTTTCGTGTGTCAAAACGTTGTGTCCAGTGAGAAATAGGACACGGGTAGCAGGACAACGCACACGCGTGTCGTGCAGCGTATCCGTACCCCATTTCGACACGAAATTGACACAAAAATTACATCAGTCTTCACAAAAGTTAATGTACACATTTAGATCAACAAATTCATATAATTAGTTTTACGAAAATAGAAAATAAAATCCTTAGAGGCATTTCGTCGAACACCTATACAACATTACGACACGTGTCCGATACGGACACCAAACGGACACGAAATCCACCCAAATTTCGGGGACAGCTAGAGGACTCCTAGATCTAGCCCTAAATGCAAAGGTAACAAAATATTAATGCAATTTAAAGGGTTTTACCTATATATACAAAAAACTTGGAAAAGCTTCAAATGGGGGATTCCTCCTTGCTAGCCAATATCTCCAAATTGATTCAAACCTGAGATTTCTCTCCATGAACATAAAGTAGGGATCAATTAGAACCCAATGCAAAAGATTTGAGCCAAAAAGGAATTGAAATGAGGAAGTTATGTATTGGGGAAGATGGCTCCTTACCTCTTTATTCAAACTTGTAAAAATTTAATAAAAGAGGCAAGAACAAGGAAGAGACTATTTATAGGGAAGGGGGAGCCCTAGTGGATGGTCATAAAGTAGAAAATTAGGGTTAGGGTTTAGTCTAATGGCTATGGGCCAAGTTGTACTAGTAATGGAACCAATTTCTAGGTCTCAAGCCTATGGACCAATACACCAATCCTCCTATTTCAAACTTGATCCTAAGTGTCCTAACTTGAGTTTACTTAAGTTAAACTAGGGTCCATACCTTGTTAACTAGGTCACCAAGTCACAGTCAAACTCTAGGACAGTTCCTTAAGTCACAGCTAGTCAAAAGTCAAAATCAACAATCACCAGTGTAATAAATCATGAAATAATTCAGAGAGGCCAAATGAACAAAATACCCTCATGCTCAAAAGTAATAATAAATTATTCTAATGACATGGTTAGACTCTAGGTCAGACAGTCTCTCAAGTTACACTAGTAAGGTATCAAAATCACAAGCCATGACTTAAAACAGTTTTTAAATAGTTTAAAATGATAAAAAATCACCAAAAATCATATTGTGAAATAAATATCAATAAATAATAATTATAATTACAAATTTCAAAATTACCCTCATCTGGAAAACTGAGTATTACAGGATCATGTTCTCATGTATACATGGACGTCCCAATATGACATTGTAGGATACATTGGCATCGATCACATAGCAGGAAACCTCCGTTCGGAGATTACCGATCTGGCATTTGAGACGGATCTTGCCCAGCGGATGGCTTCGACCAACATTAAAAGTCATGATAGTTGTGTTGGTTGCGGATAGCTTGTGCAGTGGGATTCCCAGGATTTAAAGCAAACTTCTAGGAATGATGCTGAGGAAGGATCCTGGATCGATGTGCATGCGGTCCACCTTGATCGCCTCGATATACCCTGTATAGTATAGGGGTCTATCATGACGATTATTTTTGAGTAGCATGTCCTCCTGTGAGAAGGTGATGTTGGGCACCACTTCCATAGTACTGTGGCAGTGGGGGCAGGAGACATGATCTTCAGCGGGAGCTTTGACTTCAGCGAAGTAAGAGTCGGCATATAGCAACGCCTCACTTAAGGCCTTCCACGTTTCTTTAGAGAGTCGCAATAGATCGAACAAAGACAACCTGGCAGGTGTATTGGCTAGCTGAGCCTGTATGTTAAAGTTGTAGGGTCGATCTATGACTTCGGGAGCTGGCACCTTCAGAGACTTGTCAAACCGTGTCTTCTTCTGCTTGGTTTTGTCCGTAGTTGGAGGCTTAGCTGGGCCGGCTTCTGCGCTTGTGGGGGCAGCAGGAGCTTGAGGAGGTAGTGCTTCTTCTTGTGTAGGATCGTACGTCCGAAGATAAGTTTTCCTCGACCGCGTCTCGCCAGGTAGAACCTCGTAGATGGGAGAGGATACCATATGGCATGACTTGTATTTCTTGCCCCTTCTTGTTTTGGGAAGTGCTACCCCTACGTCACTTCTTGGACAAGGTCCGGATGGACCCATATGATCTCACCACATTCAGTTGTGAGTGGGACCATGGTCGAGTTGCGAGCTGGTGGTAGGTTGATGACTTCTATCATCGCCTTAGGAATCGGGACCACGCCGTCTGGGACTTCTATAGGAGGAATGTCTTCAAACTGAAGAGAGATTATGTTAGCAAATACGACCTTGTCTTTAGCTTTGAGGTTGATCACTTGGCTGTCGATAAGCTGTTGTATCTTCTTCTTCAGGATGATACAGTCCTTAGTCGAGTGATGCACGTACTGATGATAAAGACAGTACTTGGGATCATTGAGTTATCTCGTCTCTGCAGGACGTCGTGGTGGAGGCAATATCAGCTTATTATCCTTCATCAATGTATGGAAGATGGTAATGACATCGTCTTCGTCGAAGGAGAAGGTCTCCTTAGGCTTGTCGGAGGTGCCCTGAGAATTAGAAGCTCCTTTGGATGTGTCAACTTTCAGGACTTCTTTTTCTTTACCCCCACGAACAGGGATAGTTTGAGGATGCTTACCTTTGTCTTCAGATTTGGGTGTCTTCAACCCCAGTAGTTCCAAGTTAGGAACGTCATTTTCAGCAGCATCAGCGGCCCCAATGAAAGCGGGCCATGTATCATACTTATGTATACCTAGACAAAACTTTATTGTAGGCAGGAAGTTATGTCGACAAGTATCCATAAGTTCTGAGTCTGGTATACCAAAGGACAACTTCAGTGCTAACCGCCTGAAGCATTCTATGAAGGCGATGACAGACTCAGTCCTCCTTTGCTTGGTCTCGATGAGAGTGGAAATACTAACATACATGTCACTCTCGTAAAACCTATTGAGGAACAACCTCTCCAAGTCTTTGAATGAATTGATACACCTGTCAGGCAGACTACAGAACTATTCGAAGGCTAGCCCCTGTAAGGTGCTAATAAATAGCTTCGATAGGAACGGATCGTCTCGGGGCAAGTGCAGAGTCTGCGTGTTGAAGTACGTCATGTGCTGATGAGGAGAAGTCAAACCGTCGAATTAGTTCAGCGTCAGTGGCTTGTAGTTAGAAGGGCAAGTGGCATTCTCCCACTCAGGAGGACACGGTTGAGATATCCCCATCTTCTGCAGCTCGTCTTTGTGTGAGATGTTGTCGAGGCGAGCAACCAGGGAATCAATTGCGTCATGTTGATTGAGTAGGTATTGGGGAATGGCTGCTGAACGGTTGTTAAGTGTTGTTGGCGAAGGAGCACCCCCAGTATTTGTAAGATTTAGAGGAGGCACAATGGAATTGTCACTGCCACTTTTCTAGCTTGAGGGTATTTTGGTCATTTTCAAAATTTTGGAATTATTTTAGAATTTTTATTATTAAATATAATTAATATGATTTTTAGTGATTTTTGGTGATTTTTGGTAGAATTGTTTTTGACCCTATAGTTGACTTTGACTCATGTTGACTAGAAGACTGTCCTATTGGCTAACCTAGGTCAAGACACCTTGGTTAGGTTAAGGAACCCTAGTGTGACCTAAGTTTTTCATTTCAAGTTCATTAGAATTGGTTTGGGGTGATTAGGAGCTAGTTTGGCCTAAGAATGGCTTGTGTAGTCACAAGTCAAATCATGACTTGAACCTATTAGGACCCAACCAACTAGCCAAAACCCTAGATCTAAACCCTATGGCTAGCCACATGACAGCCCTCCCCTCTATAAATACTCTCCTAGGAATTAGGGCTAGCCTCTCTCTTAGGGTTCATCAAGTTTTTAGAAAGAGGTAATGTTCCATCTTCATAAATTCATATTAAATCCAAATTAAGTCCTTTTTCCTTCAAACAAATTCCTATAGGCTCTAAATCTTGTGCTCTTACTGTTGGAAATAATTTTTGGCAGGAAAGGAACAATTTGGAAGAGCTTTGGTGGTTTGAGAGATTTTTCTCTTTGGAGTTTTTGGGAGATTGAACACCCATAGGTAAAACCCTATCCATTGCTCCTAAATTCTTGTAAAAATCATTTTTAGGAAGCCCTAGCCCTCACCCAACTGTAGGGAAGACCAACCCTAGGTTTTGAGCTTGTTTCGTGTCCGTATCGGACACTTATCAGAGCTGTGATGAAGGTGCTCGACGAAATGTCCCAAAGGACTGCTCGATCGAGTTTTCCTAATCTTTTTAAATAGAAAGTTAGATCTAAGTGTCGTCTAGGGTTTCCCAGTGTCCTGTGTTGATTTGTGAGTCGTGTCGTGTCGTGGGGACACGGGAACACGCGTGTGCGGGCGTGCGCACGCGGCACTGTAGCTCCCCTGCTACTCGGGGGCTACTGCACGCTGGACACGCATCATGGACACACAAAAATTGGTCTGTGGTTAGTGGCAATGACTGACACGAGGCTCGTCAAGTTTCATGAGTCCTCGTGTCGTGTCGGACACATTTTTTGGCTGTGCACGGGGCATGGCTGTTGTGCGAGTGTGCAGTGTGTGTTTTTGGGTGTTAAATCATTTTAAATGATTATAAATATTGTTTAAATACTCATTTAGATCCTAATGATCATGTTTAACCTCTGTGCACTGTGCTAATTAATTTGCTAAGGACTGAGTGATGTTTGGTTCGATTTATTGTGAGAACAGTGTGTGTTCTCTGATACATTAGGATACTGTTTGTTCCAGTTTTGTTTGGTCAATTAGAAACCCCTTCTTTGTTATGATTTATCAAATGTATGGAACCTACATGTCATAATATAGGTTAGCTTGACTTTGGCATTCGAAAATGGGCTTGGGTTTGTGTATAATGGAATTTGATAGTTGGGTTGATTCTCAATGTGTTAACTGTCATCCTTTCAAGCTGATTTTTCCTGTTTAATTTGAATTGATTTTCTCCATTTAAACCTGTGATCAAATGCTTCCTTCTTTAACTATATGTTCCATTTTGAGAAAATTCACCCCTTGTTCATGATTCTTGTTATTTAACTTCCTCATGTAATCGAAATGCAAGTTAACTGTTAGACTAATTTAGTTCCTATTATAGAACCTGGGAATTGTGTGTTCCAGTTAAACAAGATAAGAATTTCCAGTTTTACTTCTTTGAACTGATTTCCTTAATTCCAATGATATTCAAGTTTCAATTTAACCTGTGAATGATTCCTGGAATCCATGTGCAAACCTGAGAAATTGTTATCTCTAATTATTAGGTTGTAACTGATTTTCCCTTCCCATTATGCAATATGGTTTCTATTAGAAAACCTGGGAACTGTTAATGTGTTCCCTGTGTTAACCTGGGTTGGGTTTTGTAGCTACTGCCACTGCTTAGGGAACCTGAGAATATTTTTCTTTTGAACTAATACATTGATCACTAAATTCTTCCTGTTTTTAACTGTAAACTTGATGTTAAGTTCCAGTTTTTTTTCCTTTCATTAACTGTTGGCAACTTGGGATTAATAGTTAGATTGATGTTGTGTTCAGTTTTTAAACCTGGAATCATTGTGTTCCAGTTTTTCCTAATCTTGAGATATTCCAGTTTTTCTTCCCCTTTCATTGAATTGCCAGTTATTAGTTGCCTTCTTGTTGACTGTTAGGAATATGTTAACTGTTAAGCAACCTGGAAATGTCCTGCTGCACTAGTGTGCATGATCACCCCCTTTCTTTCCTGCATTTAACTGTAAACTGGAATGTTGATTCAGTTGTTCACTGATTCTTCCTGCATATTACCATCACAGTTAGCCTCTCTAGCTGCACACACATTTGTATTGACACACACACTAGTAGATATTGCCCCTCCTTTCATGTAGTGCATTACTTTTGAATTGTTATATAGGATTCCTATATATGATTGTGTATATATATTAGATATATATATATATATATATGAGTGTATGTGCCTTGTGATGTTTTAGTCCTATACATACATATTAGTTACATATAGCAATGTGTGTACATGTATTACTTATATGTGGTTGTGTAGGGTAGTGTATAGATAGCCAATTGGTTATGTGACCAAGGCATGGCTTGGCATGGTATTGCCTATTGAATATGGTATAGTCTATTGGCCTATGGCCTATGTTTGTGTTGTTAGCTGGTGAGTCTAGTTTAGACTTGTTTAGTCTTATTAGACCTAGAAGGACTAGTTAGCCTAGTATAGACTAGATTTGACCTAGATTAGACTTGGTTGACCTAGTTTGACTTTTAGGGTTGACCAGAGTTGACCAAGAGTTGACTTTGGTCTAGATTGACCTAGTTCATGTAGAATGCATTAATTTGCATTATTTTATCATAGTAGACTCATAGGGACTTGTACTGTTCTATAGGAGACAGACACTACTTCTCGGACAGTCTATATTCTCTCAGATTCACCGGTTACAGGCGAGTACATTCTCTGATCATTTCATATCCTGCATTAGGAGTATATTTCTTGCTGTAGATTACTATACATGATGCTGACACGTCGGAAACACAGATTAGTACTATATGGATCTTGTTGGGCGATGTTATCCCCTTAGCGGATACATCGGGTATTCGTGTTCGTGTACTTTATCGTGAACATCGTGTACTCCTTGTATTGTGACTTTCGTGTACGAAATGTGTGAAATCATGTATAATCATGTTTTCACATGACCTTCGTGTACAATAACATAACTTAGCCAGATCCTTGTGTATTGATTAGGGCAGGGGAGTAGAAGTGGTTATGTATTCAATCTAGTAGATTACTCGTGTACAACCTCTGTAGATTACTCGTGTATAACATCGTGCCGTTTATATAACCATCTTGTGCTCTGAATCACTAGACACTGCTAGTTCTCTATATACTGTAGCTATTTATTTACAGTCTTTCCTGTTTATCATATTTCTTCAGTTTCTTGTATCTTACTCTATAAGCATGATTATTTATCCTGACCTGCTATGATTTGTTGAGATGTATTGTGCTCTCTCCTGTCCTGCCTGGACCTGTTGAAAATATTACAGAGGACGAGGCTGAGGCGTTCTGCCCTACTTACTACGGTGCTACACTAGACGAGTGCTGGACTTGGACCAGCAGCAGGAGCCACTAGCTTTAGATGACACTCCTTTAGATTAGGACTGTCTTTTCTATTTGGGATTACTGTATTAGACTTGAGATATTCTGAGATGTATTTATTTTAGACACTTAGAACTCTGGTTTGTACCTCTGTGATTCTCTGTTCTGGATATTGTTATCTTTCATTATCTATCTATCTTACCTGTTCTACCTTAGCTGTGGTTGGGTTTTATTTTGTGTTATGTCACCCCCCATTCGGGGAGTATAACTGCTATATCTTCAATTGTTAGATGTTGTGACCTAGGACAGCGTTCTACCGCCGATACTGCGGCGTAGGCTGGACGTACCCACGTCTCGTGCCCTTACTCTAGGGTGCGGGTCGTGACAGGAATGATACTCCTTTTGTAGGAAATGAGGGTTGTTGCTGTGAGCCAGACTAGCGTAGGCTGAGACATTTTGTTGAGGTGGAGGAACAGCCCCTGCCATGATACTGGTAAGCATATCAGTGATCTTGGCGAATGCTATTTCGAGACCTTCTAGCCGTTTACTAGTCTGATCACTGGCTTTTTCAGGTCTTTCTTTGTTCGTCATATATAAATAGCATACGAGGATGAACATAGGAAGCAGTGCAACTGGTGTTGATACTGTCTATCTCCGAGTGGATAAGTCCTTCATCTTCAGATAGAGGAGGTAGATGGTCGCCATCGGATTCGGAGGGATCATCGTCCTCTGGAAGGCTACCCCCAGTGTGGGGTCATCTGCTTCAGATTCTGAGGGAATGCTACCCCCGGCTTGGGAATCTTTATCGTCCATACAGAATCTTGCCTTTGATCGAGTGTCCATATAGACTCCTTCGGATGTGACAGCCTGTTGGCCATCTGTTGGTAGACTTCGTCTTCTCCTTCTCATGGAACTGAGAGAGAAGGTTGGGTTGGTGGTCCACCGTCTTTGATTGGGGCTTCCGTAAGGGGGACCCCATAAGCAATGTTGGATGAAACACATAGTGGCTTCTCGTCGTCAGAAAAGTGTAGCCGTCGAAACACAGACTTTTTCTGAGACACTCTTGTCACTTTGGAGCAACAACAGTTGATAACAATATTAGTGCACAAAAGTGCACTATGAATTATTATGTTCTTCCTCGCTTTACACTTATGATTTATCATGTCGCGCAAGTCTGCAGAAGGGAGTTTTGTCTTACCATGTTGCATGCATCGTCGAGCTATGAATATGGGTTCGTAAGGAGAGTAGGTGCATCCAGACTTAGTTCATGTGCAGGGGCAACCCCCACACCTAAGTTTTGTGATATCCATGAAGACAGTCCCGTGCTATATGCATTTGGGCCCGTCTTTTTGCCGTGGGCGCATAGGCCTTTGAGACTGGGCTTGGGCGCATGCTTCTTGACAGCATGTTTGAGTCGCCTTGATGTGGGCACATAGTATGGATATAAAGAGCCTGGGCGCATAGCCTTGGGAGCATGACTCTGAATGCCTAGCCTGTTGAAGACAGAAGTGTTCTGGTTTGGGCTATAGGCCCAAACACTCCGTTGGGTGCATGGCTTTAGACGCATGCTAGGTGGAGCAGCGCTGTTTTCTCCCAGTTCTGCCTCCATCATTCGTAAGCCTTGCCAGGTCTGGCCAGAGTGCCTTACACCTCGATCCTTGGCATCGCAGTATTTTCCTCTGCCAAGTCTCGAGTGTTAAACACTCTGTTGTTGGTTGTGGAGGAAAGAAGTCACTGGGCTAGTAGAGCCCAGAACGGTATGAGCCTTCTCTATTTGGGGACTTCTGTGGCAGAGTACTACACCCAGGTGACAGAGTCCTCCAGCTGTATATCTGCTATGACACTCGCAGGATATGCGCAGCGAGCCTTCGGAAGCCAAGTCTGGCGAGACTTGCTTGGCTTCGCTGATTTTGAGGGAGTAAAGCCATCCCTCGAGCATCTCTTCGAACGCCTGCTGATCGAACTTTACGATCAGCATATTCTGAGTACTCCCTACTTTGTCGATATCGGATTGCGTCACCACCTTCTCGTCAGAGGAAAAGGTAGTCCCCAGCAGAGTCACCATTTTTGTGGATACACACAAAAAAGAAGAAAAAAATGATGTCTTTTCTTTTATTGGCACAGGGCACCACAAATCGAGTACGCTTGAGAGATCTTGCGTTGAGGATCCCCGAGTATAAAAAAGAATTCTGGAGAATTGGACGATGGAGATCGAGCGGCAGTTGCTCCTTTACTCCGTTGACACTCCGATTCAAAAGTGGAAGAAAACCTAAGAAAATTGCTAACTCTCGGTTCACTGGCAAGAAGTACAACAATTTGGCTCTTGAAAATGCTCTCCGTTCTATGTGTTTGAAGAGGGATGATGCCCCCCTTTTATAGTCGTTCTTGAGCTAGAATGGTGTTATGCACCCACATGAAGAAATATGCTAATTTTTATGTGGGCGCATAGTCCTGCTTTGGGCGTATAGGACGTAGGCGCATACAGGCTGCGAGATCGTGGGTTGGCCGTGGCGTTGACATGGCCGCATGCTTCGGTGCACGACTGCTCGTGGAGACTGACGTGGCCGTGCGCTTCGATGCACATTTTGATCATGGCTTTGACTGAGTCAGGCTTGGGCGTATAGCATATCTCAGGCTATGCGTCCTACTTTCGGGGGAGTTAGTCTTGGGCGTATGGAACTTCACTGGCTGGGCGCATAAAATTGTACTGACTGGGCGCATGAAGCTTCGTGGGCTGGGCGCATAGAGATCCACTGACTGGGCGCATGAAGCTTCGTTGGCTGGGCACATAGAGCTCCACTGACTGGGCACATGGGGCTTCACTGACTTGGGCGCATAGGGCCTCATTTGCTTAAAATTTTTATGCTTCTACAGTCCTGACTGGACTTGTTAAAATATTGCAGATGATATTGAAGAGTTCTGTCCCACTTACTATAGAGCAGTCCTAGATGACACATGCGAGCTAGACTCTCAGGAGGACCCAGCACTTGCAGAGGATATTAACCCAGTAGTCTATGCTAGTTAGCTAGACCAGTATCTTATTTATCATCATGTCTTGTTGGATACCCTTGTATTTATTTGGGGATTTGTTATTCTGGATTTTGTGGAGTTATTTATCTTAGATATTTAGCTCTCTCTCTTATCTTGTATTTCATCTGTGGATTCTGTTGATTATCTATCTATCTTATCGTACATTCTACCTTAGCTGTGATTGAGTTGTACTTTATATTATTCCTCCATTCGGAGAGTATAACTGTACAGGTACCTTATAACTGTTAGATGTATGTGACCTAGGACATCGTTCTACCGCCGACACTATGGCGTAGGCTGGACGTAACCACTTTTCGTGCCCCTACACAGGCTGCGGGCCGTAACACATTTTTAGTGGTGGCCCATGCAGGTCCTATTTAGAATTACAGTGGTATTCGAACTAGAGTATCACTGCAGCCTGCAGTAGAATTAGGATATTTTGAAGGTACTTAATCACATTAGAAAAAACTCTTAATTAGATTATTTTTATCTAAATTTGCTGCTTATTGTCTTCCTTTGAACATAAACTGTCCTTTTTTGCTATTTTGACTCATTCTCAGAAATTGTTTTCTTGCTTAATCTGTCTCCAGGATGGTCGAGACTAGATTACATCGCCCAGGTCAGGGGACACTGATGAGAGGTCTGCCACCTCTCGTCCTCAGCAGCCAGCCCCTGGTACCACAACCCCAGTCATGCCAGCTGGGGTGGGTGTTTCAGCTACATTCGGAGGAGCCCCTCCACCAGCAGTTTGCAGGCCGAGTCCGGTGATTCCTGAGATGCTCCAACAGTAGCAGCCACCTTCGGGGATCGTTGACGCAGTCTAGCTGTTCACTTTCTTTCAGCAGTTAATGGAGGCCCAGCAGCAGCGTCAAACTGCAGAGTTTAGTCGGGGCATCGATCTGGCCCTGACGACAGTTGAGAGGGCAGCAGCTCAGCCTGCAGCAGTTCAGCAGCCGCATCAGCCGAGGGAGAAGGGTATCCATGACTTCCATAAGATGCACCCGAAGGACTTCAGGGGTACAGAGTGCATTTTGTACGCTGATGAGTGGATTGAGCATATGGAGGAGATTTTTAGACTGGCAGAGATTCTAGCAAGGCTACAGATCGAGGCGACGGCCAGTATGATGCAGGATTTGGCCCTTATATGGTACCAGACTGACCCGAGGGTTGGTACGGATGGGCAGACTTTGGTAGCCTTTGAGAAGCTGTTCAAGGAGAAGTTTTTCCTAGACAAAGCGATTGGTGCCCTCGAGACTCAGTTCGAGGCTTTAGTACAGGGCAGTCAGTCTGTCGAGGAGTATGCTGGAGAGTTCTGCCATCTGGGTAGGTTTGTTGAGGGGTTATCCGAGGCGACGAAAGCTCGGAGGTTCATGAAGGGAGCGGTCAAGGAGCTGAAGTCCTATACCAAGTGTGCCCGCAGTACCACTTTTGATGACATCTTGGTGGGTGCCTTAGCAGCAGAGGATGATCTTGAGCTGAGGCTCAAGAGGGGGCGAGACACCCAGGAAGCTAGTGGTAGCAGAGGACCGGCCAAGAGGCCACACTTTCAGCATCAGTAGCAACAGAGGCAGTTCCAGGGTCAGGGCCGTGCATCTTTCCAGCAGGTGCAACAACAGTCGAGGGTTCAATTGCAGGCACCTAGGCAGCAACCTGTCATTTGTAGTTTCTGCAAGAAATCGGAGCATATGTGGAATGACTGCAGGAAGAGGCTCGTGTGGTGCCTACTCTGTGGTTCGGCAGAGCACCAGTTGAGGGAGTGCCCTCTATCTTTGGGACGAACAGCTCAGGGAGCGGGGGCCAAAGCCCCAGCAATTCACCAGAAGGGACCGCTGCCGACTCAGCAACAGCGGTTCGTACAGCACTAGTAGCAGGCCAGGGGAGGCTAGCAGGGGCGATCTTTCCCCATGGAGGCCGAGGATGCAGATGCTATTGGGGAGCTGATCGCAGGTTCTGTTCTACTCACTCCATTCCAGCTTTTGCCTTATTTGATTCCGGAGCTTCCTACAGTTTTGTGTCTGTATTATTTGTTGTAAGACACTGCCTAGTATCTGAGTCATTGCCTAGGACCTGCAAGATCACGACCGGGGGTGGTATTATCCTCGTGAGTGATGTTTGCAGAGGGGGAGTATTATTTTGGGAGGCCGAGAGTTGGAGGTGAGTCTGCTCGTAATGCCACTACCGAACTACGATATTGTATTAGGTATGGATTGGTTGAGCAGACACTACGCCAGCATAGATTGTCGTGGAGGTAGAGTTCTGTTCGGAGCGCCATGAGAGCCAGAGTTCGAGTTCACCCGACAGCAGGCGGAACAGAGCAGCGGGCTTTTCTGTGGAGTTTAAGTCGATGAGCAGGCGGTTCCCCATCCCTTGATTGCAGAGTTTATGGACGTCTTTTCGGAGGAGTTGCCAGGGTTTCCACCAGACAAGGATGTTGAGTTCTCGATTGACTTGGTTTTCGACATACAGCAGATTTCTCAGCATGTCTATCGAGTGAACAACAGTGAGTTGGTGGAATTAAAGAAGCAGGTGGATGAGCTGCAGGACAAGGGCTTCATTCGATCGAGTTCTTCACCTTGGGGTGCTTTGGTACTCTTTATACCCAAAAAGGATGGGTCGATACGGATGTGTATCGACTACAGGGCCTCAACAACCTCACGATCAAGAACAGATACCCACTGCCGCAGATTGATGATCTCTTTGATCAGTTGAGCGGAGCTCGAGTTTACTCGAAGATTGATCTGAGGTCTGTTTGCAAAAACAAAAAGTTTATTCCAAACTTGTAAAAAAAATAGTACAAAGTATAATAAATTATGGAGAAGTACAACTGTAGGAATCTGATCAAAAGATGATCACTTTATCCCTTGGACTATGTGAACTTGAATACTGTAGCCTCTGGTGAATGCAGCAGCAATTTTACAAGAGTTCTTGATCTCTATGCATATGTATGTGTTGCTTTAACAATGATTGGAAACTTTATTTATAGAGTTCAGGAAATAACTGTTTTAGCAGTTATTCTGATGTATGTGAGGCTTGATTGCGCCACATTGGGTTGCACCAATCTTCTGTTGTGCCAACTTTCATTCAGTTATAAGTCGTGTACTAACTGTATTTAGACGCGTGGCATCATGTGATTAAGATGCGCGTGGTCCTGTACAGGATAGTAGACACGTCTTGAGAGATTAGTGGCATGTACGCCACGTCATCCTGCTTTAGAGAAGAAAATTGTCTCAACTTTATCAGATTACGCGAACTTCAGTCAATGAGTAAAACTGCACCTGATTGAGCTGCGCCTAGACACGTGGCAGCTTTTGAGCAGAAGTCATTCAGATTGTGCCTAGGCACAACTAAGGATTTTGTCTGGATTGCGCCTAGGCACAACTTACAAAGCGTACATGATAGCTGTCAACCAACTCTCCTCTAGCGGCATAATTTACGGGATTTGAAGAGATTTTCCTCGTTCACTATGGTGTCAGTTGTCAGTGCTGTCAGGTAATGATGGCTTATTAAATGTCAGACGCCACGTAGACTTTTGTGCAATACGACTGGATGCAGTCTGATATATGGCGCAACTTGTTCAGCGGCGCAGTTTATTCACTGAGCTTCATATCAGTGGCGCAACTTGATCACTGGTTAGTAGGTTCATGGCGCAACTTGATTTTTAGGCCCTATAAGACCCCCTTCAAAGTTTTCAAAACTTTAAAAACATTTCAAAATTTTGAAATACTTTGAATTTATAAAAGTTTTGACTGAGTCAAGTTGCGCCAGTCAATGTCCGGTCATCACAATTAAATTTCTTTCTCGAAAACATTCAATCTTCTCTTCGTCTTCCCGAGTTTCATTGATGATTTTTCAGTTTCCTATGAGGAATATAAAGAGTCAATTTAGTGATATATATGTAGGGGCTGATTTTCATACGTTATTCTTCACTTCTGTAATTCCGATGGCATCTAAGAAGGAGATGGAGGCCAATGTTGTCACCAACATCAAGTCTCCCGAAGCGAAACCCGACGTCATGCCTTCGACTTATTTTTGGGAGGCTGACCCGACACTGAGGGCGGCAAACTTTCTAGACTGTTTTGGGTTAAACCCAACCGTCTTTAATCGCTCGAGTGGTGGGCCATCCTCTAAAGAGCACGACAATTCGGAGGGATTCCTTAATCTGATGCGTCGCTCGGGAATCTGTAACATGCAAGAATTGGACACCGCTCTTCGTCAGACCGATGAAGACAAGAAAAAGGAAATGCTTTAGCATAACAACTTTTTATTCTATTTTCTTGTGTCCTTGTCTGTAGGGATCCACCCATCTTTTATGAAATGAACTCTAAAATTTTTGATATATTGTGTGGCTGTGATTTCAAATGGCGCATGTAGATGCGTTCTTTTAGCTAATTCAATGCTTACTGTTTTGTTAAAGGACACATGGCAGTCATCACATATCTTCCCTCACCTATTATTTTGTTCTTTTCCAAAAAGAGGCTCCTAAAATGACACGCCTATTTCATTTTTAACACCTTTAAAGGAAATCCAGAAAACGAAAGAGACATTCATACTTTCTCAAAACAAATGGCTTCACACAAGGTCTTACTATTTATAAGTTCACTTGCGCCACTTCGTCCCGATGCTATTCGTTTGCATACTGTGCCTTCAGAAATTGGTAAGTCTCAACGAAGAACCAATAGTCTGAGCATTTTTTTGTGCCACTTTTGAAGATAGGTATTGATCTGTATGTCGTAGACACCGTTGATAGGCGCGTACTGCTGATATACGCCTATTTGATCGATGCGTGCTGTTTGAGATGCGCCTATTATTCTGTTCACTGTTTTGATATGCACCTGTTAATCAGTGCACATCATTGAGATGCACCTGTGCTTCTGAGAATAGGCGCACATTGCTGATATGCGCCTATTGGCCAGTGCATTGTTGATGTGCGCCTGTGCTTCTGAGAGTAGGCGCACATTGCTGATAGGCGTCTGTTGATGTGCGCCTGTGCTTCTGAGAGTAGGAGCACATTACTGATAGGCGTCTGTTGATCAGTGCATTGTTGATTTGCGTGCTGTTTTTTATTTTACTGACTTTTCTTTTCTTTGTTCCTATTTGCAGAAATTTGGTTGGCAAGCTTTTTCAAAACTGGCATTGGTGACCTTGATGCTATGGAGAGCATTTTTTTGACACCCTCATCAGACAGCTCATGTGATTCTGACACTCAGATTAGACAGCTCAAGACTCTCTGTATTCCCGAAGGGTCTTCCTCAGATGGTAGGAAAAGCCTTTATACATGAGAGTTGGATGGTGGAGAGACAGAATTAGGAATCGTATCACAAGGGTGATCTTGTTCCTATTTCCCCTGACGGGCCATCTTCTCTCCACCAGTTGTATTGACAGCAACTCATCTTTGGGTTGCTATACTCTGTGGTTCTCCTCTCATATTTCTGAGAGAGAAGACCAGAGTTGATTCCATTGTCTGGCTCGTTGCTTCAGGTCGAGACGACAAGGAACTGGCATCAACAAATAAGAAGATCCAAAGATGTAATAGACCTTCATGTTATATTTAGAATGAAAATCCGAGATGTAATAGATTTCCATTAAGATGTATCTATGTTTTTAAAGAAGGAATAAAGAATGATTTTCTCTTCTTTTATGATCTGATTTTGATGTGGTGATAATGAAAATAGAATTAAGGAGAAATGTGGAGATGACAAGTTGCTAGTGTAAATAAACCAAATTCAGAAGCAGGGAGAATGTGAACTCTCGTTTATGAAAAGTGGGCAGTCACTTCGATTTTCGAGAAAGGACACTAAATGAATTAACAATTACTGCAACTTTCGAGAAAGAGAATAAATGAATGAACCATCATGTCGGTTTTTGAAGAAAGGAAAATGAACAAACAGTTATAAATGAACGAATGGTTCTAAATGAACGAATAGTTATAAGTGAACGAACAGTCGGGTTTCTTTCAAAAAAATCGCATTAGTTCTCAATGTTGACTGTCTAATTATTCTGTCTATAAACAGAACAAAACTTTCGTAGATATCGTCACTTTCTTTCCTTTCTGTATAAAATGTCTTCCAAAGATTTGCTCACTCCGAAGATTAAAGGAGAGACCGAGACGCCCCCTGTTGAGCCTCCAGTGCCTCCTCAGAAAGAAAGGGGTGAAGATTCAACTGCTCCTGCACCAGGAGATAACTTGATTTCCAAGCTAGTAGAGCCTGGGAAGACTGCCGAAGAAGAGGCATTGAGGATGGCTGCCTGCAAGTTTCTTGTGAGTTCATACAATGAAATATTTGAACTCTTGGAAAACTATGTATTTAATCATGAAGGATCGGGGCCTCCTCCCCGTCCTTATTATTATGTAACTGCATTCTGCTTTTGAATAAAAAATAAACTTTTATTTACATCATATCTCTGAAAATAAAATACATTTTGTCTTTATACATAATATTTCTTAAGAAATTTGCCATTGATAGGCATCATAGCGACTCTGCCGTCCATATCTGTTAATTGATAAGCTCCATTTGAGAAGACTTTATTTACCACATACGGCCCTTCCTATTTTACCTCGAACTTGCCTTTGCTCATATGTGTCATAGTCATAGGACGTCTGACTGTAAGAACTAACTCGCCTTCCTGAAATGTTCGCACTCTGACTTTGCGATTGAAAGCTTTTGAAATTTGGGCTTGATAAAGTTCGATGTGCTGTTGAGCTAAAAGCCTTTTCTCATCGAGCGCCTCCAACTCTTGAAGCCGAAGATGATCATTATTTTCTGTAGTAAGTTTGTTAGTAATGGCGATTCTTAATGAAGGAATTTGAATTTCCAGAGGTAAGACAGCTTCACATCCATATACTAGGGAAAATGGTGTGCAACCTGTGGGGTTACGGACAGTAGTACGATATGCCTATAGAAATTCTCCAAGTTTATCACTCCAATTACGTTTGTTAATAGAGACACTTTTTAAGGAGTTTGATAATGGTCTTGTTGATTGCTTCAGCCATCCCGTTAGCCGCAGGAATATAGGCCGTAGAGGCAACATTATTGATTCTGTTGTCATCACATAACCTATTAAACTTCTGGCTGATGAATTGTGGCCCATTATCATGGATAATTCGGCGAGGGACACCAAATCTGTATATCACATGATGTTTGATGAAGGTGATGACACTACTCGTTTTAACTTCAGCCAAAGGTATAGCTTCTGCCCACTTGGAGAAATAATCGATTATAGCCAAGATGAACCGATGTCCTTTAGATAAAAGAGGATTGATATGGCCAATTATATCCATGCCCCAAGCTTCAAAAGTCCATGAAGCAGCAGTCGGATGAAGAAATTTCGACGGCTGATGGTTGAAATCTGTATAAATTTGACATGCACGACATTTCCTTGCATAGTCAATAGCATCTGATACCATAGAGGGCCGGTAGTAGCCCATACGTCGAATAGATCATGTAGTTTAGGACCTGGCTGATGTGCTCCACAAACACCATCATGAGATTCGTGTAATATTTGCTTTGCTTCATCACCAGCGAGACACCTCAAGAGTAATCCATCAAAAGTTCTTCGATAAAGAGTTTTAGTAGTATGATTATAATAGAATCGAAGCGATCGGCGATGGATACTTGTAGCTTCTTTAGGATCTTCTGGCAAGATGTCATGTACTACAAAATCAATGAAAGGTGATCTCTAGTCCTCACAAGTGACATTGACTTTAGTTAGACTGCTAAATTCAATGTTGTGGTTGTTTTCGACACAAAATAGTTCTCTATTAGAGATAACAACCATTTTATTGTCTTTTGACTGGAACAGCCAATACCGCAGCTAGGTTAGCTAAGGCATCAGCTTCTGTATTGCATGTGCGACGTACATGTTCGATAAAGAACCCTTTGAATGAAGAAGCTATCCTGGTTGCTGCTTCATGGTATGGAACCAAATCTTGATGTCGGACTTCATATATGCCTCTAACCTGATTAACAATCAACTTAGAATCGCCATATACTTCGAGATATTTAATATTCAATTGTTTGGCTAATTGGAGTCCAATGAGCAAGGCATTGTATTCGGTCACATCGTTAGAGCACGATTCGTCTAAAGAATAAGCCCTTTGAGTAGCTAATCCATCGGGTGAAACGAGAACAATTCCCACTCCAGCCACAAGGGTACCTCCAGGTCCAATTCTAGAAGCTCCATCAAAGAACAACCTCCAGGTAGGAAATTCTTCTGAGATCATATTTGATTCCAATATTTCGTCAGGAATCTCATCATAGAGTTTAGATATTTCAGGGACAGGATGAGCTGCTAAAAAGTCAGCAAGTGCTTGGCCTTTCACAGACTTTTGAGGAACATAAATCATATCATATTGTGCTAATAATATGGCCCATGTGGCAACCCTAGAATTGAGTGTACTTGGCTTCTTCATTAAGACTCGAAGAGAATTGATTCGGGATATGACATGAATAGTTTGGCCTATAATGTAATGTCTTGTCTTTTGAACATCAAACATTAAGGCTAAACATTCCTTCTCCACTGGACTATAACGATGTTCAGCTCCAATCATCGTTCGGCTAAGATAGTAGATGGCTTGTTCATGACCTTCCTTGTTCTTTTGAGCTAGCAAAGCTCCCAATGAATGATCCATTGCCCGGACATACATTAAGAAAGTTATTCCTGAGATCGGTGGTACAAGAACCGGTGTACTCATTAAATACCGCTTTATGTCATCAAATGCTCGTTGACATTCTTCTGTCCAAACGAAAGATACACCTTTCTTCATTAATTGAGTAAATGGTCTACAACGTCCAAATAAATTCGAAATGAACCGCCTGATGTACGCAGGTCGACCTTGGAATCCTCATAGCTCTTTTAGGTTGCTGGAGGACGCATTTCTTGAATGGCTTTGATCTTCTCAGGATCAACGTGTATACCCTTAGAGGTAATGATGAAGTCGAGAAATTTACCACTAGAGACATCCAAGAAAGACTTGGTGGGTTTCATTTTGAGTTGATGCTGACGCATTAGATTGAAGATAGTTCTTAAATCTTGAATATGATCTTCTTTGAGACAACTTTTGACAGCAATATCGTCAACATAGAATTCGACAGTCTTTCGCAGATGATCTCGAAAGATAGTACTCATAGCCCGCTGGTAAGTTGCACCTGTATTCTTTAGACCAAACGGCATGACTGTATAATAGTATACTCCACGAGGAGTATGAAACGAAATATGTTTTTCATCTTCAGGATTCATCCGGATTTGATTATATCTAGAAAACCCATCCATGAAAAAAATTCGTCCGAATCCACATGTATTGTCGATCATGACATTAGTAATTGGGAGAGAGAATTCGTATTTAGGGCAATCATCATTGAGATTCCGAAAATCTATGCAAACTCGAACATTTTTGGTTTTCTTCAAGACTGGAACAACGTTGGCTACCCAGTCATGATGTTGTTCTTCTCTGATAAAACTGCAAGCTATAAGCTTTTTGACTTCATCATCAATTGCATCCATTATTTCAGGCTTGAATCGTCGTTGTTGTTGTTTGAACGGCTTGGCATTCGACAAGATATAAAGCTTGTGAGTTGCAATTTGAGGATCTAATTTTGGCATATCTTCATAACTCCAGACGAAAACATCAATATATTCACGAATAAGGTGAATTAATTCTTGTTTGTCATCCTTTGAGAGATTTTTGCTAATTGGTCGTGATACGTCCTTCTCTCCAATATCGATTTGGACTAGTTGATCCTCAGTAGGTGGTTCTCGTTGTTCAAAACGAAGTTCCCACTGATTGTCCATCCTTTGTGCCCAAGGGTCTATTTTAGGAGCTTCTTCAATGTCATCTTCGTCATCTTCCAAAAATTCGGCAGACACCATGTTAGAAGATACTATCACCCTATGAACATGATCAATGCTGGTGTCAGAATCCCATAAAATAGAATCAGAAGAGTTAGATCGTTCTTCTTCATCAGATTCAGAAGGTTCCGAAGTTGGAAGTGGTGAAGCATAACCTAGTCCCCTTTTCGTTTTATTGTGGTATTGTTGTGATTTTCCTTTTGGAACGACAATACGAAGAGGAGTTCGCCTTCCTTTACCATTGTTGAGGCCAGTTTTGAAATCATTGCCCATTTTGCGGATGATTGGTTTGGATTGTGGACTATAACGATGCAATTGTAGCCTTCATGTATCATCTCTATTATCATTATAGAGCATGATTTTTGGTTCCTCTCTTTTGTTGAAGAATATAGGCTTTTCGTCTTTCTTTCGAAACGGTACTAAGAAGTACGACTCTTGTATTAAATCCAGTAATACCACATTTTGTAGAGATGATACGACTTCTATTGTAAGTCGTTTAAAACTATCTAGCATATCCAAATAACACTGTGTATAGTAAGAGACATCAGTATACTGCAAAGGAGATGCTTTATTGATTTTTACACCATCATTTATAATAGGAACTTTAGACTTCGCAGGCTTAGTCAGATTGATGACAAGAGAGGGAGAAGAAGAACGAGAAGGAGGAGGGGACTTCTTGCGACGAAGATCGATTACAAGCGGCTCAGAAGAGGTGAGCTCCCTTTGTTCCCGACTATCACCCTTGGGCTGCTTCTCATAGGAAGGAAGATAGATACTCAGTGGTTTGGAAGACTGAGGACAAGAGGTACTTACTTTGACCGGGATCACCAATGTATCATTCGACACATTTTTCTTTCCTTCATCTGTGTCCATTGCTAGTACCACTTTCATGAATTCCTCCTTGTACATGCGAGAATTGTTGCAGTATGCTTTAACTCCTTTGAAAGGGTTCAGATCTGCAACCTCTTTTTGGACTTCTCCATTACCATCCACATATTTCAAACATTGGTGGAGAGTAGAAGGTACAATATTGTGTTCATGGAGGAATGGCTTTTCTAACAAAGCATTGTATGAGCCATGATTGTCAATAATATAGAAAGTTACCTTCGTACGAAGATTGCCAATTTGAAATTTTAGGCGTATCTTTCCCAAAGGTTCACTTCTTTCTTGATTGAACCCCAAAATGGTAGTGATAGTTGTAGAGAGGTTATGCACTGGGATCTTCAAAGCATCCAGTAAAGACTTCGGCATGATGCTAAGTGCGGACCCCAGGTCAATCAGAATACGATCGACTTTTATGGTATCTACATACCCCATAAAGTAGAGAGGACGATCATGACGATTGTCTTCTAACAACATGTCATCTTGTGTAAAAGTAATATTAGGCATTAATTCAAATATACTATGGCAATGTGTACAGCTGACTGGCTCCTTTTCAGGCTTCTTGAGAAGAGTAAGACAAGCGTCAGCCTGCATCAAGGCTTCACTTAACGTCTTTGGAGTTTCTTTTGAGAGACGTAAGAGTTCAAAGATTGATAATCTTGCTGGAGTATTGGCCAATTGAGCTAATATGTCAAAATTGTAAGGCTTTTCAAGTCCAAAAGATGAGGACTTCTTTAATGCTTTGTCAAAGCGAACAGGTTGCTATCCCTTGTCTGTTGATGTTTGTGAAACCCGTAATTTTTCGGTAATTTTTAGGAATTATTTTAATCATTTATAATATGTTGTTAAATAAATTATGTGTTAGAATAATATTATTTAATTATTTGTGAATTCATGAAAAATTGTTTCAAAAAAAAAAAAAAATGGTTACATGGATTTTTGGTTGTTAGCCCAAGACCCGAATCCGGTTCGAACCCATTTTAAGACTAAAATTACTTTTATATATTAAATTGGGGTTTTTAAGTAATAGTTATTTTATAAAAGGAAAATTATTGTATGAGTTCAAAAAGTGTTTAGCCCAAGTTTATTTTGTTAAAGTTTTTTTAATTGGAGCTCAAAACTAATTTTTCCAAAAATATTAGTGGCCCATTTTTCCCTTAGGCCCATTTGGCCTAAAAGCCATTTACCATTTTCCTTAACAAAACCCACTAAGGATTTTTAAGCCATGGCAACCCATTAGGTCCATTTGCAAACCCATTAGGCTCGCTATCAAACCCATTTGCTGTAACTTTTAATGAATGAGTTATCATTCATTCATTGGGAATGAATGGTGGGCTGTTAGAATTGAAAAGCTGTAAAAGCTTTTCTTCTTCATACTCTCCAACCCGATGCCAACGTCGGCCGACCCATCACCTCCCCACGCCGCCGGCGTTAATGGCCAGGAGACTCTCCAGTTTCCCCTACTCCGGTAACCCCCACTTTTTTCTTCACCTATATAAACCCTCTTTCACTCCATCCTCACCACCACAATCCCATTCTTCTTCTTTCCCAGTTCTCAAACTAAATCCCTAACCGTGCCCTAACCCCGTTCTCCGGCGAGATCCACTGACTCCGGAGTCGATCCCGACCGCCGACCTCCGCCTGAGGCTGCCGGCGCCACCCTCCTCAGGCCACGCCCTCTTCGGCGACCCCTGGCCGAACCCCCAACAGCCCTAGGCCGGCCAGGCCGCCAGCACCGCCGCTCGCCCCCGTTCGTCCCGTGTTGCTGGACACGTGTTCCGTGTTCCAAAGTTCCGGGGATTTCCGTGGTTCTGTGTGTTTCGAGTCCGAGGCATCACTTCGGATTCCTTCGTGTTTTCGGTAACCTCTGGATAGTCCCGTAGTTCTCTATTTTTGTCTGTGATGATAATTGGTCCTAGAATTCCCTGAGAATTCAGTTTGCGAGATTTCCAGATTTTCCGAAATTCTTTCGGAAACTTTCTGTGAGTTTTTAGAATACTTCTATGGGTTTGGTTTTTTCCAATTCTTTTCGGAAATGGTTCTGTGGTGTTTCTGTGTTTCTAGAAAATTTCTGAGAATTTTCGGGAGTTGATTCTGTGATCATTTTGTTTCCGAAGTTTCTTCGGAAATGTTGCTGTGATGGATTTTTACATATATTTCGTTCTGTGGTTTTTGTTAATAGTTGGAAAATTGGGTTCTGTGAAGTTTTCGAGATTATTCGAATTTTCGATATTTTCGGGTTTCCGAATTATTTCGGAAAATTAATTCTGTGGATGTTTATATATGTATATTTGGGTTGGGAATTATTTTGCAGATAAACGGAGAATTTTCTAGTTCTTGGGTTGACCGAAAACAAAGGGAATGCTGCCGAAATTTTCGGAAAATTAAATGGTTTTAAAATGATTTTGGTATTTTTGGGTGACAACCAAAATTGGTTACTGGGCCCCAACGAAATGCAAACGCACCGGTTCGACCGGACGTTGAGGCAGAGTAGTTAAAAATGAAATTGGACCAGAGTCTGAGACTTATAAATTTTAAATAATATTTTGGAAATTTACTTTTTGTTAAATTGTAGTTAATTTTTTGGACTAACCAGTTTCTTTTCTTATTTCAATTTATGTAATTAGGTTTGTAAGGGCATAAGCTAATTAGTTTATCCTTCTGTAAAATTTGTAATAAGTAGGATGTTAGTTTTGTGATTTTCTGGATTATGCAAGCGCGTAAAGTTAGGAATAATCAATATTAATATAATTAAGAAATCCACAATATTTCTCATTTAAAAGAAAAATATATTTTATATATATAATAATAAAAATACCAAATTTTTCCAATAAATTGATAAATACAAGTTTTCCGAAATAAAATATAAATTGAAATTTCTTAATTTCATCTCATTAGTAAACGCATTTTTTTTGTTAGCTAAAACAAGACTAAAATGACTAGGGATCAAATAGGGATTATAACTAGTATGGTTAACTCTGGTTTTTGAGACAAGTTTCTCGGATGTAGGATTTCGAGGAAGTTCCTGACCGTCAATCCCGAAGTACCGACTTTTCCAGTCAAAACAAATTGAGGCAAGTACGGTTGTGTTTAATTGCAGTTTAATTAATATTAGAATTTTGCATGTTAAATACACAACTGTTACACGTACTCTCTCCTAGAGTAATATTGAATCATTGCATCGGGATAATGGGGAGTAGCGTAGTTATCTATGATCAAAGCCAAATAGTTAATGAATGTGCGAGCTTACCCCTCTTCACACGGGGTTAGGCCGGACCATATCAATAGGATACAATTGAATCATCCTAAACCGGTCATAGATACTGCTTACTCAAATCACAATTGTTTTATAGTTGGAAATCATTGTTTCAAAATTATTTAATATTGCAAGTTTCTATTCATTATGCAAATTGTTATTTTTCATAATTGTACTTGCTCCTTTCCTGACTGGATCCCCCACACCCAATAGGTTCTATTGATGACTCAGAGCTACTGATTAGTAGTTACTACGACCGGAGCTGTACCCTGCTGTGCTCCCAGACGAGGTCCATGGAGATGATGATGACACTTCTGCTTAGTTGAAGTTTAGTTTATCTTTTAAATAAAATAAATGTTATGTTAAAGTTGTGGACAAGCTTTGTAATGGACGAGTTTATTTTATCGTTTAAATTAAATGTTGTGGCAATTATAGTTTCAAATGTTGTTGATTGTACCTGCATATGGAATACAGCTTACTGCCGCCGTCTCAACAACGGTGCAGGCTGGGCTTGATCCGAGTCGACCCAAGAAATTGGGATCGGGTCGTGACATGTTTTTAGTGGTGGCCCATGCAGGTCTCTGTATCGACAACTTAGGAAAACCTAGGAAACATTTAGAACATTAGAACATCAAATTGCCACAACATAGGACCGATATATACATATTATTATTAAATATTTTTTTTTGTTTGACTATAGATAGGCTACCTTGCTTATGTTTTTATCCTAAAACTTCCAGAGAATGACCACTGACAATACCAACCCTGCTGGCGATAGGATGTCAACACCTGACCATACCCCACCTCCCCAATCAAGTCCGGATCCTACACCTCGGCAGTTGGCCGACCGTCCGCATAATACAACGACGGATCCATCATCTTCTCGGACAGAGATGCAACCCCCTGTGGTTACGCCCACTCCAGCTGCCCCACCAGTGCCTGTGGACCCTACTGACCTCATAGGTCTGCTAAGAGGAGTACTAGAAGCCCAGAGAACTCAAGCTGAAGCTCATCGTGAGCAGACGGCCATTATTAGAGAAGGCATGGAAAATGCCCATAGCGTGGCAATGGCTGCACTGGAAAGAGGAGAAGCAGCTCAACAGGAACCAAGCCTGCCAAGGTAAACATAAATTTAAGAATTAATTTATGTAATAATAGGGCCATTTAATTTATGGAAATCATATTGCCAAGGTGGGCGATATTGAGAGCTTTAAGAAGCAGAACCCTCGACCCTTCAAGGGAACCGAGGGAATTGTCTATGCTGATGAATGGCTCGACAATATGGAGCGTCTTTTGAGCGTTGCTCGGCTTCCAGAAGACCTCAAGGCCGAAGCAGTGGGACTTCAACTGCAGAATGTAGCAAGCACCTGGTATTGGAATGAACCCCGACTCCAGGATAGGCAAGTTGACTGGGACACCTTCAAGTGGTTGTTCCAGAGGAAGTTCTTCCCAACTTCAGAGTTGCGGGAGATGGAGCGACAATTCCAGAACCTGAAGCAGGGCAACATTACTGTGGGAGAATATGCTGCTGAATTTGGACAGCTCAGCTGATTTGCCAAGAATCTGGTGGCTGATCCTGACGATCGTGTTGAAAGGTTCAGATATGGACTAAGAGAAGAGATCCGCACCCATGTGATCTCAGGCGGTGCCAAGACTTATGAGAAGATCCTGGAACGAGCACAAGACATAGAGAAGAGCCAACCTGCCCGCTCGAAGAGAGATTATCCTGGAACTAGCAACTTCCAGGGTAATCAGAAGAAGCCCAACAACAACAACAACAACAACAACAGGCCCCAGCATCACCAGCAAGCAAGGAATAATGATGTAGCACCCCAGAAGCAGATTCCTGTTTGTAGCTATTGCAAGAGGCCGGGTCATCAGGTGAACATCTGTCGGAAGAGGCTTGGACAATGTTTGATCTGTGGGTCTACCACCCACCAAGTGAAGGACTGCCCCTCAGCGGCCAACAGAGCTGGAGGAAATCAGCAGAAAGGACCTCTGCCCACTCAGCAGCAACAATTTGGGCAGCATCAACAGAGGACTGGGCGAGCTTTTGCCCTAACTGCAGAGGAACCAGTGCCGGAGCAGGAACCTAATGCGGATGTCATATCAGGTTACATCTATGTACATTCTCATCCTGCATTAGCTTTATTCGACTCTGGTGCAACACACAGTTTCATAGCAACAAAGTTTATCTCTGCACACCACATAGTTACGGGCCTTAGCAAGAGGATTTGTAGGGTTATGACTGGAGGTGGACCCCTACCTATAACAGAGACCTGTAATAGCCCCATTACAATATCTGGCCATAAATTTGTAGCACCTTTACTGGTAATGCCCTTGCCCAACTATGACATAGTCCTTGGAATGGACTGGTTGAGCAAGCAGCATGCGCTGATAGATTGTCACAGAGGATGTGTAATCTTCAGCCCACCTGGAGGGCCAGAGTTTGAAGTCTCTAGAGCTCCGGAGGTTATGGAGAGTATTGTCTACTCTATTTCTGAAGAACCTGAACCTCCCCATCCCATCATAGCGGAATTCATGGATGTTTTCCCTGATAGTCTTCCTGGGCTACCCCCAGATCGGGACATAGAATTCACTATTGATTTAGTCCCTGGCTCTCCCCCGATTTCTAAGGGATGTTATAGAGTCAACCCGAAGGAGGCCAAAGAGATGAAGGAGCAGATCAACGAACTGAAGTCTCTGGGATTCATTCGAGATGGAGCTTCACCCTGGGGAGCACCTGTCTTGTTTGTGCCCAAGAAGGATGGAACGGTGAGGATGTGCATCGACTACCGGGCGCTGAACAATGTCACAATCAAGAACAAGTACCTTTTGCCCCGGATCGATGACTTATTTGACCAGTTGAGTGGAGCCAAGGTGTTTTCCAAGATTGATCTCAGGTCTGGCTATCATCAGATCAAGGTCAGGAAGGAAGACATTTCCAAAACGGCATTCAACACCAAGTATGGGCAGTTTGAATTCTTGGTCATGCCGTTTGGTCTGACGAATGCTCCTGCTGTGTTCATGAACCTTATGAACAAGGTTTTTCATGAATACTTAGACCAGTTTGTCGTCGTCTTCATTGATGACATACTGATCTATTCAAAGACAAAGGAGGAGCACGAAGAGCACCTCAGGAAAGTTCTGGAAACTTTGAGGAAGGAGAAGCTGTACGGTAAGCTATCCAAGTGTGAATTCTTTCTAGACAAAGTGGATTTTCTTGGCCATGTTGTCACAGGAGAAGGAATTTTTGTGGATCCTAAGAAGATAGCTGCTGTGGAGAAGTGGCCTACCCCAAGCTCAGTTGCTGACATCAGAAGTTTCTTGGGCTTGGCGGGCTACTATCGGAAGTTCGTGAAGGACTTTGCTAGAATTGCTGAACCTATGACGAAGCTGACTCGGAAGAATGAAGAGTTCATCTGGACGGAAGATTGCCAAGCAGCATTCGAGGAGTTGAAGAAGAGGCTCACTACTGCACCAATCCTTGCGCTACCCACAGGATCCGGTGGTTTCACAATCTATAGTGACGCCTCGGGCAAAGGACTGGGTTGCGTTCTTCAACAACATGGGAAAGTGATTACTTATGCATCTAGGCAATTATGGACTCATGAGAAGAACTATCCCACTCATGATCTGGAGCTTGCTGCGGTGATCTTTGCGTTGAAGCTTTGGAAGCATTATCTATATGGAGAGAGAGTGGAAATATACATAGATCACAAAAGTCTGAAGTATGTTTTCACTCAGAAAGAGTTGAACATGAGGCAAAGGCGATGGCTGGAGTTAATGAAGGACTTTGACATCGACTTGCAATACCACCCGGGTAAGGCTAATGTAGTCGCTGATGCACTTAGTCGATACCCAGTGGCGATGTTATTAACCAAGGAGAGGCACCTGCTGGAGGACATCAAGAAGCTCGGACTGGAGATTGTACTACCTGGACGGAAGGAACTGGATGCTGATTCTGTGTTGATGAAGTTGCAAGTGAGCTCGTACCTGATGGACAAGATCAAGGAGACGCAGTTTCAGGACGAGGCACTTTGCAAGCTGAGAGATCAAGTGTTAGCAGGAACACTGGAGGGTTTCTCAATCGCCAGTGATGGAGCTCTGAAGAATGGTACGAGGCTTTGTGTACCGTCCGGCGAACTGAGGAACGAGTTGATGAAGGAAGCGCATCAGTCTCAATATTCTATACATCCTGGAGCCAATAAGATGTATCGGGATATGCGCACTATTGTCTGGTAGAGTGGAATGAAGAAAGATGTCACTAGGTATGTCGCTAGATGCTTGATCTGTCAACAAGTGAAGGCTAGTAGACAGAGACCTGCAGGACTTCTACAACCGCTAGATATTCCAGAATGGAAGTGGGAGCATATCACGATGGATTTCGTGTCAGGACTGCCTCGTTCCCAAGGAGGGAAGGATGCCATCTGGGTAATTGTGGACCGACTAACCAAGTCAGCTCACTTTATCCCCTTCAAAGTTGGTTTATCCACTGAGAAGTTGGCAGCATTGTACATGCGGCACATCTACCGGATTCATGGCGTACCGGTAAGCATTGTTTCTGACCGAGACACTCGTTTTACCTCACATTTTTGGAAGAGTTTGCATGACAGCTTGGGGACCCAGTTGAAGTTCAGCACAGCTTATCATCCCCAGACTGACGGGCAATCTGAGAGGACGATCCAGACACTTGAAGATATGCTGCAAGCTTGTGTCTTGGAGTTTGGAGGATCGTGGGAAGACCATCTGCACTTGGTAGAGTTTTCTTATAATAACAGTTACCAAGCCAGTATTGGTATGACTCCATTTGAAGCTCTTTATGGACGTCGTTGCCGTACACCATTGGCATAGGACGACGTTGGTGAAAGAGTACTGCTGGGTCCAGAGATGGTGACCGACGCAGCAGAGAAAGTGAAGTTTATCAGAGACAAGCTCAGGATCGCTCAAGACAGACAGAAGCACTGGGCAGACAGCAGTCGTCGACCACTGGCATTTGAAGAAGGAGATAAGGTCTTCGTGAAGATTTCTCCTACCAGAGGTACAATCAGATTTGGCAGAGCTGGGAAGCTGAGTCCCAGATACATTGGTCCGTTCGAAGTTCTGAGCCGAGTTGGAGAAGTGGCATATAGGTTAGCTCTACCAGCTAATCTAGAGGGCGTGCACAACGTCTTTCACGTCTCACAGCTCAGAGAATATGTACCTGATGAGAACCATGTCTTGGACCATTCAGAGTTGGAGATCGGACCGAGCCTCACTGTACCAGAGAAGCCTGTAGCAATTTTGGATAGAGACGAGAAGAAGACCAGGACTTCAGTGACTCCCATAGTCCGAGTAATGTGGAGGCATGATTCCCCAGGCGAGTCTACCTGGGAGCGTGAGGATGAAATGCGGGAGCAGTACCCGTATTTGTTTGAGACTTGAGGTAATTTCTCAACCTAACTCTTTAAATTTCGAGGACGAAATTTCTTAAGGAGGGAAGGTTGTGAAACCCATAATTTTTCGGTAATTTTTAGGAATTATTTTAATCATTTATAATATGTTGTTAAATAAATTATGTGTTAGAATAATATTATTTAATTATTTGTGAATTCATGAAAAATTGTTTCAAAAAAAAAAAAATGGTTACATGGATTTTTGGTTGTTAGCCCAAGACCCGAATCCGGTTCGAACCCATTTTAAGACTAAAATTACTTTTATATATTAAATTGGGGTTTTTAAGTAATAGTTATTTTATAAAAGGAAAATTATTGTATGAGTTCAAAAAGTGATTAGCCCAAGTTTATTTTGTTAAAGTTTTTTTAATTGGAGCTCAAAACTAATTTTTCCAAAAATATTAGTGGCCCATTTTTCCCTTAGGCCCATTTGGCCTAAAAGCCATTTACCATTTTCCTTAACAAAACCCACTAAGGATTTTTAAGCCATGGCAACCCATTAGGTCCATATGCAAACCCATTAGGCTCACTATCAAACCCATTTGCTGTAACTTTTAATGAATGAGTTATCATTCATTCATTAGGAATGAATGGTGGGCTGTTAGAATTGAAAAGCTGTAAAAGCTTTTCTTCTTCATACTCTCCAACCCGATGCCAACGTCGGCCGACCCATCACCTCCCCACGCCGCCGGCGTTAATGGCCAGGAGACTCTCCAGTTTCCCCTACTCCGGTAACCCCCACTTTTTCCTTCACCTATATAAACCCTCTTTCACTCCATCCTCACCACCACAATCCCATTCTTCTTCTTTCCCAGTTCTCAAACCAAATCCCTAACCGTGCCCTAACCCCGTTCTCCGGCGAGATCTACTGACTCCGGAGTCGATCCCGACCGCCGACCTCCGCCTGAGGCTGCCGGCGCCACCCTCCTCAGGCCACGCCCTCTTCGGCGACCCCTGGCCGAACCCCCTACAGCCCTAGGCCGGCCAGGCCGCCAGCACCGCCGCTCGCCCCCGTTCGTCCCGTGTTGCTGGACACGTGTTCCGTGTTCCGAAGTTCCGAGGATTTCCGCGGTTCTGTGTGTTTCAAGTCCGAGGCATCACTTCGGATTCCTTCGTGTTTTCGGTAACCTCTGGATAGTCCCGTAGTTCTCTATTTTTGTCTGTGATGATAATTGGTCCTAGAATTCCCTGAGAATTCAGTTTGCGAGATTTCCAGATTTTCCGAAATTCTTTCGGAAACTTTCTGTGAGTTTTTAGAATACTTCTATGGGTTTGGTTTTTTCCAATTCTTTTCGGAAATGGTTCTGTGGTGTTTCTGTGTTTCTGGAAAATTTCTGAGAATTTTCGGGAGTTGATTCTGTGATCATTTTGTTTCCGAAGTTTCTTCGGAAATGTTGCTGTGATGGATTTTTACATATATTTCGTTCTGTGGTTTTTGTTAATAGTTGGAAAATTGGGTTCTGTGAAGTTTTCGAGATTATTCGAATTTTCGATATTTTCGGGTTTCCGAATTATTTCGGAAAATTAATTCTGTGGATGTTTATATATGTATATTTGGGTTGGGAATTATTTTGCAGATAAACGGAGCATTTTCCAGTTCTTGGGTTGACCGAAAACAAAGGGAATGCTGCCGAAATTTTCGAAAAATTAAATGGTTTTAAAATGATTTTGGTATTTTTGGGCGACAACCATAATTGGTTACTGGGCCCCAACGAAATGCAAACGCACCGGTTCGACCGGACGTTGAGGCAGAGTAGTTAAAAATGAAATTGGACCAGAATCTGAGACTTATAAATTTTAAATAATATTTTGGAAATTTACTTTTTGTTAAATTGTAGTTAATTTTTCGGACTAACCAGTTTCTTTTCTTATTTCAATTTATGTAATTAAGTTTGTAAGGGCATAAGCTCATTAGTTTATCCTTCTGTAAAATTTGTAATAAGTAGGATGTTAGTTTTGTGATTTTCTGGATTATGCAAGCGCGTAAAGTTAGGAATAATCAATATTAATATAATTAAGAAATCCACAATATTTCTCATTTAAAAGAAAAATATATTTTATATATATAATAATAAAAATACCAAATTTTTCCAATAAATTGATAAATACAAGTTTTCCGAAATAAAATATAAATTGAAATTTCTTAATTTCATCTCATTAGTAAACACATTTTTTTTGTTAGCTAAAACAAGACTAAAATGACTAGGGATCAAATAGGGATTATAACTAGTATGGTTAACTCTGGTTTTTGAGACAAGTTTCTCGGATGTAGGATTTCGAGGAAGTTCCTGACCGTCAATCCCGAAGTACCGACTTTTCCAGTCAAAACAAATTGAGGCAAGTACGGTTGTGTTTAATTGCAGTTTAATTAATATTAGAATTTTGCATGTTAAATACACAACTGTTACACGTACTCTCTCCTAGAGTAATATTGAATCATTGCATCGGGATAATGGGGAGTAGCGTAGTTATCTATGATCAAAGCCAAATAGTTAATGAATGTGCGAGCTTACCCCTCTTCACACGGGGTTAGGCCGGACCGTATCAATAGGATACAATTGAATCATCCTAAACCGGTCATAGATACTGCTTACTCAAATCACAATTGTTTTATAGTTGGAAATCATTGTTTCAAAATTATTTAATATTGCAAGTTTCTATTCATTATGCAAATTGTTATTTTTCATAATTGTACTTGCTCTTTTCCTGACTGGATCCCCCACACCCAATAGGTTCTATTGATGACTCAGAGCTACTGATTAGTAGTTACTACGACCCGGAGCTGTACCCTGCTGTGCTCCCAGACGAGGTCCATGGAGATGATGATGACACTTCTGCTTAGTTGAAGTTTAGTTTATCTTTTAAATAAAATAAATGTTATGTTAAAGTTGTGGACAAGCTTTGTAATGGACGAGTTTATTTTATCGTTTAAATTAAATGTTGTGGCAATTATAGTTTCAAATGTTGTTGATTGTACCTGCATATGGAATACAGCTTACTGCCGCCGTCTTAACAACGGTGCAGGCTGGGCATGATCCGAGTCGACCCAAGAAATTGGGATCAGGTCGTAACAATGTTGGTTTAGGAGGAGATGGTTCAACCACCGGTAAGGACGTAAATGGTATATTCTCAACAGGAGAAGATGATGAAGGAGGACCATCAGGAGATGGAACATGATTCTCTTGATTTTTGGGATATTCCCGAAGATAGGGTTTCCTAGATCTAGTGCCCATTAGAATTTTTTTTCTGTTACTGGTTCAAAGGATATCATGTTGCAGCTTTTAGATTTGGATTTAGTGTGCTTCTTTTGCTTAGAAGAGGAAGGTATTTCAAAAAATCTGCCACCAGATCTGGATGAATCCACATAATCTCTCCCCTGTCAGTTGACAGTGGAACAAGATCTTCATTTTGAGGAGGTGGGAGATTCACGATATCAAGAGTAGTCCTTGGAATGGGGACAACACCATCTTATACAAGTTGTGGTGGAAAGTCACCAAATTGCACAGAAATGACATTAGCAGTCACCGTCTTCTCATCCTGCTGAAGAGTAATTGCTCTAGAGTTGACCAACTCTTGGATTTTACCCTTGAGCACATAACATACTCTGGTTGGATGCCCTATAAATCTGTGATAAATACAGTATTTAGGGTGATCGGTTTTACCCACTTCTTCTGGCCGTTTTGCCTCTGAAAGTTGAAGCTTATTACTTTTGATCAAGCAATCGAAGATGCTCAAAGTATCATCTTTATCGAAATAATACACTTCCTTTGGACGAATTGTCTTCTGCGGTGGTGCCGATGGAGTGGGTGCTGTCTGAGTGACGTTGACAGCCAAAGACTCATTGTCCTTGAGATTGATGCCAGTGTTTCTTTACCCTTGTGGTTATCCTGGCGATTATTACCCCCTGGTGTAGAATGTTCGTCTTGGTTAGGATGAGTCATCTGAACTCCTAACTGTTTGAACTTTTCGGCACTGACCTCTGCCGCCTTGGCATTCACAATGAAAGAAGGCCAATCCTAGAATTATGTAGATCCCATCCATATACTGATAATAGGCAACAAATTTAATTTGCAAGTGTCTATTGTTACAGTAGATGGAGTTTCTAACGGCATTTTGAGTGCCTCTCGATGGATTTTTCAATAAAACTCTTCGTGGATTCATTGTGCCTATATTTAATCTTAATCAGGGCAGACATTGTCATGTGTTGACTCCCTCATAAAATCGTTCCAAGAATATTTGCTCGAAACCAGCAAAAGAAGTGATGTAGCCATCAGGCAAGCTACGATACCAGTCGTATGTTGCGCCAGCCAAACAACCGATGAACACTATGGTAAGGAGAGCATCATTTGGCTATAATTGATCAGTCATCACCTCAAAGTGATTGATGTATTGACTTGGAGAGGTGCTTCCATCAAACAACATAATGGTTGGAAGCTTGTATTTAGGAGGGAATGGAACTTCCTTCCACTTTGTAGGATACGGTTTCTTTATGCCCAGTCTTTGTAGGCCATCTTTCTGCTTGAATGCCTCAAACTGAGTGCGTAAGAGTTTCACAGCCTCATTAGCATCCCCCGATGTTTGGAAATTATTAGGCTGGTTAGAAGTGTTAGAAGAAAGAACAGCGTGTAATTACCACCCCCAGCACCAAACTGACTGGGATCAGCTTGAGTTGGCACATAGGTAACCTGAGGAGGCGGTACCCCCTGACTAACAGGTACAAAAGATGCTATGAGCTCCGGATTAGTAGCAAAATTTATAACCGGTGGCACTGTATGTTGGGCCACGATTATTGTATGCATACTTGCAACCATTTCAGCTATGGTCTTCAATTTGTCTTCTAATGCAACAATTCATTGCTCTTGACTGGTTGAAGTAGAGGCATCTTGATCTTCCGTAATGGTATATGCTGTCACTTCTCTTGCTGCTATTGATGAGATAGTTTGTTCAGAACTTTCACTATCTGCATTAAACTCTAAAAAAGAGTCCTCTCCTACATGGGCGATGGGAAGATCTTCTTGATTAAAGACACCTTGGTTCAAATGTCGTTTTTTCGATCTAGTGTATTGAAAGACACCTTCACTGGATGCATGAATCTGATCCAAGTATTACTGATTGGGATTATGAGATGCATTATGTCTTGGACATTTTCTACCCCCAGTGCCTTGAGAAGTCATGTTAACAGAAGCATATAATAGCTCGTCTTCATCTTCTATTATATGTTCGGGAGTTGAAGCATAGTTCAGACGATCGAAGACAGATCATCGAGCCGATTGGCAATAACAGTTGATGACGACTTCATGAAGGCAATAGAAATCTGAAGCATGATTTGGAGGTGAGGAAGACATCTCTGTAATCTTCCGTCTTTGTGTAAGATATTGCCGAAGATCAGTTACAACTACAGGATGAGAAGAAGTCAGAGGAACATATTCCTTAATGATGTTAGGAACATGTCTCCTATTCTTCAGATGTTTAGTTCCCTGAGTGTACAAAGATATACTCAACCCATTAGCATAAGTGGTTGGGTCCTTCTTTTCAAACTTTGGCTTCTGGTATAGGTTGGCCTTTGGCATGGGGTTCTTACGTTTCACCAAAGTTGATACTGGTTGACGCCTATTGAGATAAGCGCGTAAATCAAAAAATTCTGATCCAGGTGTCTCTGTTTGTGGTACC
This sequence comes from Iris pallida, assembly GCA_029216955.1. Taxonomy (NCBI): domain Eukaryota; kingdom Viridiplantae; phylum Streptophyta; class Magnoliopsida; order Asparagales; family Iridaceae; genus Iris; species Iris pallida. Next base: position 2,305,672 of record JANAVB010011200.1, on the reverse strand, counting down.
CTCAATTTTCCTTGCTTAGATCTTGAAATTTGTAAGGTGGGAAGGTCTTGACCAGACCCCATAGGGGTAGGTAAGATGCCTCTTTGATCAGTATTCTTTCCGATATCAGAGATTCGATCGAAGACCTCTGTTTAAAGGAATAGAATCTGATGTGTCTTCCTCTGAGTCATAGATCAGGGAAGTTTGAGAAAAGACCAAAGGGTGCTTTCCTTAATTTTGTAGATGGTTTGCTAAGAAGCGTTCTCCTTTGTTCTGTTGTGAGACCATTTTAGGCACAGATTGTGCCAATTGAGGAAGTGTCAAAGGACTCTTCCCTTTGTTCTGTCTAGTGGCAGCACTAGAACATTGCTTCTTCCAGTTCAGAACTGGAGATTTGGAAGAGGGAATAGCCAAAAGACTAGTTTCCTTGGGTTGCGCCAAAGCAGCAGACTGCACCTGAGTTACTGATTGCTTGGGTTGCGCCATAGTCCTACGAGCTACTGGGGTAGATTGTGCCTCAATAATGGCCTGAACAGACTGCCCCTTGGTAGTAAAGAGGGCAGTAGACTGCGCATAGGAAGTAGAAAGAGTGGATTGTGTCCTAGCAGCAGAAGCAGGCTGTGCCGGAGCCACTGAGACGGATTGCGCCTTGGCCACTGATCACTCAAGTTGCGCCTGGGCAATAGCAACTGCAGGAGATTTAGGAGTCCATACAGTCCTATTCTTGGTGATAGCAACAGTACGCTTGTTGCTCTTGGTGTTGATCATATTCTCGTATGCTGTCTGGTTGACTTGAACAACCAGAGTCTTCTGCGTCTTGCCGATCGACGAAGTATCACATTGAGTTGTCACCTTCTCGTCGGAGGAGAAAGTCGTCCCCAGCAGAGTCGCCATTTTGTTTACAAAAAAAAAGTTTATTCCAAACTTGTGAAAGAATAGTACAAAGTATAATGAATTCTGGGAAAGTATAACTATAGGAATCTGATCAGAAGATGATCACTTTATTCCTTGGACTATGTGAACTTGAAGACTGTAGCCTCTGGAGAATGCAGCAGAAATTTTGCAAGAGTTTTTGATCTCTGTGCGTATGTAAGTATTACTTTAACAATGATTGGAAACTCTATTTATAGAGTTCAAGAAATAACTATTTTAGCAGTTATTCTGATGTGCGTGAGGCTTGATTGTGCCACATTAGGTTGTGCCAATCTTCTGTTGCGCCAACTTTCATTCAGTTATAAGTCGTGTACTAACTGTATTTAGACGCCTGGCATCATGTGATTGAGATGTACGTGGTCGTGTATAGGATAGTAGACACGTCTTGAGAGATTAGTGGCATGTGCGCCACGTCATCCTGCTTTAGAGATGAAAATTGTCTCAACTTTATCAGATTGCACGAACTTCAGTCAAAGAGTAAAACTGTGCCTGATTGAGCTGCGCCTAGACACGTGGCAGCTTTTGAGCAGAAGTTATTCAGATTGTGACTAGGCACAACTAAGGATTTTGTCTGGATTGCGCCTAGGCGCAACTTACAAAGCGTACAGGACAGCTGTCAACCAACTCTCCTCGAGCGGCATAATTTACGGGATTCGAAAAGATTTTTCTCGTTCACTGTGGTGTCAGTTGTCATTGCTGTCAGGTAATGATGGCTTATTAAATGTCATACGCCACGTAGACTTTGGCGCAATAAGACTGGGCGCAGTATGATATATGGTGCAACTTGTTCAGCGGCGTAGTTTATTCTCTGAGCTTCATATAAGTGGCGCAACCTGATTTTTGGGGCACAACTTGATCACTAGTTAGTAAGTTCTTGGCAAAACTTAATTTTTAGGCCCTACAAGGTCAGGTTATCATCAGGTAAAGGTGAAGAAGGAGGATATCCCGAAGACTGCCTTTACGATGCGGAATGGTCAGTTTGAGTTCTTGGTTATGCCGTTTGGGCTGACCAATGCCTTGACGGTATTTATGAACTTGATGAACAAGGTGTTCCACCAGTACTTGGACAAGTTCGTGGTGGTGTTCATCGATGATATCCTGGTGTATTCGAAGACTGAGGAGGAGCATGAGGAGCACTTGAGAGTGATTCTGGAGACACTCAGAAGGGAGAGGCTGTATGGCAAGCTCTCGAGGTACGAGTTCCTTCTGGACAGAGTTGACTTCTTGGGTCATATGGTGACTGGAGATGGGATCTCAGTGGATCCGAAGAAGATCACGGCAGTTGAGGCTTGGTCGGCATCGAGTTCAGTAGCAGAGATCATGAGCTTCTTGGGACTGGCAGGTTATTATAGGAGGTTCGTGCAGGATTTTTCCCAGATTATAGAGCCGTTTACTAGGCTGACCCGGAAGGATGCAGAGTTTGTTTGGTCAGAGGAGTGTCAAGTCACTTTTGATGAGTTGAAGAAGTGGCTGACGATTGTTTGCAAAAACAAAAGTTGAAGAACTTTATTGATACAAACTTTGTAAAAGATTACAATTTGAATTCTGGAAAAGTACAACTGTAGGAATCCAATCTAGATGACGATTGCTTTATCCCTTGGACGATGTGAACTCTGAAGACGAAGCCTCTGAAGTTGAAAACAACTCTGGAATTGAAGGCAAAAAGCCTCGAAAGTTGAAGGCAAAAGCCTCGGAAGAATGCAGCAGCACTTGGGCAAGAACTCCTGGACTCTCTGAACTTTAAAGTCTGATCTCTCTATGATCTGATCTCTGATCTCTGGTCCTTCTCTGATCCCCTTGAATGGAGACTTGAAACTCTATTTATAGAGTTCTGAGAAATAACTAACTTTTAGTTATTCTGGACTACGCATGATAGACTGCGCAGCAGTTGGATTGCGCAACAATGGACTGCGCAGGCAGTTGCTGGATCATGGGCCAACTGTCTTGGACACATGGCATCATTTGATTGAAATGCGCATGATCGTACATAGACGGTTGCCACGTACTGAGCAATTGATGGCATGAATGCCACGTGTATTTTGTCATTTGTGTTGATAGAACGCGCACACTGAATTGCGCTGAATTTGGATTACGCAGACTTGGACTGCGCAGGAATGGATTGCGCCAACATAGATTACGCCAACACGGATTGCGCTGTCAGCTGTCCTCGAGCACCGTGCTGCACGATTAAACGAATGGTCGCCTCGTTCTCCGTGCTGTCAGTTGTCAGAAGATTTGATTTGTGTCAGGTAATGATGATGATTTTCCACGTCAGCCTGCGTGCTTGGTAGTGTGCGCAATCTAGCGTGCGCAATTTGAAGGATGCGCAATCTGATGTCTGCGCGGTTCATCTGAAAGTTGTATTTCTTGATTTTTCTGACTTTGTTGATGTGTGCAACTTGATTTTTTAGGACCTACAAGACCCCCTTCAAAGTTTTCGAAAGTTGAACTTATTCAAAATTTCGAAATACTTTGAATTTTGAAATTGAAATCAATTTGCGCATGTAGTGAGCTGTCTGTGCAATCTGAGGGATTAGCTTCATTTTTAGGCGCAATCTAAGGTGGCCGTTTCGATTCGAAAAACTATAAATAGCTCTTCAATTCCTTCTAAGTGTTCTTTACTTGCTTTCTTCGTGCACTTGAGAGAAAAATTTCCGAACCCTTTCTTCCTTTCTTCTCCGACGATCTCAATGGCTCCCCGACGATCCTCCGCTGCTGCTAAGGGTAAGGCCCCTGCCGAATCATCGACTAGGGCTGTGCGACGTGCTTCTCTTCACGAAACTGCTCATCCAGCGATGATAGGTAGATGACCAAAAAACTCTTTTTAGAGTTTTGATTTCACTGTTCCTTCAGAATCTATCTCTTTTTAGAGATGTGATCATACTGCGCCACCCTTTTTAGGGTTCTGGTTGCACAAATCAGTTCATTCTTCATTTTTATGAAGGACGACTCTCTGCGCAATCGGTTGAACTGCGCTGACAAAAGTCAGCGCAACTTGCTGATTTGTGCGAGACTGTAGCGCAAACTGATGACTGCTTGTTTGCGCAGTCTGATTGTTTGCGCAGTCTGATTTGCGCAGTCTGATTTGCGCAGTCTGATTTGTGTAATCTGATGTTGTATATTCTGATGTTTGCTCATTCTGATGTTTGCGCAAACTGATGATAGCATCTTTGACTTTTCTTTATGTTGAATTTTTTTTTGTTTTCTCTGTCTGATACAGTTAATAGTAGAGAAGATCCAGAATATGAGAACTTCGTAGGGACCCTTTCAGAGTTAGAATACAAAGAGGACCTATCACATGTGCACTATCCTCAATATGATCTGCCAACCTCCCGTCAGGCCATTTTGATATCCCAAGATAATGAGACACTGCAATGTTTGATGAATGGACAACCTCTGGAATCAGCAGACGCTGTCATACACAAGAAGCCATTATTCCTATTCGGCGAAGCTTTTGAGAAAAGTTCTCAACCGAGACCAATGATGGAAGAAAGGATCGTCCATCAGACGGATAGGTCATTCTCGATACCAGATATTTTCTGTTGCCTTCCCTTATCCCGGTATGCTCATGCGAGCTATCCGAGGAAGATGGAATGGAACCTTACACCGTTCCAAGATGCCCGTCCAGGAAGGATTTTTGTGAAGGGGCCGAGCAAGAAGGATATGTTCTACAGTTCCTCAGAACGGTACAGTGTCTTGTTAAGAGGTCTGAAACCCGGTTGTATTCCGCCGGAGAATTCTTTCTTGTTATTGCCCGTCAGAACTCCAATTTTTGCAAATGAGTTTGTGAAGGTCGAAGGAAAATATCCTGAGCAGGACATCAGATTAACTGGATTGGTGAATCCAGATTTTAAGAGATGGAACTGCATAGCAAACTGGATTCTGACCAAGTTTGAAAACAAACTTCAGCAAATCAACTTGTACCAAGCAGTGCATGCCACTGTCTATTGTTTTGCTCCCAACCCACATCTATTCTTGGCTCTAGCAGAGAGGTACAATTACAGAACAGGGATCTTCATGACTCCTGGCGGAGAAATCGGGTTTGCAATTCATGAGATGCAGTACATCTCCTACTTGCCAATGGGGGATGCCCCATATGAAGAATTTGTCCCAACCAATGATGAGTTGGACAGACTCCGGAAAAAAAAAGCAGAAATGATAGCAGTCTTCGAGGAACTGCTATGTCATTATAAAATCTGTTCTCTATTCTATAAAAGTGCAACATCAAACACCTGCTATTCCTCAAAATGGTTACCTTATCTGTTCCTTAACCACATTAAAGAACCGAAGACCAAGGAACATGATAGATGCTATCCTGAATTATTTAGACCATTGAGCAACACAGAAGTGATGAAGCTGATGGAAGAAAGTGGCGATTTTGATGAAGAGATAAAGGATAACCATCAATGTCCTCCTTTAAAGAAAGGAGATACTCTCGAAAGTTATTTGAGAGTAGGATATAGATCTATGTCAAAAGAAGCCCAATTAGCAGGGTTTCTGACATATTGGCTCCGTCGGTTTGTAGTCCCGTGATCCAGTGCTGTAGACCGCTTCCATTGCGGTGTTCTTTTTGCCGCCGTTAGATTAGTCTTCGGCTATAAGATGGATCTTTTGTCAGCGATGACTTGTAAGTTGAATGCCGGTCTTCGTCTGTACGTCGATCTGATGCTGAAATCTAAGGGTAAAAAAGAATTTCCTCGGTTGGAATTACCGTATACATATCTATTTGGGTGGTTGCTCCTTCACCATCCTACTTTGATGGACCCCGGCATGGGACCGGTCGACGGCAGCTTTTTGAGGAGATACTCTCATAGTAAGTGAAAATTCACTGCTCTGAGAGATTGTAGATATGCTCTAAACCTGAGCAAAGGATGGAACTTTTGTTGCACTCATCCTCCTGCTGGATACGAACAAATGCCGATAAATATGATTGACTCGAAGATGCAACCTTTGAGCCGTGCAGCTTTTGAGTGGTTGAAGACAATTCGACCGTCCCATTTGGTGTACCGGTTTGAAGACGAATGTTATTTAGAGCCATATCTCCCCAGTCGATTTGCTCGGCAGTTCGGGTACGACCAATTCCATGTAGGAAATGCTATCACGTGCCTTCAAGGAAAGGGTTTTTTGATAGATGGGGCCCGAGCATGGGCTTATTATAATGCTCGAGATACAAAAGTAACATTTTCGATGCCAGTAAATAGCAATCATGGCCCTCGGATGCTATTTACATACTCAGTATTCTATACATCTTCGAACACCTTTGCTGAGAATTTCAATCTCGCGGATAGCTTCGCGACTTCAACAAGATTGAAGAAAGAAGGAGGAGTCATATCGCTCATAGGAAATGATGAGGTACATGAGCCAATAGATGCACCTTTGGAAGCTTCAAGGGACGTTATGTTCCCTCAAGAGGTTAATGTACCACTACGTATTTCTTTGAAGGTGGCTAAATCTCCAGCCAAGAAGAGGAGAAGAGAGGAGCCTCCTGCTCCGGCAACAAAGAAGAAATTGATCTTAGATCATTCTTCTGAAAAGATTACCACTAGATCTCAATCTCGGCAGCTGGCCGAGACAATTCAGCAAGAAGAGGCTACCACACCGACCTCTGTCCAAAGACAAGTCGAGACTGTAAATATAGAGAGCCCTGAGAGGCCTCTGAAAAGAAAGAAGCTGGCCCAAAGAAGAAATCGAATGGCCTCTCCTTCTAGACGAGCCCCGTCTTTAATGGTAGTGGATGCTGCGGCGGGATTTACTTTGCCATCTCCCACTCCTATTTCAGAGCCTAGGAATAAAACTCCTAGTCTAGAACATAGGGAAAAGATCGAGCAGAGAAAAGATCCTGATCCGAGAACTGAGGCCGAAGAGCCCAGAGGAAGTATCATGGAGGAAGAGCAAGATGTTGTACGATCTCTTCCACCTGCTGCGGAGACGACTCAACTTCCTCCTACTCCTAGGACCCTCCGTGAAGAGGAAGATCGTAAAGTGATTGCGGCTCTAGAAGATTGCAGCTACAGCCCTCTGGAGGACTATTGTGACCAAGCTGCAACTACCAGCGGGAATGCACCAGAAGAAGATGAAGATGAGGAGAGCTCTTCGTATGAGAATATTGATGAATATATGCAAGATCTTGAAAGGGATGATGAAGTACATATATCTCCTAATGCTATCGATGATACCTTAGATCCTAACAAAGAAGTTGAGGTAGAAGCATCTCCAAAAAACGTCGCTGATACCTTAAATCCTGAAGAGGATATTGAGGTAGAAGTATCTCCAAAAAAAAGCAACAGATGAAGAAGCTCCGAAAGAAACTCCCTCTACTGATCCTCAAGGTATAAAATGAAATTAGCAATCTCCTCTTAAATAGATTGATAACTAATATCCTTATTTGCATTTTCTGCAGATCTTGAGACTCCTCTAGTACCTCCGACGTGCACAGACATAGTGCCTATAACGACAGTGATTGTTAGTAGCAGTCATCATTTATCCTGTGGTTCTGAAGCGGGCAGTAGCCAAGCTGTTATGGCTGAAGCTACTTCTGCTCGGCTAGAGTCTATTCCAGCAGATGATAGGCTCATTGCTGGATTCAACCATGGTAAGACAGTTTACATCTTTAATCTTCTTGGACAATAGCAGAAAACCGGCAAAATAATAATTTTTACTTTTGTAGAGGAACAACCAGGAGGGGCAAGTAGTTCCACTTTGGCTCCTTTGTTCAAAGAGCCCGCTGTCCAGACGCGAGAGATTGAACATCCCACGGCCTCGTCATCAACAGGAGTAGCTGCAACTCCTGGTGCTATAGCAACTAATAATCTTGTGATCCAATCATTTACCAGAGGCTTTTTTGAATCTTTGGGACCTCTAGTAAATAGAATGATGGAAAAAGAGGGTACAGATTTTTTTATGGTTAGAGGTCCAACCTCTCTCTTAGTAAGGGCTATCCGGGAACAAGGTGACGAGGCTCAGGCCACTCTCCTGGATCATATTTTGAATGAGTTAGAGATTTCCATTAAAAACTATAAAGAGCTCAACCAAGGAGACGTAGAGTCTCTAGTGCAGGCAGAATTTGAACAACTGGCTCAAGCAGCTGACATTGAAAGGGTGAATCTTCAGAACCTTTTGGAAGCTTTCTCCACAAAATCTGCTGAATATAACTCCAAGCTGGAATCAGTAACCTTGATGGCTGAGAGAAAAGAGAAGAGAGCTGCTGAGCTGAGGGCTGAGATTGCTCGTCTCCAGAAGGAGTTAGAAGATGAAGTTGCTGATCATCAGGTTGCAGTCCAACAATTCAATGCTCTGATTCAGGAAAGGGATGAGTACGTGGAAGCTCATAATGCTGAGATTACTCGCCGAATGGTGGCCATGCCTGCTTTCAATGAAGAAACCGGGATGGAAGAGGCCAGAAGGAGGGTGATGTCCACTCGTGAAGAACGGCTGCAGACTCTAAAGCAGCAGATTGATAATCTGATAATACCTCCGTCTTAGTGGAACATTTTGTATCTTTATATCTTTTGAAGTACATGTGTTTTTGTAATGTCTCATATTTCGATTAATAAAAGACATTTTTGCTGTGGCTCCATTATTTATTGCATATCTTGTTCAAATATAAATAATAGAGATAGAAAATATATTCAGAGGTGCAAGACATGATATATTTCTTGATGATTTTGTAGAAAATAATTATATTCATTATATCTGCTCAGAGGCAATATGGACGTGGCAGAATATATCAAATATTATTATTTCAATAGACAACTTAATCAAGGATGATAAGTTACTGATGGGAATGATTAAATGAACGAAAATGAATCGTCAAAAAGGTGTGAACGAAATAAATCGTCACAAGGAACGGATAAACCGTCGAATGGTGGAATGAACGGACAAACCGTCAGATGGAAATGAACGAACGGATGAACCGTCAAATGATGATTAATGAACGAGTGAACCATCAGGTGGATGTGAATGAACGGGCGAACCATCGGATGAATGTGAACGGATGAACCTTCAGGTGATAATAAATGAACGGGTGAAGCGTCAGGTGAATGTGAATGAACGGATGAACCGTCAGATGAATGTGTCGCTTCGTTATTTGGAGAATCTCTGCCTATAAATAGAACATAAATTTAGCAGAAAGGAGCACTTCCACTTTTTTAACATAAAAATGTCGTCTGGAGATGCACCCAAGAAGGCTGAACTTGCCCCGAAGGTTGAGAAGGTCACTGAAGAATGTCCTATCGATCCAGTTCAGCCAAAGGAGGCAGAAGTAGGCGAAGGTTCGTCTGCACCCAAGCCACCGTGACACATCCTAGATTTTCTGCTTGAACCAGGAAGGACCGAAGAAGAGGAAGCCATGAGGATGGCCGCTTGCAAGTTTCTAGTGGGTTCCAGCAAGGAGGTTCTCGGCTCTTTTGCTGACCGTGTTTTTGAAAAGGACGGCAGTTGTCTGCGTCCAAATGTAGAGAAGGATGATAGTGACCTTCCTTAATATCATGTACTATCATTTATGATGAAATAAAATTTTATTTATGAACTTGAACTTGTCTGATGATTTACAAGCATTTACATTTACACATAGTACTTTTTAAGGAACTTGCCATTGATAGGCATCATTGCAATTCGTCCATCCAGTTCTGAGAGTTGATAAGCTCCATTTGAGAAGACTTTGCTTACAACGTAGGGACCTTCCCACTTTGCGTCGAATTTGTCCTTGCTCATATGAGTCATAGTCATAGGACGTCTGACTGTTAAAACAAGTTCTCCTTGCTGAAAGGCTCTGACCTTAACTTTACGGTTGAAAGTCTTAGAAATGCGAGCTTGGTATAACTCAATATGTTGTTGAGCCATTAACCTCTTCTCATCAAGTGCCTCTAATTCTTGAAGTCGAAGAAGATCATTGTTCTCTGTAGTGAGCTCGTTAGCAATGGCAATCCTTAAAGAAGGAATTTGAAGTTCCAGAGGAAGAACAGCTTCACAGCCATATACCAAAGAAAAAGGTGTAAAGCCTGTAGGGTTGCGGACCGTAGTTCGGTAGGCCCATAGACATTCGCCAAGCTTTTCACTCCAATTCTGTTTGTTAGTGGATGCAAACTTTTTGAGGAGCTTGATAATAGTTTTGTTGAAGGCTTCAGCTAAACCATTAGCGGCAGGATTGTAGGCAGTCGAGGCGACGTTATCAATCCGGTGATCATCGCAGAATCTGGTAAATTTCTGGCTGATGAATTGAGGTCCATTATCATGAATGAATCGTCGAGGGACACCAAATCGATAAATTGCATGGTATTTGACAAAGTTGATGACACTGCTGGTCTTGACTTCAGCTAAAGGTATAGCTTCAGCCCACTTAGAAAAGTAGTCGGTTATTGCTAGAATGAACCGATATCCTCTGGAAGAAGGAGGATTAATAGGACCTATGATGTCCATGCCCCAAGCTTCGAAAGGCCAAGAAGCGGCTGTCGAATGTAGGAATTCCGATGGTTGATGAATAAAATTCGAATGTATTTGACAAGCTCGGCATTTCCTTGCATATTCAATGACATCTGATACCATAGAGGGCCAGTAGTAACCCATGCGTCGGATACGATCTTGTAGTTTAGGACCAGGTTGATGTGCTCCACAGACACCGTCGTGAGCTTCACGTAACACCTGTTTTGCTTCCTCACCAGCTAGACAGCGTAGAAGGAGACCATCATAAGTCCGTCAATAGAGAGTTTTAGTGGTTTGGTTGTAGTAGAATCGTAAAGATCGTCGTCGAATACTTGTAGCCTCCTTAGGATCTTTGGGGAGTATGTCGTGAACCACGAAGTCAATGAAAGGAGTTCTCCAGTCTTCATCGATAACGTTGACTTCAACAAAGTCGCTGAACTCAATATTATGATTGTTTTCAATGCAGAACAATTCTCGGTTAGAGATAACCACCACTTGTTGTCTTCTGATGGGAACGGCTAAAACTGCTGCAAGATTGGCCAAAGTATCTGCCTCAGTATTGCATGCTCGGCGTACATATTCAATAAAGAAAGCTTTGAATGATGTAGCCATGTTGATTGCTGCTTCAAAGTAAGGTACTAAATCTTGATGTCGAACTTCATAGATTCCTTTAACCTGATTGACAACCAGCTTAGAGTCGTCGTAAACTTCGAGATATTCGATGTCGAATTACTTGGCTAATTGAAGACCGATGAGTAGAGCATTGTACTCTGCTACATTATTGGAACATGATTCATCTAGAGAGTAAGCTCTTTAGATAATTGATCCGTCTGGAGAAACGAGAACAACTCCAACTCCTGCTACAATAGCACCATTGGGTCCAATTCTGGATGCTCCGTTAAAGAATAGACGCTAGGTTGAAAATTCTTCAGAGATCATGTTGACTTCCAACGTCTCGTCTGGAATTTCATCGTAAAGCTTGGATGTTTCTGGTACGGGATAAGCCGCCAAGAAATCCGCCAGCGCTTGACATTTGACAGACTTTTGAGGAACATACACCATGTCATATTGGGCTAGAAGAATGGCCCATGTAGCAAGCCGAGAGTTAAGTGTGCTAGGCTTTTTCATCAGTACCCGAAGAGGATTAACTCGAGATATGACATGAATGGTTTGACCCATGATGTAATGCCTTATCTTTTGAACGGCGAACATAAGGGCTAGACATTCTTTTTCAACCGGACTATAACGGTGTTCAGCACCAATCAAAGTACGACTGAGATAGTAGATGGCTTGTTCATGACCTTCTTTATTCTTTTGGGCGAGTAAAGTACCCAACGAATGGTCCATAGCACGGACGTACATTAAGAATGGAATGCCCGAGATTGGTGGCACCAAGACTGGTGGGTTTATGAGATATTATTTGATGTCGTCGAATGCTTGTTGACATTCTTCAGTCCAAACAAAAGATACACCCTTCTTCATTAATTGAGTAAATGGTCTGCAACATCCAGACAAGTTTGAAATAAATCTCCTGATGTACGCAAGTCGACCATGGAATCCTCGTAGCTCTTTTAGGTTGCATGGAGGACGCATCTCTTGAATGGCTTTGATCTTCTCGGGATCCACGTGTATACCCTTAGAGGTAATGATGAAGCCGAGAAACTTGCCACTAGAGACACCCAAAAATGACTTAGTGGGATTCATCTTGAGCTGCTGTTGGCGCATGAGATTGAAGATTATTCTCAAATCTTGGATATGATCTTCTTTCAGATGACTTTTAACAGCGATATCATCAACATAACATTCGACTGTTTTACGAAGATGTTCTCTGAAAATGGTACTCATGGCCCGTTGATAAGTTGCACCAGCGTTCTTGAGACCAAATGACATTACTGTGTAACAGTAGACTCCACGAGAAGTGGAAAGAAGTATGCTTTTCATCTTCAGGATGCATCCGAATTTGATTGTATCCTGAGAATCCATCCATGAAAGATATTCTTTCGAACCCACAAGTATTGTCGATCATGACGTCCGTAATAGGGAGAGGGAATTCGTCTTTTGGACATGCTTCATTAAGATCCCGAAAGTCGATACAGACTCGAACTTTGCCGGTTTTCTTCAGGACTGGAACAACGTTGGCTACCCAATCAGGATGTTGTTCTTCTCGAATAAAACCGCAAGCGATAAGCTTCTTGACTTCATCATCGATTGTGTCCATCATTTCAGGCTTGAATCGCCGTTGCTGCTGTTTGACTGGTTTAGCATTAGGCAAAATATTCAGTTTGTGAGTAGTAATTTTGGGATCTAAACCTGGCATGTCTTCGTAACTCCAAGCAAAGACATCGATGTATTCTTTAATGAAAAGAATCAACTCTTGCTTATCTGCTTCTGGAAGATTCTTGCTAATAAAGATTGGACGAGGTGACCCGCTTTCTCCTACATTGATTTGAACTAGTTGATCTTCAGTAGGAGGTTCTCTTTGTTCAAATTAGAGTACCCACTGATTATCCATCTGTTGAGCCCAAGGATCTGTTTCAGGATTTTCTTCAATGTCCCCATCATAGCCTTCTGGAAGTTCAGCGGAGACCATATTAGAGGACACGACCAGCCGATGGACTTTACCGATGCTAGTGTCAGAATCCCATGATCTGGAATAGAAGAGTTAGAATGTTCTTCGCTATCAGAGTCAGAAACTGCTGGGGATAACATCGGAGGAGAAACATATCCGAGACCTCTTTTGATCTTGCGGTAATACATATCAGATTTTCCTTTTGGAACAGCCGTACGAATAGGAGTTCGTCTACCCTTACCGTAGTTGAGGCCATTTTTAAAGTCATAACCCATCTTGCGGATGATGTCTTTTGATTGTTGACTATAACGACGGAGTTGTAGATGTCCTGTATCATTAAGCTTGCTATCATTCGTATAGCTGAATTGTTGTTCTGGTCCTTTACTAAAAAGTATTGGACTTTCGCCTTTCTTTCGAGCAGGGATAATACGGTAAGAGTCATCTGGATCTTCAAATGAAACTTCTGTCTGAAGAGATTGTACAAATCCTATTGTAAATGATTTGAAGCTATCTAACATATCCAAATAGCATTTAGTATGATAAATAACATCAGTATACTGGAAAGTAGATGCTTTTTCATTAATTTGTATATCTGTATTTACAGCAGGACCTTTAGCCTTAGCAGGCTTGGTCAGATTGATTACAAGAGGGGGAGAAGAAGAACGTGGAGGAAGCTTGTTACGACGGAGGTCGATGACAAGTGGCTCAGAGAAGGTGAGCTCCCTTTTTTCCTTATTATGAGTTAAATCAACAACAAGTGGCTCAGAAGAAGTGAGCTGCTTTTTGTCCTTGTTACGACGCAAGTCAATAACAAGTGGCTCAGAAGAGGTGAGCTCCCTTTTATCTTGATCGCCATCAACTGATTTCTTTTGGACTGGCAAGTGAATAGCCAGTGGTTTAGAGGACTGAGGATGGGAAACACGCCCTTTGACAGGTATGATGAGAGTGTCATTGGGCACTACTTTTTGGTCTTCTTCAGTATCCATGGCCAATACCACTTTCATAAATTCTTCCTTATACATACGAGCATCGTTGCAATACGCTTCGACGCCCTTAAAAGGATAAAGGTCTGCAACTTCTTTGTGAACTTCTCCTTTGTTATCGACATATTTAAAGCATTGATGAAGAGTTGATGGAACAACGTTATGTTCATGGAGGAAGGGTCTTCCCAGAAGAGCGTTGTAAGAACAACCATGATTGTCGATGATATAAAAGGTCACCTTTGTGCGAAGATTGTCGATTTGGAGTTTTAAGCGGATCTTGCCCAAAGGTTCACTCCTTCCTTGGTTGAATCCCAAGATAGTGGTAATGGTGCTTGAAAGACTATGCACTGGTATCTTTAATGCGTCTAGCATCGTCTTTGGCATGATGCTGAGTGCAGACCCTGGATCTATCAGGATACGATCGACTTTCATCGAATCGACATACCCTGTATAGTAGAGAGGACGATCATGTCTATTATCCTCCAGTAGCATATCATTCTGAGTGAAAGTGATGTTTGGAATCAACTCTAATATGCTGTGACAATGACGACAAGAGATCGGTTCGGCTTCCGGCTTTTTGAGAAGAGTTAGGCAAGTTTCAGCCTGTATCAGGGCTTCACTTAGAGTTTCTCGAGTCTCTTTAGAAAGGCGCAAGAGCTCGAAGATTGATAGCCTAGCCGGTGTATTGGCTAGTTGGGCCAATATATCAAAGTTATACGGCTTTTCAAGTCCTGTAGGAGATGATTTCTTCAGGGGCTTATCAAAGCGGACTTGTTGTTTGCCTTTGTCAGCAGCCACCGGCTTGGGAGGAATAGGCACTACAAATGGTGAGGATGTAGAAGAGATCTCTTCAGAGGAAGTAGATTGTACTAGAACAGGTTCAGAAGAAGAGGCAGGATTCTCTTGAGCTTCAGAATGATCTTTCAAATAAGCTTTCCCTGATCTGGTGCCTAAAGAATTTCTTCGTCAACTATAGGGTCAAAAGATACCATGTTGTAAGTCTTTGTCTTGCCTTTAGAACGACCTTTCTTCTTGGAAGAAGAGGGCACTTCAAACTCTGGAGCAAGATCGGGATAGATCCACATAATTTTGCCGTTGTCAAGAGATAAAGGAACAAGACTTTCACTTGGTGGAGGCGGGAGATTCTCAATCTCAAGAATAGCTTTGGAAATAGGAATGACACCGTGCTGTACCATCTGCGGAGGAAAGTCACCAAACTGGACTGAAACCATATTTACAGTAACAGTCTTCTCATCTTACGGCAGAGTGACGACACCAGCATTGACAAGCTCTTGAATTTTGCCCTTGAGCACATAACATGCTCGAGTAGGATGTCCAATAAACCTGTGGTAGACACAATATTTAAGATGATCTGTCTTACCGAATTCATCAGGTTTCTTTGGGTCTGGAAGCTGAATCTTGTTGCTTTTGAGTAAACATTCAAAGATGCTTGCAGCATCATTCTCGTCGAAGGAATATTCTACTTTCGGACTAGGTTCCCTCGGTGGAGGTACAGAAGGAGTAGGAGTGGATGTAGGCGAAGCCACATTGATAGCCAAAGATTCTTTATTCTTGTTCAGATTGATGTTCAAAGTCTCTTTTGCTTTATGGTTGTTCTGGCGGTTGCCACCACCTGATGTCTGGTGTTCATCTCGATCGGGATTAGACATTTGTACCCCCAATTGCTTGAATTTTTTAGCACTCACTTCCGCAGCTTTGGCATTGACAATGAATGAGGGCCAATCTTGAAACTGGGTAGATCCTGTCCACATACTTATGATAGGCAAAAGATTTGCCTTACAAGTATCAATAGTGACAGCAGCTGGAGTTCCGGGAGGCATCTTTAAGGCTTCACGGTAGAACCGTTCGATGAAACTCTCAGCAGTTTCATTGTGTTTCTGTTTAATTTTGTTGAGAGCTGACATAGTCATGTCGTTGAATCCTTCATAGAACCGTTCCAGGAAGATTTGCTTAAGACCTGAGAAGAAAGTGATACAACCATCGGGCAAACTTCTGTACCAGTCATATGCTACACCGGCTAAACAACCGACGAACACTCTGGTAAGAAGAGCGTCATTTGGCTGGAGTTGAACGGTCATTACCTCAAAATGATTGATAAACTGACTAGGAGAAGTACTGCCGTCAAACAAAAAGATCGTTGGGATCTTGTACTTCGGTGGGAACAGGACTTCTTTCCATTCAACTGGATAAGGCTGCTTGATCCCCAATCTTTGTAAGTTGACTTTCTCTTTGAAAGCTTCGAACTGGGTTCGCAAGAGTTTGACAGCTTCATTGGCATCTTCAGATGACGAAAAAGGAGCAGGTTAAGTAAGAGTGATAGGAGGAGGAACAGTATTGAAAGTACTACCCCCAGCTCCTGACTGACTAGGTGTAGTTTGAACTTATACTTGTACAGGAGGCATTTGAGGAGACACTACCCCCAGCCCAGTATTGGCAGGTACTGAAGATGCTATGATCTCTGGATTTACAGCAGTAGGTACAGTCGGTGGTGTGACATGTTGTGCTACTATGATAGAATGCATACTAGCAACCATTTCAGCCATGGTTTTTAGCTTGTCTTCTAGTACAGCGATTCGCTGTTCTTGATTTGTAGAAGTTGAAGCATCTGGATCTTCATTGACAACATAAGCTGTCACTTCTCTTGGTACAGTGGAAGACACTGTCTGTTCAGAGCTTTCGCTGTATGCATCATAGTCGGAGAAAGAGTCATCTCCTGACTGAGAAGTAGGAAGATAACCTGAAGGGTTTTGAGGAAGATTCCTTTGACCGATTGTATCTCGGCTTCGAGAACGGGTATGTCGAAACACTCCTTCAGAAGATTTTTGGAGTAATTCTAAATACCATTGACCTGGTTTACGAGGTTTGCCATGCTTAGAGCACCTTCTACCCCCAGTGTCTCGGGAAGTTATGTTGATAGAAGCATACAAGACCTCATCTTCCTCTGACATAGGTTCAGATTTAGCAAAAGTCAGACGATCGAAGACAGATTGTTTTGTTGTTTGACAACAACATTGGATGATGACTTTGTGGTTACAATGATGATCAGATGATTGAACTGAAGATGTTGAGATAGTATCCCTCTTTTGTCTGAGATGTTCTCGGAGATCAGAAACAGCAATAGGACGAGGAAAACTCTGAGGGATCTGTTCTTTGATAATGTTCGGAACATGATTCCGATTCTTCAAATGTTTAGTCCCTTGAGTGTACAAGGAAGTGCTCACTTCATTGGCATAAGTGTCGGGATTTTTAACCTTGGAGATTTGTTTTTGATGATGTTTGGTCTTCGGCATTGGCTGTTTGCGTTTCACCGAAGTGGGTCTGTTAAGATAAGTTCTGAGATCAGCAAATTCACCCCCAGGGGTTTCTGTTTGAGACACCAGCAATTTTCCCTGCCTGGAACGGGAAATCTTGAGAGTTGGGAGGTCCTGGAATTCTGCTACCGGGGTAGGCAGAATACCTCTTTGGTCAGTACAAGTTCTCTTGTCATAAAGGAAAGAAGAATCCTTATTTGAAAGAGTTCTAGTACTGATTGGTGCCGAGGCACGTTCAGATTGATCTTCTTCGGCAAAAACTGAAGAAGATTGAGAAAAGACCAAAGGGCCTTTTCCTTTGTTTTGTGAAGAAGGTTTAGCTAAAGAGCGTTTTCCTCTATTGTCTTCCAAGTCATGGGACAAGGAAGTTTGAGAAAAGACCAACGGGCCTTTTTCTTTGTTTTGAAGAGGAAGAGGAATAGCCAAAGGACTACCCCCAGTAGATTGCACAGGAGCAACAATGTGTTTGGGAAGAGGAGCAGAGCCTTTTCCCTTGTTATGGAAAGAAGAGAGATTAGCCAAAAGGCTGTCACTCTTGGATTGTGCAGGAGCAGTTTGCGCATAAATGGATGGCGCACTGGTTTTTGCCACAAAAACTGTGGTTTGCGTATCAGGAGTTCTTGCTACAGAGTGCTTAGGGTGGACTCTGGATATTGGAGCATTAGACTACGCAGACAGATTGGCAGTCAATTGTGCCAGGGGCATAGGAGTCTTGTACTTGGCTAAGGCAGCATATGAAGTCTTCTGTGTATTGGCAATAGAAGATTGTGCAGCAGTAGCAGAGACAGATTGTGCAGCAGGCTTGATGACAGAAGCTTTGGACTGTGCAGCAGTCTTGCTGGCAGATTGTGCTGAAGTCTTGCTGGCAGCATCAATGGAATGCGCAATAGTCTTTGGGACCCACAATGGGCGCACTTTGCCTGTGTCAGAAGTGGTTGCAGTGCGAGGAGTGGTCTTGGAGTTGATCATAGCCTCGTAGGCTGTCTGGTTGATCTTCACAACCAGTGTCTTCTGCGTCTTTTCGATAGATGCTACGTCACATTGAGTTGTCACTTCCTCATCGGAGGAGAAAGTCGTCCCCAGCAGAGTCATCATTTTGTTTGCAAAAACAAAAGTTGAAGAACTTTATTGATACAAACTTTGTAAAAGATTACAATTTGAATTCTGGGAAAGTACAACTGTAGGAATCCAATCTAGATGACGATTGCTTTATCCCTTGGACGATGTAAACTCTGAAGATGAAGCCTCTGAAGTTGAAAATAACTCTGGAATTGAAGGCAAAAAGCCTCGGAAGTTGAAGGCAAAAGCCTCGGAAGAATGCAGCAGCACTTGGGCAAGAACTCCTGGACTCTCTGAACTTTAAAGTCTGATCTCTCTATGATCTGATCTCTGATCTCTGATCCTTCTCTGATCCCCTTGAATGGAGACTTGAAACTCTATTTATAGAGTTCTGAGAAATAACTAACTTTTAGTTATTCTGGACTACGCATGATGGATTGCGCAGCAGTTGGATTGCGCAATAATGGACTGCGCAGGCAGTTGCTGGATCATGGGCCAACTGTCTTGGACACATGGCATCATTTGATTGAAATGCGCATGATCGTGCATAGACGGTTGCCACGTACTGAGCAATTGATGGCATGAATGCCACGTGTATTTTGTCATTTGTGTTGATAGAACGCGCACACTGAATTGCGCTGAATTTGGATTACGCAGACTTGGACTGCGCAGGAATGGATTGCGCCAACATAGATTATGCCAATACGGATTGCGCTGCCAGCTATCCTCGAGCGCCGTACTGAACTATTAAACGAACGGTCGCCTCGTTCTCCGCGCTGTCAGTTGTCAGAAGATTTGATTTGTGTCAGGTAATGATGATAATTTGCCACGTCAGCCTGCGCGCTTGGTAGTGTGCACAATCTAGCGTACGCAATCTGAAGGATGCGCAATCTGATGTCTGTGCGGTTCATCTGAAAGTTGTACTTCTTGATTTTCTGACTTTGTTGATGTATGCAACTTAATTTTTTAGGACCTATAACGATAGATCCGATTCTGACATTGCCATCAGGATCAGGAGGGTTCACTATCTATAGTGACGCCTCGGGGAAGGGTTTGGGTTGTGTCTTGCAGCAGCATGGGAAGGTAATTGTCTACGCTTCCAGGCGGTTACGTTCCCATGAGAAGAACTACCCTACCCACGACTTGGAGTTTGTAGCAGTGATATTTGCTTTGAAGTTGTAGAAATACTACTTATATGGAGAGAGGGTGGAGATCTTCACAAATTATAAGAGCTTGAAGTATGTGTTTACACAGAAGGAGCTCAACATGAGGTAGCACAGGTGGTTAGAGCGGATGAAAGACTTCGACATCCTACTACAGTATCACCTAGGGAAGGGCAACGTGGTTGCCGATGCCTTGAGTAGGTATCTGACAGCCATGTGTTTGAATATGGATCATCACTTGCTAGCAGATTTGGAGAGCCTGGAGATTGAGGTGATTGTGCCAAGTGTTCAGATACAGATGTGGGGCCTTCAAATTTGGTCAGACTTGATGGAGAGGATCAAGTCGATGCAGTTCGAGGATATTGCTCTGTGGTGTATCTTCGAGCAGGGCTGGTGGATGATGAGTTTACTCTTGTAGAGGATGGTGCTTTGAGGCCCGGTTCCAGGCTGTGTGTGTCCAGTAGATAGCTCAGGGAGTAGGTCATGCAGGAGGCCCACCGATCTTAGTACTCTATACATCCTGGTGCCAACAAGATGTACAGTGACCTGAGGGAGCACGTCTGGTGGTATGGGATAAAGCGGGAGGTAGCTCGCTTCTTAGCCAGATGCTTGGTCTGTCAGCAGGTCAAGGCAAAAAAGCAGAGGCCAGGGGGTTTATTGCAGCCATTGCCCATTCCAGAGTGGAAGTGGGAGCATATTACGATAGATTTTGTATCTGGATTATCGCGTACACCAGGAGGGAAAGACGCGATTTGGGTCATCCTCGATAGGTTAACCAAATCGGCCTACTTTTTGCCATTCAAAGTGGGTACATCTACTGAGAGGCTTGTAGAGATGTACATACGGCAGATTATCAGGATTTATAGAGTTCCAGTCAGTATCGTCTCGAATCGGGATTGTCACTTTACTTTTTATTTCTGGCAGAGTCTGCAGACTAGTTTGGGCACTCAGCTCAAGTTTAGTACTGCATACCACCCTCAGACGGACGAATAGTCAGAGGGGACTATTCAGACGCTCGAGGACATGCTGCGGACATGCATCTTAGATTTTGGAGGATCCTGGGAGGATCACCTGCACTTGGTGGAGTTTGCTTACAACAACAGTTTTCAGGCCAGCATTGAGATGTCACCTTTCGTGCGTTGTACGGACGTAGGTGTCGTACACCCTTATCTTGGGATGATGTTGGTAAGCAAGCTTTATTGGGACCTGAGATGGTTGTTGTCGCATCTGAGAAGGTGAAGCTCATCAGGGACAGACTTCCCGTGACGCAGGACAGACATCGGCATTGGACCGATAGCCACCGGAGGCCTTTGGAGTTTGAGGTAAAGATTAGAGATAGGATTAGAAGTAGGTTGTTTGTTTGTGTTTGTTTGATTATTTAGTAACTTGAGACCTTGTTTGTGTTTATGTCGGAGACATAGTTTTTTTGAGGATATTTCCGACTCGTGGTACCATACGTTTTGGTGGAGGTGGGAAGCTTAGCCCGTGCTTCATCGGACCTTTCGTGATCAGCGGAAGAGTCGGTGACGTGGCATACATGCTAGACTTGCCATCTGCACTAGTGGGTGTCCACAACGTATTCTATGTATGACAGTTGAGACGGTACGTGGCTGATCCTAGCCATGTACTTGACCCTTCGGAGATTGAGGTAGGACCTACTCTCAGTTATCCAGAGCAGCCAGTGGATATTCTGGATCACCGAGAGAAGGTACTGAAAATCTAGGTGATACCCTTGGTTCGTGTCGCATGGAGGCATCATTCTCCAGGAGAGTCTACCTGGGAGCGGAAGGATGAGATGCGCGAACGATACCCATATCTTTTTAGACCTTGAGGTATGATTGTCTATCCTTCTCATCAGTTTAGTTTCGCCTTTTAATTTTGAGAACAAAATTCTTTTAAGAAGGGTAGATTTGTCACTACCATATTTTAGCTTGAGGGTATTTTGGCCATTTTGTTAATTTTGAATTTATTTTAATTTATTGGAGTGATGATTATTATTTTTGACTTTTAATAGTTGAGACTTTGGAGACTAACCTAGTTATTGACTCTAGCTATGGTGACTTGATTAGTATGGTGAGACCCTAGTCTAATTTAAGTCAAACCAAGATTAGTCCCTTAGAATCAAGCTTGAAATAGGAGGATTAAAGATTAGGTACAATGACTTGAGACTTATGAATTGATTTATATAACCATTCAAATTGGCCCAAAGCCCGCTCGACTAAACCCTAACCCTAATTCCCACATACCTAGGCTGGCCATATAGGGAATCCCAACACTATAAAGTCTCTCTTCCTTTGGTTCTTGCCTCTTTTGTATTGAATTAACACTTGGAAAAGGAAAGGTATGGCTATCCTTCCCCAATCCATAACTTTTCTATTTTAATTCCTTTTTTACTCTATTTTCTTGCATTAGAGTCTAATACTCCTCTATTTTCTGATTATGGAGAGAAATCTCAGCTTTTGAACAATTTGGGGATTTGAGCTAGCAAGGAGGAACACTCTATTTTGGGGCTTTTCTTGCCATTAGACACACTATAAGTAAACCCTCTAAATTGTATTATAATTTTGATTTCTTTACATCCTAGCCTAGATCTAGGTGTCCCCTAGCTGTCCCTCAAATTTGGTTAAAAATCATGTCCATTTGGTGTCCGTATCGGACACGTGTCAATGTGTATGTGCAAGTGTTTGTTAGAATGCCACTTAGGAATGGATTTTCGTATTTTGCTAAACAAATTACATATTCTCGCAGCCATATACGTGGGGATTCTAGAACCCTAA
Organism: Iris pallida; assembly: GCA_029216955.1. Classification (NCBI taxonomy): domain Eukaryota; kingdom Viridiplantae; phylum Streptophyta; class Magnoliopsida; order Asparagales; family Iridaceae; genus Iris; species Iris pallida. Next base: position 2,283,457 of record JANAVB010011200.1, on the reverse strand, counting down.
CTCTGAGCTCATATCGAGCTGTGTCCGTGTCCAAAATGGACACGAATTTACTGTACGGGGACTCGATCGGGTGTCCTGCTACCCGTATCCGTTTTTTCCATGTATACAGCACGAGTTGGCATAAAATTTGATAGACAGGTAGGGGTGATGACTGACAGGTGGGCTATGGAGCTTCATCGAGTTTTGTGGAGTAATTTGTGAGTTATCGAAGCTGCACGGGTTTTGCACTAACAGTGCACATCCGAACATGGTTCACTGACACAGACTTCGTGTCTCACGTAGACACGTTGTGGACACATCTCAGGGTGATTAACCGCTAGCCCAAGATCCCCTCTACCTATGTGCACGACCATGACACACTTGGTGGGACACATGTGTCCCTAGCTCACATGACACGCGTGCACGATGCTGTCAGTACATTGTTCAGTTGCTCGTGTGTATGGGACTATTTGGACACGTTGTGTCTAGTTCTTAGACACTGGAATACACTCACGACACACTCTCACATGACACGTACATTACCAACCACTAGTTTTGATTATTAGTTGCATTTTTGAATTCGAATTATGATTTCCCCTAATTTCTGATACACGTATCTGTCAATTGATTTTGCTAAGATTTAAATGTCATTTTAAACTATTTTTCTAATAATTATTTGCATGTAAATTCATCTATATGTATCTAGGTTTTAGCTACATGTTAGGTTCATGATTTGTGTTTAATCATTGGTTTCGAATGGGTCATTAGACTGAAATCCTGAGACTGTCATGTGTATCCCTGAATTCGAAAAACCTGAGACATTGCTATGAGTACACTCTACTGAATTTTACTGAGATTTAATATACTGATATCATGTCCACACACACACTATTAAAAACTAAAATTTGAGAATTGAAATTGTTGTATAAACTGAAACCTGTGAACTAATGAACTGTCATGTGTTTCACTGATTTTGGTTTGTTTAATTGTAATATGGTACACCTATTTACAGCTGAGTTTAAATTGCAATAGGATTCATGGTTGTGTTTGATATTGGGTTTTCGATTTCAGCTGGGCTATCAATTTGTGGGCTATTTTGTGTACACTGTTTCTAAACTGAGAATTGGGGCACTGTTTTGTATATTCTGAAAAAACTGAGAACCTGGGATTTACAACACTGATTTGGGAACACTGACATATACACACACACACTCAAACTGAAATCTAAACTGAGAACACATCATCCACACACCCATGTGAACCTGAGGATCACTGATAGCTATATTACCCTCACACACTGATTTGCACACACTGTTTTCCTGAGAATTTTAAGGCTGTCATGTATGCACATTGACACCTATGAACACACACATTACACATGAACTAAACTAAGAACAGTATTGACACTCACTCACACACACCACTATCACTCACTCACCCATGCCACACACACATCTATGCATTATCATTCACCCACACACATTACACATGTAGACTGAGGTACACTATTTTTTTGTTCACACACACACACTCACACATATATGTTTGTCACTCTATCTCTCTCTATATGTATATGTATACATATATAATATAATCTTGTGTGATAATATGTAATGTAATATATATATATATATATATATATATATATATATATATATATATATTTATATATATATATATATATATATATATATATATATATATATATATATATATATATGCATATTGTCCATATGATTTTAGTATATATATGTGGAAATTGAATATGTGTGCATGCCTATATATGTGTATATGCATATAGCCTATGTAGTATAGCCTATGTGTATATGGAATGTATACACATGAGTGCTGTGTGATGCTAGCTTGTGTGACTTGTGAATGATGTGTGCTTGCTAGAATAGATTGGTTAGGTTTAGTGAGACTTGTTTGGGTTAGGTTTGACCTAGTTTGACTAGAGTAGTTGACTAGAGTTGACCAAAGGTTGACTTTAGCCTAGATTGATCCAAACATCATGTAGAATGCATCGTAGCAGTTTATTTTACCAATTTGGATATGTTGTGACTTGTGCTGTTCTGAATAGGAGCCAGACACCACTTCCCAGGCAGTATTTCATTCAGATACTCAGGATATTAGGCGAGTACATTCTCTGACCGTGTCATACTTGATAGGATTTATATTTACGCTCTAGATTACTTTACTTGATGTTGTCACATTGTTAACACGGATTGGTACTATATGGATCCCTTCATGAGATGTTATCCCCCTCGGGAGCATTAGTTACAGTATGTCATGTGCGTTTCACTTTCATCATGTACTCCGGTGCTTTCACCATTCATGTGCACTCTCGTGATTCATGTACTCTCATGTTCACGGAGCCCCCATGTATACAGTCATATACACCCTATTATGGGCTTTCATGTGATATCATGTGCAATAACATAACCTGTCTGGATCTTTGTGTATTGATTGGGGACGGTAGAGTATAAATGGTCATGTAAACAATTTCAAAGTAGTATACTCATATACAAACTCTTAGATTACTCATGTGCAAATTCAAGTTGTTCACATGTTCATCTTGTACTCTAAATCACTAGTTCACTGTTAGTTCTCTACTTATAGTATCTATTTACCTTACTGTTCTCTCTCTTTTACTTATGTATATCCTGCATCATTTCATGTATCTTACTCTATTGCATATTTATATATCCTATCATATTATTAACTACATGAGATGTACTGTGCTCGCTCCCGTCCTGACTGGATCTGTTGAAATATTACAGATGATATTGCAGAGTTCTGTCCCATTTACTATGGAGAAGGCCTAGATGACACATGTGAGCTGGACTCTCAGGAGGACCCAGTACTTGCAGAGGATATTACCCCAGTAGTCTAGGCTAGTTAGCTAGACCAGTATCTTATTTATCATCATGTCTTGTTGGATACACTTGTATTTATTTGGGGATTTGTTATTCTGGATTTTGTGGAGTTGTTTATCTTAGACATTTAGCTCTCTCTCTTATCTTGTATTTCATCGGTGGATTCTTTTGATTATCTATCTATCTTATCGTATATTCTATCTTAGCTGTGATTGAGTTGTACTTTATATTATTCCTCCATTCGGAGATTATAACTGTACAGGTACCTTATAACTGTTAGATGTATGTGACCTAGGACAGCGTTCTACCACCGACACTGCGGCGTAGGCTGGACGTAACCACTTCTCGTACCCCTACACTGGGTGTAGGTCATGATATTGTGGCATTGGAGAAGACGAACAGGTGGTTTCTGTTATCATTTTTGTTTCAGTCCGGAGCCAATAGGGGGCACGTGGGGGTGCGGGCCGTTTTGGCGATCAAATTCCATAGGTTGTTTAACATTTTTGTTTGTTTTATAAATGTGCATTTCCTCTCTTCGTATTGTATCTTCTCCTTTGCTATACAAAAATCTCTGTTTTCTTCAATGGCGGGGGGTTAGAGAATGAAAATGAGCGTTAGGAGGAACGATTAGATGATGATGAAGTACTTGAAGCTGTTAACATAGGAGACGATAAAGAGCCAGAGGTTGAAAACAACGGAGAAATGCATCATGACGATGACATCAACGGAAACAACGATAAGTTATCTTGCTTCACCATTCCTAATGGATTTATGAACTGCGTTATACTATAATTATTTCTTATACTAATTTTTTCTAATTTTGTTTTTTAGGGACGAAGATGAAACTCAAATTGATTTCGATACAACAGTGATAAAAAAATAATACAGTCTGCCAACATTAACAAAGACCCAAGGGACCTCGTAGATGATGATATTATTGGCTTACACTTCAACTCTATTGAAGAAGCATACTCTTTTTACCGGATATATTCAAAAATTGTTGGTTTTAGTGTTAGAAAGAACGAAGAGATGAAAGAAAAATCTGGGATGGTCATAGGCCGTAGTTGGTGTTGTTCAAATGCTAGATTCAGACAAAAGAAATATAAAGAAGATCCTAACAGGGTAAGTGAACCAAGAAATAAAACCAGGACTGGTTGTCGAGTAATATTATGGATTCTGTACGAAAGTTCTACAAAATTATGGGTTGCCAAATTATTTAGAGTGCATCACAACCATACTCTGGCAAATAATTTTGAAAAGGTTTTTTAAGATCCCATCGAAAGATATCAAACACAGAATTGGAAGAAGAAAAGCTGATGAAACAAGCCGAGATGAAGACTTCAGCAATATGGAATTTATTCGTCCATAAGAAAGGTGGTTGGGATAATGTTGGATGGACGAAAAAAGATCTATACAATGCTTTAGCTAATGATTGTAGAGAAGTAGACAATTTGGATGCAACGACGGCACTTACCTATCTACAATCTAAGGAAGACATTGACTCTGATTTCTTCTATGCGTACAAGGTAGAAGAAGATTCCAGATTGACCCATCTATTTTGGGCCGACAGTGTAAGTCGATTAGATTATGAATCATTTGGAGATTCACTTGTATTTGATTCTACATGCAAAACAAATAGTTGTCAAATGTCATTGGTGGTTCTAGTTGGTTCAAACAATCATGCAATGACTTGTGTGTTTGGATTTGCATTAATCTATAACGAGTCTGTAGATACATATTCTTGGGTTCTACAAAAATTTCAAGAGTGTATGGAAGGTAATTTACCAGAAAGTTATCACGGATGGTTGCAGATCCATGAATAAAGAAATTAAGGACTTAATGCCCTGCGTACCACATAGAATGTGTTCATGGCATATCCTATACAATTCAATAAAACATGTACATAGAGAAGGTTTTGTAGGAGAATTGAGGAATATGATTAAAAGGTACATCTCACACTTGGTAGTTTAATATGAAATATGTTGTTACAATTTTTTTTAATAATCAATTTAAAAATTTTGTCGTTGTCCATGATTTTTAATCGTGTACTATTCAAAGAATGATTTCAAAAATCGTTGGCATAAGATGCTACAGGATTATAATATAGAGAACAATTAGTGGACAGAAGCGTTGTACAGTACGAGCCATCAATGGGCAAACATATTCCTTCGTGGAAATTATTTTGGTGGGTCTACTGCAACAAAAAGATGTGAATCAATGAACTATTTTCTAAAAAGTTTTTTGACTGAGAAGCTACCACTATGTAAGGCCCTTTGATATATTGACCACGGTTTGGCTGCCTTACGTTATGGTGAGATGAGTAAGCAATCTATTGATAAACTCTTGACACCCAGTTTGAATCAAACTAGCATGGTCGTAATAGAAGATCAATTGGCATTAATTTACACTAAAAATGTGTTCTTAGAGTTAAGGAAGTAAATCACACGTTCTGATAATTATATTGTTGTCCAGCATGACAAGATAGGAGATGAAGAGGTCTGCACTATCGAAAAGTATTTGTTGGAGGACTATCCTAACCGCAAGGTTACATTTTCTAGTAACGAAAACAAAATAACCTGTGACTGCTTATGGATGGAGAGCAAAGGGATTCCTTGTAGGCATACTTTTTCAGCAATGAAGAGTTTGCATCTGTCAAAGATTCCAAAGAACTTAATTAAAAATCATTGGTTGAAGGATTGCAAAGACAGATATATCTCCGGATCTGGCGCAGAAAGAAAATTCATCCACCTAGACAGGATTGAGAGCACAAGGTATGGTGGTATTAATGATCATGTTAATCTGTTTATGTATTATTATAAAAAATAAAGCAAAATTCAAGAAAAGGAAATCGAGTTGATGTCAGCCGTGCTGATTGAGTTGCAAAAAATGGTTACCGTTGTTAGTGAAGAAGAAAAATACATAGCTGATGTAGTTCGTCGAGGGAATAAAGCTTTTAAAGTGCCATACCCGGTAGCAACAAAAGAAAGGCCTTCTCAAGGGAAATCAAGCCAGATAAAAGAAAGTCAGACTAACACCAAGCCTAGAATCTGCAGAGTTTACAAAAAATTGGGTCACGATTACCATAATTATAAAGTACGGAAGCATTGTAACGAGAAAGGGTCAATGGAATCCAATGATATGAGCGACTAAGTGAATATTTTGTTAATTTAGTTCTCGATAGTCGTTGTGTCCAGTTTTTTTCCTTTATTTGGTTAATTTAGTTCACGATTACCGTAATTGTGAAGTCAGACTAAGTGAATTTGTGGTTGATTTAATTCACGATTACCGTAATTGCAAAGTACGGACGCATTGAAACGTTGATTTAATTCACGGCTAAGTTTAATCTCGTCCAAGGGTAAAGGAAATATTATATGTCAGCATTCTCTTCAAACAAGTGTGGACACAAAAAAAAGAAGAAAACGTTGTCTTTTTTTTATTGGCGCAAGACACCACAAATCGAGTACTCCTAAGAGATCCTGTGCTGAGGATCCCCGAGTACAAAAAAGAATTCTGGGGAATAGGACGATGGAGATCGAGCGGCAGTTGCTCCTTTACTCCGTTGACACTCTGACTATAAAAGTGGGAGAAAACCTAAGAAAATTGCTAACTCTCGGCTCACTGGCAAGAAGTGCAGCAATTTGGCTCTTGAAAATGCTCTCCGTTCTGTCCTTTGAAGAGGAATAAAGCCCCCCTTTTATAGTCGTTCTTGAGCTAGAATGATGTTATGCACCCACATGAGGAAACATGTTGGTTTTTATGTGGGCGCATAGTCCTGCTTTGGGCATATAGGACGTAGGCACATACATGCTGTAAGATCGTGGGTTGGTCGTGGTGTTGACGTGGCCGCTTGCTTCGATGCACGACTGTTCGTGGAGACTGACGTGGCTGTGTGCTTCGATGAACGTTTTGAGCATGGATTTGACTGAGTCAGGCTTGGGCACATAGCCATGTCTCAGGCTATGCGCCCTCCTTTCGGGGGAGCTAGTCTTGGGCGTATGAAACTTCACTGGCTGGGCGCATGAAGCTTTACTAACTGGGTGCATGGAGCTTCAATGACTGGGTGCATGGAGCTTCACTGACTTGGGCGCATGGAGCTCTACTGACTGGGTGCATGGAGCTTCACTGACTTGGGCACATGGAGCTTTACTGGCTTGGGTGCATGGGGCTTCATTTGCTGAAAATTTTTCATGCTTCTACAACACCCCCTTCAAAGTTTTCAATACTTGAATAAGTTCGAAATACTTTGAAAGAAGCATGGATCGTCTTCTCGTGATTCAATGGGCGCATAGAACGGCTCTCTCCTTTGGGTGCATAGTATTTTGGCCAGCCTGTCAGAGAGATACGACTGTTAAGATCTTCCTCGAAATCCAAACTGACAGATTCATCGGAGGAGAATTTGAAGCGGTCCATCCTTCATATGTTGTCTACGTCAGCAAGGGACACTCGCATAGTATGCAGAGAGCTGATCCTTCACGTAGGCGCATGGGCTGTAGTGGGCGCATACAACACGATGAGTGCATGGGCGCATACAGCAAGTGGGTGCATAAGGGGATGGCCCGTGCCTATAAATAGGCCCTGGAGGAGAGAGAAAGTTCATTATTCCTTTCTTTTTTGAACTTTTCAGAAAACTTTTCGTCTTCTTTCTTTGAGAACTATGTCTCCCAAGATCGCCAAGAGATCCGCGAAGGTCAAGGGGGCTGTGCCGAGTGATTCTTCTTCTACGGCAGCGTCCTCGGCAGTCCAGGACCCGATTCTGGGTGAGGGCATGCTTCAAAAAACAAAGTCTCGAGCGTTAATTTGCGACGCTCGGACTTCTTTTCTGCCTGAGGCGCTTGCGCCTAAGGCAGCATACTTTTGTAAGCATTACTATGCGCCCACAGAAGTCATGCGCCAACACTGTGGTATGCTATGTGCCTACGTGTTGCCATGTTATGTGTCCTCTAAGCTGTGGCATGTTATGCGCACACGTACTGTCCAAGTGTTATGCGCCCACACGTCTTGTTTTGGGCGCATATCCCTTTGCACACATAGCCCTTTGGGGCACATAGGAGTCTTCAGGACTTGGTTTTTTTTTTCAGTTTCCTGATTCTGACTTTTTTTCTGCCCTTGCAGTAAACATGTTTGTCCTAGAGCTCGACAGTATCCCTTTCGGTTCCGCTTGCCACGTTTCGGCACGAGCCTTATAACCAACATGGTCAGCGATGTTCAAGCAAATATCAGTCATGATCAACCTACATAGCGGGCTATAGGAACGAAATCGTAAAGCAAAATACTCTAGAGGGGGTGAATAGAGTAGGCAGCAGAATATTGCCAATTAAAAACTCGTTAGCAGTTAGATCACAGATATAATAATAATCACAAAAATAAATAACTGTAATGAAAATGAGTGATCAGAAGGCAAACGCAAACACAGAGATTTATACTGGTTTCCCTCTTGTGAGGACTAGTCTAGTCGAAAGAACACTAGCTTCCAGTTGAATCCACTATTGGAAAATCCTGCAAGTTTTCATACGAAGTCCTTGTAACTTCTGCAGACGCGAGCTTTGATACGAAGAACTCGACCAACTTCAATTGTGAAGAGTCAATCTTCAATCAAGCCTCTGATTATAATCGCTCTAAAACTTCTAGACCGTACCGTACTGGCAAATCGACTAGAGGATTGTAACTGGCTTGGGATTTGAAAATGGAAGCTTTTTAGAACTCTTTGGAAGAAATATAAGCTTTAGAAGAGAAGAGATTGAAAGTGAATTGGTGATTTGAAATGATCGAAATCCTTCTCTATTTATAGTTTTTCCAAAGGCAGAACTCTGACAGAATTCGAGCAGAATTCGGACAGAACTCTTTGTAACCAACCGCAAATGAAGGAAGACCAAGTTCAAAATCAAACGTTCACATAACGTTCAACTTGGCCGAACTCTGGCTGAACTCTGGCCGAGTTCTGTCAGGGTTTGGTCAGTTGATTTTGTGAAAAATAATTTTGACTTTTTAAAAAGTCCTTCAGAAGATTTTTGTAAAATAGATGTTTTTCAAAAACATAGGTCATTTTAAAAAGATAGGTCAGTTTTGAAAACGATTTTAGGATAGCCTATTTGCTAGTACGACTTGGTGTACAACATATTCCTAGACTCAATAAAAATGAAAATTATATTACTTTGAAGGAAATACATTCTTGAGTGGCAAACAGCTTCGGTCTTGAACTGAGTAGATATTCATCTTTGACCAGTGTCCAAAACGTCGTAAGTAAACATCTGAATTGATTTGTATATCAAGACAGAGTTTGATCAATTATTAAAATCAGGTTTGACCATGACCAATGGGCCAACACGGGCGATCACCATTATTGAACAGGAGAAAACCTTTCTAAAGCAAATGATAAATGACGAGAAGCTCGGAGGGTTGCACTGTTAGAAGAAGCCGTACTTCCCTTTTGGTGACAGTATAGGATTTAGGGATGATGCGATGATATGTCTGGAAGAGTCTTTGGTAACTGCGTTGAATGACCAAAGAATAGGGCTGCCATCAATGAACCGCCAATACCCTCTGTCGGCGTTTGTTGATTTAGCTGTGCAGAGACAAATAAAATGGGACTTGACTCCTGAATTGCCTGGGGTTGTTTCTGGCAGGATCCAGTTCAACTCTAGTGACCGAAAGAATGACACATTCAAGTATATCAAGGGTTCCACATCTTACTCCATGAGGGGGCTTCAACCGGGTGTTGTACTAAACGATGTCCCGACTGATCTTTATCCCTATGCTGCTGAGACTCTCACCAACTTGATGTTATTGAAGAGGTAGTTATATCCGGGAGGAAAAATACTGCTGGAAGGCTGGAGACATCCCATTTTGTTCTGGAGTGACATTACTGGATGGGTGCTCTCGACTTATGAAGCCACCCTAAAAGCTGTCTGTCACGCCCCAGAACCAGAATACTGGAGAGCGGGGGAGTAACTCAGCCAGCTACGTATTACGGGTAGAAGAATACCGTATAATACGATCAATGCTGTCTAACCAGACGAGGGGGTGCATACTACATAAAAGTCTTACTATGGTCATTACACATCTATTGTCTCAATCATTCAAACAAGAAACAGAAATATAGAATATGTAAGGTAAAGCAGTAAGGCGTCCCAAACGCTCAGTCAAAATGTTCTTGAGATCTGGCTTTACAAAATACAACCAGATGATGTAGTAAGTATGCACAATCGTTATCAGCTGCAGTCTGACTTAATTACAATTATGCAAAAGTAAGTACAAGACAATCTGACTAACATGTCGGTGCCAAACGGTAAGGTATAAAGTAGATAACAAAACGAGTGGTGAAGTTAAGGAACCCACTCGAGGCCTCCTGCGATCATTCCTCTAGTATTGACCATCCTGGAGGTGGAAGTATGCTGAGTCCTCGGGAACTGGCTCTAAATCTGGCCATGCAAAACCAGAGAGGTTAGACCTCTAATAGCAAGTACCACAAGGGAGCACGACATGAGAACTAAAACCAGTAATGTAAGAGAATAATACTAATAAATCTCTGCTTGCTACTAGGATTCACATCACATCACGACACTTCGAACCAACCTCCCAACCAAACAAGGACAGAAGTTGGCCCGTCATGTCCTGACATTTTGATCATCCCAGTTAGGTAACAGAGTAGAACAGTACACAAACAAATCATCTTGAACGGCCAATCAACTCCTACGGCTTGCTATTGTGAGTCCCAAGTTATCCTGGAGTTATGCAATTAGGGATTCCTCAGTTCTTACTATGTGCAAGCAAGGCTAGTCTATCCAGTCGATCAATTGGCCCATGCATGAATTAGACGAGTCCTAGCAGGACGCCCGTCAATATACAATATACAATGATAATAAAAGCAGATACTGTTCCCTGCCTGTGTGGCAGATTTACAGTATCTGTGGGAACCAGCCGGCCCGTCGGGTACTACTCGTCCCAAGGGGGCTGCCATGTAAGAATTCGGGAATCCATTCTCTCCATGCAATCATTATTTTATTTAACTTAATAGTCTCTACGTTGAGTGAAATCCCATGCCGTGGATCATGGTCATTCAAATGAGTACTTTCGTACGGGGTACGATATGCACAACTCTACAACGATACCAGTGCGGTTAGGTTGCAGGTCTTACATAGCGTAATGCAACAATCAAATCTATCCACGATAATCATGCCTTGACCATAAAGTACACATGCTTCTTTTGTAGAAAAATAACTAAATAAATAAATAAATAAATAGATTGAAGCCTGTATGTGCATGTATGTCAATATTCGGGATCAGCCAGTCGAGTACAATAGTTCATAACATGAACGTGTCTCATTCATTTCATTCAATAAGACGACTAGCCAGTCTCTTAGTTCCAATTAGGAACGCATGATCAATTTAGTCAAGATCACAATCATTATCAATGGTGGCAAGGCATGAAAGTCAACTAGCATTCAGTGGGGTCGAGTCTACAACTCTCAGGGTTTAATCCTAGTCAATCCGGGTATCTATAACTCAATTCACGACGCATGGTACATCCCACGTAACAATCTATATTTAACAGAAATATTAACATATCATGATCATATCAAGTTTATGCAAAAAGGCGTAAGGATATAAAATGGACGTTAAACATCTAATAAGATATCAATATACAGGGCTATAGAAGATCCAGGGTAAGCAGGCTACTCTCATGTCAGCCTACGCTTATGCCAGCGTACGCTCAGGTCAAGCTACGCTCAAGCCAAGCTAGCGTATGGGAGTCATACGCTTCCAAAAGGCAGCGTATGAACTCCATACGACTCCTTACTATCCAAGTGAGCGTATGCAAGTCATACGCTTCCCAAAGGCAGTGTATGGACTCCATACGACTCCTGACCATTCAAGTCAGCGTATGCAAGTCATACGCTCCCCAAAGGCAGCGTATGGACTCCATACGACTCCTGACCATTCAAGTCAGCGTATGCAAGTCATACGCTCCCCAAAGGCAGCATATGGACTCCATACGACTCCTGACCATTCAAGTCAGCTTATGCAAGTCATACGCTCCCCAAAGGCAGCGTATGGACTCCATACGACACACGCTTCCAAAAGGCAGCGTATGCAAGACACACGCTTCCTAAAAAGGCAGCGTATGGATTCTATGCTGCGCTAAAGAGCGCGCACAGCTCAGTGACGCAGCTAAAAAGCTAGCATATACTGCTCACTGTCTTCTCCAAACAGCAAAACTCTATGGTTGTACCCCAAGGCTTCAAAAGTCCATAACTCTGTCAAAATAAGTCCGAATCCAACTTTCCAAAGGTCAAAATTGGGTAGGATGAACTGCTCTACAACATAGAACCTTCAGAACTTGAAAACAAAGAAGTTTGCTAGATCAAAACCCATAGACAACCAAAAATACAATAACTTAGATCTACAAGAAATGAACCAATGAAATCAAAAATACTAAGCACTAAACTCTCTTAGAATCATGAGAGGAAGAATATTGAACCATAAAATATGGTCCTCATGTAGAGCAAGATGTACTTGCCTAGTTGGTAGGTGGAGAGAGTAATGAAAGGAAGAGGAAGAAGTAATGGTGAAGAAGGAGTGAATGAGGAGAGAGAAGGGAGAGGGTAGCTTTAAGTAGCAAAGGGGTGGTAGGTGGGAGTTGGGCCGGGTTCTTAATGGGTCGGGTTTAAGGGGCTCATCCAACCGAAAATAAAACTAAAGCAGAGAAGTAAATTGCAGAAAATAAAATACAGAAATAAATTACGGAAAATTAATTACAGGAAATAAATTGCAGGAATTAATTAGCATGAAAATTAAAGAGCAGCTAATTAATTAACATGAAAATTTAAAGAGCAGATAATAGAATTACAGGAAAATAAAGTACAGAAAATAAAACGCAGATAATTAATTAACATGAAGTTATAGGAATTTAAATACAGGATACTACATGATAAATACTAAATAAATACATTCAGGCAATATACGTATTAGAATATGCATTCCGGGAACGGGGAGTGACATCTCTACCCTCCTTGAAAAAATTCCGTCCTCGGAATTTCAAATTCAAGCAAGATAGAAATATCGGGACTAAACTAATCTAAGTACAAGCAATTCAATAAAGCAATCATTTTACAATGTCCTTAGCAAGTAACATATCTGTACTTAACAATCTACGATATCAAGCAATTCTACCCATAAGGTGATAAGCATGAGGAATCAAGACAATCAGGTACACAGAAAAAGATATACCTTGTGAGTCAAACAGATGTGGATACCGTGATCGGATATCATCCTCACGTTCCCACGTTGACTCTCCCAAAGAGTGATGACCCCAAGCAACCCGGACAAGGTTAATTGTTCGGTTCTTGAGTATCTTCTCTATTCGGTCCAAGATGGACACAGGCTGCTCCTCGTAAGATAGGTTGGTACCAACAACCAGTTCTGAATGATCGAGGATATGGCTGGGGTCCGATACATACCTTCGCAATTGAGATACATGAAACACGTCATGCACCTCTCGTAACGAAGGTGGGAGTGATAAACGATAAGCAACATCGCCTATCCGATCAAGGATAACAAATGGGCCCACGTACCACGGACTCAGTTTCCCGCGAACGCCAAATCTAATGACCCCACGAGTAGGTGAGATCCGCAAGAATACTTGGTCCCCAACAGAGAACTCTAACGGCCTACGATGCTGGTCCGCCCAATGACGATGCCGATCCTGCGCAACACGAAGTCGTTCTCTAATTCCTTTAATCACTTCAACCGTCTGGATAATCATCTCTGGGCCTAGCATCTTCCTTTCCCCGATATCATTCCATGCTAGCGGCGATCTACACTTCTTACCATATAGTGCTTCAAATGGCGCCATCTGGATACTGGCTTGATAACTGTTGTTGTATGAGAACTCAACTAAGTGCAGGTGGCTTTTCCAAGATCCTCCAAAATCTAACGTGCAAGCTCGTAACATATCTTCTAAGGTCTGAATCGTCCTTTCTGATTGCCCATCCGTCTGCGGATGGTAAGCCGTGCTAAATCTTAACTTGGTACCCAAACTATGATGCAAGCTCCTCCAGAAATGTGATATAAAGCGGGTATCTCGGTCAGACACAATACTGAAAGGGATTCCATGCTGCCTGACTATTTGCTGCATGTACAACTCCGCCAACTTTTCTTTAGATTGCCCTACTATGAAAGGAAGAAAATGCGCCACCTTCGTAAGCCGATCTACTATCACCCAAATGGCATCCTTACCACTTGGCGATCTCGGTAAACTGGTCACAAAGTCCATCGTGATATGCTCCCACTTCCATTCCGGGATAGGAAGCGGTTGCAATAATCCAGCTGGCCTCTGCTGTTCTGCCTTTACTTGCTGACATACCAAGCAACGGAAAACAAATCTAGCTATCTTCCTCTTCATTCCGTTCCACCAGAAGTACTGCTTGATATCTTGGTACATCTTGGTCCCTCCAGGATGTATAAAATACTGGAAACTGTGAGCTTCTGCCATAACTTCCTGTCTGATATCTCTACTAGGTACACATAGACGTGATCCAACCCTAAGCGTACCATCTTCATGAATTTGCATCTCCTTCCTGAGCCCTGACTCACATTCTGCCCTAAGCTTCTGAATCCTTGGGTCTTGTGCCTGAGCTGCCTTGATCCTATCTACCAAGTCAGATTGGACTTGTAGACTTGCCAGAACTCCTACATCGCTAGGAAGTATAACCTCTATGCCCATCTCCTGAAGGTCTTCTAAGATATGCTTCTGTGTTGTCAACATAAATGCGCCGCCTCTTCTGCTGAGAGCGTCTGCTACCACATTCGCCTTGCCTGGATGATACTGAAGCTCCACGTCATAATCCTTGATCAACTTCAACCATCTTCTCTGCCTCATGTTCAGCTCCTTCTGAGTAAAGATGTACTTCAGACTTTTGTGGTCTGTGTACATGTCTACTCGGTCACCATATAAGTAATGCCTCCATAGCTTCAAAGCAAACACTACTGCTGCTAACTCCAAATCATGAGTTGGGTTATTCTTCTCGTGGTCCCGAAGCTGCCTAGATGCATATGCTATCACCTTCCCGTGCTGCATGAGGACGCATCCAAGTCCTTTACCTGACGCATCACAATATACGGTAAAACCTCCAGGTCCAACTGGCAATGTAAGAATGGGTGCTGATATCAACTTCTGCTTCAAATTCTCAAAGGATGACTGACATTCTGCCGACCAAACGAATGGCACATCCTTCCGTGTCAAGCGGGTCATGGGCGCTGAAAGTCTTGCAAAATCTGACACAAATCTTCTGTAATATCCTGCCAATCCCAAGAAACTCCGTACGTCAGCTACGGTCTTGGGTACTGGCCAACTCTCTACTGCTTCTACCTTCTTGGGATCCACTGCTACTCCAGCTCCTGATACGATATGACCCAAGAATGAAATGTGATCCGTCCAGAACTCACACTTGCTGAGCCTGGCATACAACTGGTTCTCTCTCAGAACCTACAACACTTTCCTGAGGTGGTCTTCATGCTCCTCTTTACTAGCAGAGTATACTAGAATGTCGTCAAGAAACACAACGACAAACTGGTCTAAGTATGGCATAAAGATACGATTCATCAAATCCATGAATATTGCTGGAGCATTGGTCAAACCAAACGGTATTACTAAGAACTCATAATGCCCATACTTCGACCTGAATGCTGTCTTAGGAATATCCTCCTTCCGAACCCTCACCTGATGATACCCTGAACGAAGATCTATCTTGGAGAAAACTCTAGCCTTGCTCAACTGATCAAATAAGTCGTCGATCCTGGGTAATGGGTACTTGTTCTTCACTGTTGCCGCGTTAAGCTTCCTGTAGTCAATGCATAATCTGGACGTCCCATCCTTCTTCCCCACAAGTACCACTGGTGCTGCCCACGGTGATACGCTAGCTTGGATAAACTTCTTCTCCTTCAATTCCTCTATATGCTGATATACCTTGGCCTCCTCCGAATCTGCCATTCTGTAAACTCGATCTGATATCGGTTTAGTTCCAGGTGCCAATTCTATACTGAACTCAATATCTCTAACTGGTGGCAGACCGGGAAGTTCTTCGGGAAATACGTCTAGAAATTCTTCAACTACCTTCGGAACTGGAACTTCTTCCATTGCTGTTACTACTCCCTGCTCTTGCTGAGTTGCCTCTGATCTGACTAAGGTGAATCTCTTCATGCCTGGAATATCAAAAGATACACTTCTACTACGACAATCTATTATCGCATGACTGTCTTTCAGCCAGTCCATGCCTAAGATAACGTCGAAATTTCCAACAGGAAATTCTATCAAACGGGCGGGTAAAGGATGCCCGCACACTACAACACTACATGCTAAACTAACTCTACTAACTCCCACGAGCCCATTACCAGTGAGTATATTCAACCTCCCTGGCAATGCCTCGAACTCCACTCCTAGTCGTGTCGCAAATTATGCAGATATAAATGAATGGGATGCTCCCGAATCAAACAATGCTACTGCGGGATATGAGGCGACGAGAATATTACCTGCCACAACATCTCCCGATGCCAATGCCTCTTCCAAGGACAGTGTGAATGCCTGCCCTCGACCTCCTTGATGGTTCCCATGCTGTGGCCTAGCCTGGTGCTGCTGCTGGCCCCTGCCTTGATGATGCTGGGGTAGTCTATGCTGGTGTTGCTGTATCGGCGGCCCCTGCTGCCGAAACATCTGAGCCTGTGATACTAACGGACGCTGCGCCAACGGCCTCACTGCCAATGCTGGTCCTCGATACTGCCCTGCCCCTGGTGCTGACAGAGCAGGAAACTGCTGCCCTGATCCTCCTGACCTCGAATTCATGGGACATGTGGTAACCCGATGATCTGGGTTTCCACATATCAGACACAGTCCATTCAATGTCCGACACACATCTCTAGTGTGCCCCATCTTCCCACAATAAGTGCAGCCCGCCGGGGGTTGCTGGTTCTTCCTCTGTTGCTATTGCTGCTGCCTGGGTGGTGGTGCTGGCCCTCGCATCGCCACATCGTGGATACGAATGCCAGGGGATGGTGCTGTTGTTCGGGGTGCTGCTCCCCCTCCTCCTTCAATCTGACTGTGGGATCTCTTCTGGCCCCCAGTCCTCGCCGCAAGCCTCTGAATGGTGATCTCATGCCTTCGGGTTGCCGTCAATATCTCATCAAAAGTTTGGTAATTGTGCCCTTCTATCAATTGCAAGAGCTCAAGATGAAACCCTTGCTGAAACCTCATAGCCCTCTGGCGCTCCGTCGCTACCATCTCTGGGGCAAACCTACTCAATCTGCAGAACTCCGCTGCATAAGCATCTACAGTCTTGCCAGCCTGCCTGAGGCTGATAAACTTCTATTGTAGCTCAAACCGTGCCACAACTCCATAATACTTCGTCTTGAATCTTGCTGTGAAATCGTCCCAAGCAACGGGACGTCTGATGCCTACTTCCTCTGCTTCCCACCAATCACGTACGAGATCCTGAAGTAACAACTTCACTAGATCCACACATTCTTCTGCCGGTACCTTAGCGGCTGTCAGGATAGCCTCAATATCCTTAAGCCATGCATCTGCTGAGATGGCATCCTCCGTGCCCTCGAAACGGCGGGGGTTATACTTACAAAACCGGGCTGACGCTCCTGAATCTGGCCTCGCCCCTCTTTCCAATGCCGTCTGTAATCCTTGGTTGAGTAGTACATTCTGCTCTTGCAACTGAGCGTGCATGCGCTGCTGGGCCAACATCTGGTGTTGCTGAGTAGCCATCATTCCTCTCATGATCTCCAGAAGGGCTGGTGTGTCCACTTGGGTAGGTGGAACTGTCGGTAGGGGTGGAATGTCCGGATACTGCGATCCAGCTGCTGCTTCCATGATCACTTCTTCCTGCGTAGCCTCCTGAGGTGAGACTGGCCCTTGTTGCTGACCAACAGGGTCAGGTTGTCCATGTTGCTGTCCATGTTGTTGCTGTCCAGCTCTGACCGATGCGGACGAAGTGCCCCTAAGGAAAAGGACAAAAGAACAATCAAACGACCGGACATGAAGGATCAATAAAGTCAAAGGATACTGGAATGTCAAGCTAGAGTTGAGAGTAACGAATCATGAGATCAAGGGAAAACATGTGTGATTGAGACATCCTATTAAACAAAACACCCCACAAGTCTGAAATCAGACCTGCATGGGCCACCACTAAAACCTTGTCACGCCCCAGAACCAGAATACTGGAGAGCGGGGGAGTGACTCAGCCAGCTACGTATTACGGGTAGAAGAATACCGTATAATACGATCAATGCTGTCTAACCAGACGAGGGGGTGCATACTACATAAAAGTCTTACTATGGTCATTACACATCTATTGTCTCAATCATTCAAACAAGAAACAGAAATATAGAACATGTAAGGTAAAGCAGTAAGGCGTCCCAAACGCTCAGTCAAAATGTTCTTGAGATCTGGCTTTACAAAATACAGCCAGATGATGTAGTAAGTATGCACAATCGTTATCAGCTGCAGTCTGACTTAATTACAATTATGCAAAAGTAAGTACAAGACAATTCGACTAACATGTCGGTGCCAAACGGCAAGGTATAAAGTAGATAACAAAACGAGTGGTAAAGTTAAGGAACCCACTCGAGACCTCCTGCGATCATTCCTCTAGTATTGACCATCCTGGAGGTGGAAGTACGCTGAGTCCTCGGGAACTGGCTCTAAATCTGGCCATGCAAAACCAGAGAGGTTAGACCTCTAATAGCAAGTACCACAAGGGAGCACGACATGAGAACTAAAACCAGTAATGTAAGAGAATAATACTAATAAATCTCTGCTTGCTACTAGGATTCACATCACATCACGACACTTCGAACCAACCTCCCAACCAAACAAGGACAGAAGTTGGCCCGTCATGTCCTGACATTTTGATCATCCCAGTTAGGTAACAGAGTAGTACAGTACACAAACAAATCATCTTGAACGGCCAATCAACTTCTACGGCTTGCTATTGTGAATCCCAAGTTATCCTGGAGTTATGCAATTAGGGATTCCTCAGTTCTTACTATGTGCAAGCAAGGCTAGTCTATCCAGTCGATCAATTGGCCCATGCATGAATTAGACGAGTCCTAGTAGGACGCCCGTCAATATACAATATACAATAATAATAAAAGCAGATACTGTTCCCTGCCCGTGTGGCAGATTTACAGTATCTGTGGGAACCAGCCGGCCCGTCGGGTACTACTCGTCCCAAGGGGGCTGCCATGTAAGAATTCGGGAATCCATTCTCTCCATGCAATCATTATTTTATTTAACTTAATAGTCTCTACGTTGAGTGAAATCCCATGCCGTGGATCATGGTCATTCAAATGAGTACTTTCGTACGGGGTACGATATGCACAACTCTACAACGATACCAGTGCGGTTAGGTTGCAGGTCTTACATAGCGTAATGCAACAATCAAATCTATCCACGGTAATCATGCCTTGACCATAAAGTACGCATGCTTCTTTTGTAGAAAAATAACTAAATAAATAAATAAATAAATAGATTGAAGCCTGCATGTGTATGTATGTCAATATTCGGGATCAGCCAGTCGAGTACAATAGTTCATAACATGAACGTGTCTCATTCATTTCATTCAATAAGACGACTAGCCAGTCTCTTAGTTCCAATTAGGAACGCATGATCAATTTAGTCAAGATCACAATCATTATCAATGGTGGCAAGGCATGAAAGTCAACTAGCATTCAGTGGGGTCGAGTCTACAACTCTCAGGGTTTAATTCTAGTCAATCCGGGTATCTATAACTCAATTCACGACGCATGGTACATCCCACGTAACAATCTATATTTAACAGAAATATTAACATATCATGATCATATCAAGTTTATGCAAAAAGGCGTAAGGATATAAAATGGACGTTAAACATCTAATAAGATATCAATATACAGGGCTATAGAAGATCCAGGGTAAGCAGGCTACTCTCATGTCAGCCTACGCTTATGCTAGCGTACGCTCAGGTCAAGCTACGCTCAAGCCAAGCTAGCGTATGGGAGTCATACGCTTCCAAAAGGCAGCGTATGAACTCCATACGACTCCTTACTATCCAAGTGAGCGTATGCAAGTCATACGCTCCCCAAAGGCAGCGTATGGACTCCATACGACTCCTGACCATTCAAGTCAGCATATGCAAGTCATACGCTCCCCAAAGGCAGCGTATGGACTCCATACGACTCCTGACCATTCAAGTCAGCGTATGCAAGTCATACGCTCCCCAAAGGCAGCGTATGGACTCCATACGACACACGCTTCCAAAAGGCAGCGTATGCAAGACACACGCTTCCTAAAAAGGCAGCGTATGGATTCCATACTGCGCTAAAGAGCGCGCACAGCTCAGTGACGCAGCTAAAAAGCTCGCATACACTGCTCACTGTCTTCTCCAAACAGCAAAACTCTATGGTTGTACCCCAAGGCTTCAAAAGTCCATAACTCTGCCAAAATAAGTCCGAATCCAACTTTCCAAAGGTCAAAATTGGGTAGGATGAACTGCTCTACAACATAGAACCATCAGAACTTGAAAACAAAGAAGTTTGCTAGATCAAAATCCATAGACAACCGAAAATATAATAACTTAGATCTACAAGAAATGAACCAATGAAATCAAAAATACTAAGCACTAAACTCTCTTAGAATCATGAGAGGAAGAATATTGAACCATAAAATATGGTCCTCATGTAGAGCAAGATGTACTTGCCTAGTTGGTAGGTGGAGAGAGTAATGAAAGGAAGAGGAAGAAGTAATGGTGAAGAAGGAGTGAATGAGAGAGAGAAGGGAGAGGGTAGCTTTAAGTAGCAAAGGGGTGGTAGGTGGGAGTTGGGCCGGGTTCTTAATGGGTCGGGTTTAAGGGGCTCATCCAACCGAAAATAAAACTAAAGCAGAGAAGTAAATTGCAGGAAATAAAATGCAGAAATAAATTACAGAAAATTAATTGCAGGAAATAAATTGCAGGAATTAATTAGCATGAAAATTAAAGAGCAGCTAATTAATTAACATGAAAATTTAAAGAGCAGATAATAGAATTGCAGGAAAATAAAGTGCAGAAAATAAAACGCAGATAATTAATTAACATGAAGTTATAGGAATTTAAATACAGGATACTACATGATAAATACTAAATAAATACATTCAGGCAATATACGTATTAGAATACGCATTCCGGGAACGGGGAGTGACACTGTCGGTCTCTTCTGTGTCGTCAGGGCCACTCTGCATGGCATCAAGGTTAATTATCCGATGTTTATCTCCTTGGCAGAGTTGTACAACCATCATACGTGCACCTTCTTTGTAACCCCTCTTTCCAGAATTTCGATAATATATTTTTTTATTTATTTGAATTAAATGATAATTTTTTTGGAATGTTTATAAATAATTACTTAATTAATTATTACGATAAATGACTTTAGCCATAGTGGAGTTTTGGGGTACAAGGTGACTAGAAATCATGGCACGGGTAGTGTAATGGCGTGCTTTGACTAGAGTATTAGCCCTGGTAGGGAAGACCGAGCCATAGTGATGTCCTAACTAGGAAAACCAGACTAAGTTGCGACGTAACCCTTATTGAAGAATTATTTATTTATTATTTATATTATTGAGTTTTGGGGAACCCGGTTGTACCGAATTCGTCAAACTGGACCCGAACCGAACCTCAGGCCGTGTAGTCATGCGGCACATCCAATGACATTCTGTTGATGGAATTCGGAATGAGGGTGTTGTATTTCGTTTTTAATAATTTAATGGATATTTTCTAGTATTCGTAATTTAAATATTATAAATATTAATATTAGTGTTACTCAGTGACTTTTGTATAATAGGTCCTCATATATTTTGGAATTTTTAGACTGTACATATTGGTATATACACCTTTATCTGGTTTATTGAATTTTGTTATTATTATTATTATTATTATTATTATTATTATTATTATTATTTTATTATCAAGCTTATTATTATATAATAATAATAATATTATTATTGATATTATATTTGTCTAATAAACGTTATATATATATATATATATATAATATATTGATATTATATATATATATATATATATATATATATATATATATATATATATATATATATATATATATATATATATATATCAATAGAATATATTGGGATTTTATTTGAATTTTTGGAGAGTATTATATAAGTACATATAGGAATGTATGGATAAATAAATATAGTATATAGATAAATATATATATAGATATGGATTAATAAATATATTCATATTGATAAATATATATATGTATAGAGAAAAGAGAGCAACACCTATAATTGTAAAACCCAAATTCCCTGGGCCCCCAAGCTCCCCAAAGCCCACATCGAAAATTTCCCCACAGCAGCAAAGTTATTTGAAACACCCAACAAAAACAAACCCGCTGAACCCCTACGACCCCCCCGAGCGAGTATTAATAGGGAGAGAGAGAGAGAGAGAGGAAACTCTCTAAACCCTAACACAACCATAATCCTCCCCATCTCAGCGCCTCCCTGGACTCAGCGTCGCCGTGTGCCACCCCTGCACGGCCGTCGGCCGGCGACAAGGCCGCGCGCGCGCAGCGTGGCAAACAGCAGTGATTAAGTAGCAACGACCCAAACTTCGAGGTAAGATTTCTTCTCCGATACTCTATCTTTTTACGACCCATAAATTGGGTTAGAAAGCCAACATGACCCTCTCAAAATCCCAACAAGTGGATTTGAATATAGTCGCACGACCAGTCCGTGAGATTGACCCAAATTCGGTCGAAAACCTACTCAGAAACAGAACACGAAACAGTCTTGAAACCCCAGTTGGAGGACCGATTCTGGTCGACCTGTTATCACTTTAAATATTCTGCCTTAACCAACTTCTAGGCAACCTGTACCACTCCAGAACCTTTTTTGTAGTTTCAAATTTTATCGATTATATGCGGAGAAAACCGATCCCGAACTTTGACAAAAACCTGTTTTAAAAACACAAAAATTCTATCGATACGACGTGCGTCCCGCCAAACCGAGCGACGTGGTCGTAAACCGAAGACATCGAAAGGTGCGTAACGATTTCGTGGTCATGTGGGCTTTGACGGAATTCAAATTGGTCGCGTGTGCGCGACGAATTCGATGCGTATCCGTCGAAATTCACCGTATCGGCCTCTGTGCAAATTTCCCAATTACTTTGTGCACGCTCGTCAGATCGAGACGAAACTTGTGCCAACAGGACCGTCTCATTTTTCTGGTCCTGTATGCCAAGTTTGGTTCGATTCTGAGACAGTTGATTGGATCGCCGTTTTACGGGCCCCACGGTCCAACTCAACTGGCGATTTTGTGCACGGGCTGCCGGAATCCAACTCTGGACATATGGTTGAGTTCGTATCGAAAAACTGGATCTGTAGACATATAGTTTGACGACTTTAGAGACCGTTGACTCTGGTACGCTTTTCAGTGTAAAGCGGGTCCAACGACGGACACCGTTTTGACCCAAAATTACCGTTTTACCCTTGTGTCCAGAATTGGACTTAAGGACAGGCAATCATAGCTATTTTGACTATTCTGAGAATAATGGTAATGTTTATTTCAGCATCCGGAGACTGTTGTACGAGTTTTGACTATTGTAGCACATTGAGTGGTTCAGATTGTCGGTTTCACCAGTAGAGGACCCCAGGCGATTACTGTTTGTTGTCTGCATTTCGATATTGATCTTCACTATATTTTATTGATTGGCCATTGATTATGTGATTTTTATATTCTATTATAAATTGTTGAGTCGGGAACATGAAGTACCAACGATGTGTGATCTGACCTTAGACAGTGTATACAGTGTAGACGGTGATTTATTATTGCAAAGTAGATAGTGTAGATAGTGATTTATTATTGCAAAGAAGACAGTGTAGACAGTGATTTATTATTGCAATTAGACAGTGTAAACAGTAATTTATTATTTCAAAGTATACCATGTTTCTTTATTGCATTATTTACTGTAGACAGTGTAACTTTATACAATATAGACCGTGTAACTTTAGACAGTGTAGACAGTGTAACTTTAGACAGTGTAGACAGTGTCGTGTAATTGTCCCGAGACCGATCACATATCAAAGGTACTTCTACGATTGGGAAGGTATTTTGTTTATTTTATTTGCTACTGATTTTTTGCCTTCACTGTTTATTTTCAAAACTCATGATTGATGTCTAACCTTTGTTTTATAGTCATTTTCATTTATTGAAATTGCATTCAGTGAATTGTGCTCGTTCCATTCCTGACTGAAAACCAATATTTTTCAGGTTAGCCATGGATTCACTTAGCATAGGAGATACAGGGGTACTTGCAGACCAAAGCCTAGAGACTAGCTAGATGGTTGAGTTGTAGTCATTCATTTATTTGTACAAGTTTATATTTTTCTAAAAATGTAAAACTTGTGATCATTATAAATTAAATTAATATTGTGAATGAGTATTAATTGCGATTTTGATCTTCATGGCCGTGATAGCATTCTACCGCCGACACTGCGGCGTAGGCTGGCTTGGATACGTCTCGTATCCGTTTAAAAAAAATAGGTGCAGGTCGTGACAAGTTTTTATGGTGGCTCATGCAGGTCTGTTTTCGTAAATCATGCAAACTCGTGATAGTACGTAAGTTAGTCGTACTATTGCGAGCCTACGACTAGAACATGCTCATTCACGAACAAGGATTAATTTAATTTAAGAGAATGACTAGGACTAGGAGTCCCTTACACAAATTGACCGATGGGTAGTCTAGGCCATACAATTTAGAAGAGGAGTTATTAGTTTTGATAGTTTGTCAGATCCCCCATAGGTGTATTATTACCTCTTGATAGGATGATATGATCCAATGTGGATAAATTATTCACTTGGTGAGACAGAGCTTCCTAGAATTAATGATCTAACCTAGATGAATTATTCAATTTCTTCTCTTTGCCTCTTTAGATATCATCCTCACATCTTAGTCCAAATTGCCTATTTAGTTTCTATTTGCCCTAGGGATTATTATTTTGTATAAATTCAGATTATTGTTATCCCCATACGAACCTCGAGTTAGTTTCAATTCAAAGTTTTCCTCAATGGTTTGGATATACACATGAAATAGATATTAGAATGATTGTATTTCTTTTGTCTTCATTCTTCCCTGTTAAATCTTTTTAAGGGTTATGACTGATAGACAACCACTTACGCTTCATTTCATAGTCAACTTGTTTAAATCTCTAGAATCTCATAAATTCTTACAGATATAGTTAAAGAAATATAAGTTAACTCATAATAGCAGGATAGCAACGCACTGTCGTCATTAAATTAAATTATAGAGACTATGGATTCACTATAGCCAGCAGCGCACTGGCGAGGCACGACCCCTAGAGTGAAATTAGTTTAGGAAAATATTGGTTATAGAATATTGCTAAAACTATGGCTAGAGGACCTCTTTGATCGTAGTTACCCTTGAATCAATATTGGGTAGAGTTAAGAAGTATTTAATTTTGTATTATGTTTGAGTTACGAAACCAAGAGTTTACCACAGCCAGAGTATACGGGCAGGGCATAATCCTCGGCGAAATGACTTCAGACATGATTACAAGTTCATGATACTATAGAGGATAGGATATGCCATGTGTGTCCCATAAGATCCAAAACCAATACTAGTGAAAGTTCTATGAGTTGGGTAGCGTGTCCCCCAACCTAGTATTCCCTGGTCCTTGTGATCGATCTATTGGCAAGGTAATTGATTGACGCTAGTAGGTTTACCTAGAATATAGAATTTAGAAGTCCACAACCCATTAGTTGACCAAGGTCTTATGAATAAGAAGATAGTAGGATGACCGAATAAGCAAGAACACCAGGTGAAGGCTGATTCTCGCAAAACTCGAACTACTTGTGCCTTCTTTCAAAAATCTTGTATACTTGTAATTTGACTATTTTGACCAATGTTGCTATCATAGCCTAGTTTTGCAAGCTTACTCTTTATCGAGCTTGATTCAAGACATGTTTATTGGGGACGCCCACTGACATATTGTCTAATCAGAATCGATGTATTACGGTCTGATCAACCGCAGTGCACTTGGTTCGCTCTCTCTTTGATTAACCTACGTGGATTAAGATATCAAGGTATCTATGATCTCATCCGCGACTGCTTGACAATTTCTCTTGAGTTATATGTTTGCCTTTGAATCACGTAATTGTATCCAGTGACATCTCCCTAAACTCTTTATCATTTTTGTCTTTCACTGATTAGAAAGACAAAGGCTCGTAATTGATAGATAGATACAGAGTATTCCCCATGGCAATGATAATTGTATATACAAGTATAGCTATCCACGGCCAGCCTGTGACTGGAACCTTGCCTTGAGTTACTCGTCCTCCCTTCGACAATAAACCTACTATCCTAATCTTCTAGTCATTGGAGTCCGAGAATGATAGGATCTTTCCCTTGATCAAATGCCAACCTAGGAGACTCTCCAGAGACCAAATGTTGTGAGCCTCTAATCAATTGTTTGAAGCTTGCTTCAACTAGAACCCTTGTGATAATAGTCTGGCAGGTTTGACCCCAATAGAAATTCACGACTCAGTTGTTAGAAATCTCTTCATATGACGTGCCTTAGAGCTGGTTACCCCGTCGATAACTCTTGTACACTATGGATGTGTATGTTCCTCTATTTTATCGACCATGTGTTATTGTACACCCTCGTTTCTTATTTTTTGAGGAATGATCATTGACTTGACTTACATCTACCATATTCCGTTACGCCGTGCCTTATTCTCTATTAACAAGAGTCGACGTACAGTATCCGAATTTTGGGAACCCTCTAACCTCATTATTCCTAAACCCTGTCTTAGCTTCTAAGGTGGGTAGACTGTAAACCTTCTAAATTTTAGGATATATGAAGATTACCGATTGATCGAAATAATTTCCATTATGGCGAAAATTAGTACCCTATGGACTCTCACTTTCCATTTAGATTATTTTGTGCCCCGACCGTGTCATTAATATTCGGAGCACAAGACCAGCTGTTACCTTCCAACAAATTTTATATACAAGATCTAGATGAGTCCACCTTTATCTAGGTATATCATGTCCCACTCAAACACGTTCACTTGTACTCTATTTTTATGGTACGACTTTCAGGTCTAAGGGACTAGCTATAACCGTTACTATAAATACCGATAAACTTCCCGACCATAATTAGAGACTCAACCTTGACTCAAATCATTCGACCCAATATATGGTTGTGATCTACTCAAAGCCTACTACGTACATGTCACTAGTGTGCCATTCAATTGTGTCTTCTCGTGCTAATTAAACACAAACATCACGGAAGGCGCATCTTCAGGGCTTACCGAACATATTTAACCAATCCGACTACCCAACTAGCTCAACCACTTGGGTGAAAACTTATTCCAGGTTACCCTAACCTAGTAAAAATAGTTTTATCATTGGGATCTTGTCCAGTCAATATAGATTGAAGTCCAAGGTTCATCCAACCGACGACTGATGTCCAATTGGGGAACCCATTAAGACCCAGTAATACCCATTCATGCATACCACCATATTTGGACTACAAAACCGAACTATTTGAAATAGGTCCCTATACCTATTGTGTAGTCCCCCTCGTAGAATAAGAAGACATTCGTAACCCTTGTTTCATCTACCTAGAAGTTGCGATACGATCTTGTATTGCATTTATATCCCTTGTTTGTGTGTTTAAATAACTACGAATGAGATCACAAATCTTGATTTCTCAAATTCCGTTCTATTATGGAACCTGTTAGAATTTTGAGAACGGAATTTCTGTATTGCATGGATTGCAAGCTCCTCTAAGAAACGAAGGGTTCTTCGATTTGGTAAGTGATTGGACTAAAGTAGCCCATCTAGCAGATAAGTCAATGGTTTATAAATATTCCTTCTATCTGTATCACTGGATACGCTCTACCGCTCTGAAACTCCATATTCGCTCTCGATTATTTTTACTTATCTTCCTGACCTTTCTATTGTAGTGTGACGAATGGTCATGCTTATTAAAATTTACCAATATTTCTTAGCTATTTGTGTAATTTGTTGCATATTAGATTTTGGATTGTTTGATAGATAGGAGAGGATTATAGTGGCCATTAGCAGTAGATATCTATCGTAACCAATTTAGCAATTAGTTGGATGATTATAAAGTTTAGTGACATGAGATTTGAAGGAGTAGTGTGACCAAAGGTTGGTAGAAGTCCTTGGAGTTTCGAAATTGCAAAATAGCTAGGAGGATGATATAAACTGTTTTTGAGGAATTAAATTTCGAGGAGATTGCGGTAATGGTAGATTTCCTTTTTGAATTTAAGGAATAGTTATGAATTAGAATTTTGAGGACAAAATTATTTTAAGGTGGGCATATTTGTAACCCCTCTTTCCGGAATTTCGATAATATATTTTATTTATTTATTTGAATTAAATGATGATTTTTTGGAATGTTTATAAATAATTACTTAATTAATTATTACGATAAATGACTTTAGCCATAGTGGAGTTTTGGGGTACAAGTTGACTAGAAATCGTGGCACGGGTAGTGCAATGGCGTGCTTTGACTAGAATATTAGCTCTGGTTGGGAAGACCGAGCCATAGTGATGTCCTAACTAGGAAAACCAAACTAAGTTGCGACATAACCCTTACCGAAGAATTATTTATTTATTATTTATATTATTGAGTTTTAGGGAACCTGGTTGTACCGAATTCGTCAAACTGGACCCGAACCGAACCTCAGGCCGTGTAGTCATGCGGCACGTCCAATGACATTCGTGTTGATGGAATTCGAAATGAGGGTGTTGTATTTTGTTTTTAATAATTTAATAGATATTTTCTAGTATTCGTAATTTAAATATTATTATTAGTGTAACTCAGTGACTTTTGTATAATAGGTCCTCATATATTTTGGAATTTTTAGACTGTACATACTGGTATATACACCTTTATCTGGTTTATCGAATTTCGTTATTATTATTATTATTATTATTATTTTATTATCAAGGTTATTATTATATAATAATATTATTATTATTGATATTATATTTGTCTAATAAATGTTATATATATATATATATATATATATATATATTTTATATATATATATATATATATATATATATATATATATATATATATATATATTCGTAATTATATTAATAGGCCCTATAATAGAATATATTGGGATTTTATTTAAATTTTTGGAGAGTATTATATAAGTACATATAGGAATGTATGGATAAATAAATATAGTATATATATAAATATATATATAGATATAGATTAATAAATATATACATATTGATAAATACATATATGTATAGAGCAAAGAGAGCAACACCTATAATTGCAAAACCCAAATTCCCTGGGCCCCCAAGCTCCCCAAAGCCCACACCGAAAATTTCCCTGCAGCAGCAAAGTTATTTGAAACACCCAACACAAGCAAACCCGCTGAACCCCTACGACCCCCCCTCCCCCCGACCGAGTATTAATAGGGAGAGAGAGCGAGGAAACTCTCTAAACCCTAACACAACCATAATCCTCCCCATCTCAGCGCCTCCCTGGACTCAGCACCGCCGTGCGCCACCACTGCACGGCCATCGGCCGGCGACAAGGCCGCGCGCGCACGCTGTGGGCGAACAGCAGTGATTAAGTAGCAACGACCCAAACTTCGAGGTAAGATTTCTTCTCCGATACTCTATCATTTTACGACCCGTAAATTGGGTTGGAAAGCCAACATGACCCTCTCGGAATCCTAATAAGTGGATTTGAATATAGTCGCACGACCAGTCTATGAGATCGACCCAAAGTCGGTCGAAAACCTGCTCAGAAACAGAACACGAAACAGTCTTGAAACCCCAATTGGAGGACCGATTCTAGTCGACCTGTTATCACTTTAAATATTCTGCCTTAACCAATTTCTAGGCAACCTGTACAACTCCAGAACCCTTTTTTGTAGTTTCAAATTTTATCGATTATATGTGGAGAAAACCGATCCCGAACTTTGATAAAAACATGTTTTAAAAACACAAAAATTCTTTCGATACGACGTGCGTCCCGCCAAACTGGGCGACGTGGTCGCGAATCGAAGACATTGAAAGGTGCGTAATGGTTTCGTGGTCGTGTGGGCTTTGACGGAATTCAAATTCGTCGCGTGTGCACGACGAATTCGATACGTATCCGTCGAAATTCACTGTATCGGCCTCTGTGCAAATTTCCCAATTACTTTGTGCACGCTCGTCAGATCGAGACGAAACTTGCGCCAACAGGACCGTATCATTTTTTTTGTCCTGTATGCCAAGTTTGGTTCGATTCTGAGATAGTTGATTGGATCGTCGTTTTGCGGGCCCCACGGTCCAATTCAACGGGCGATTTTGTGCACGGGCTGCCAAAATCCAACTCTGGACATACGGTTGGGTTCGTATCGAAAAGCTGGATCCGTAGACATGTAGTTTGATGACTTTACAGACCGTTGACTCTGACATGCTTTTCGGTACAAAGCGGGTCCAACGGCGGACACCATTTTGACCCAAAATTACCGTTTTGCCCTTGTGTCCAGAATTGGACTTAAGGACAGGCAATCCTAGCTATTTTGACTATTCTGAGAACAATGGTAATGTTTATTTCAGCATCTGGAGACTGTTGTACGGGTTTTGACTATTGTAGCTTATTGAGTGGTTCAGATTGTCGGTTTCACCAACAGAGGACCCCAGGCGAGTACTATTTGTTGTCTGCATTTCGATATTGATCTTCGCTATATTTCATTGATTGGCCGTGGATTCACTTAGCATGGGAGATACAAGAGTACTTGCAGACAAAAGCCTAGAGACTAGCTAGATAGTTGAGTTGTAGTCATTCATTTATTTGTACAAGTTTATATTTTTCTACAAATGTAAAACTTGTGATCATTGTAAATTAAATTAATTTTGTGAATGAGTATTAATTGCGATTTTGATCTTCATGGCCGTGACAGCGTTCTACCGTCGACACTACGGCGTAGGCTGGCTTGGACACGTCTCGTATCCGTTTAAAAAAACGGGTGCGGGTCGTGACATTCTTTACTCCGGGCGGGAAGATGGGCTTGGATCTTCATGAGATGCAGGCGGTATCCAAACTTCCCTGGGGGACGGAGTCGTATGAAGAATATGTTCCCGACGATGCAGAGATCTCAGATTTGGAGAATGAGAGCTCTGATATGATGAATGTGTACAAAGAGTTACTTTGTCATTTTTTATCTGTCACCAGACTACGAAGAAGGGTAAGACCAAGGGGTCCAACCCGCATACGAAGTCTTGGACCAACTATATTTTCACCAGAGGAGGGGGGAATGACTCAGTCTCCTTCTTATTGCCTACGCCTTTGACAATCTCTGAGATAGATCGGCTGATGACAAGTCACAGAGTTGCGGATACCGAAGATAGGGACGATCCTGAGGTGAGTTCCCTAATTTATCATTTCTTCAGGCAAGCCGAATTTAAGATGTCAAAAGAGGCAGTACTTGTCGCTTTCCTGATGATATGGCTTTGCAACTGCGTAGTCCTTGACGGTTCAGGGACTATTGAGAGAATCAGCCGGAGGATGATACTTCCAGCTGTAAGGCTAGCCTTTGGGCACCGTCTTGCATTGCTTTCTGCGATGGTTTGTGCCATCCAACGGGGTTTGCGTCATTTTGTTGTGAACGCGATAACATGTGGGGGCGAGAAGGACTTTGCTAGGACTGAGTTACCCTTCCATTATCTGATGGGGTGGCTGATACTGTACTGTCCCAAATTAATGAACGCTGGGCTGATGACAGATTATTTGGCGGGCGATGCCTTTATTCGGAGGTACAGAGACGCTCATTCGGAGGTACTGATAATATCTTGGAATGTCGAAGCATTTCCAAGTAAACATAAGACAAAATAGATAGTCTCAAAAAGTAACATTTCAAAAATCATCATCCTCATCCTCATCATCATCGGCTGCAGTGCCAGCATGTCCAGATGGACCAGCTCCAGAAGTGCCAGCTCCAAAAGTTTGTGGAGTAGCATCCAGAAGTACGATACCAATCGTATATGTTCCCTGGCTGGAACAGAGAGTGGACTGCCTCATCGTCAATGTGGTAGCCCGATACAGAAGGGTCTCGAGGAAGAGAGCTAGCAGAGTGACCCGTCTGGGTAAATCTCAGATCGGCGAAGGAGTTGGCAATAGCCTGGAATCGAGTTACGTCACAAAACTCATGTTTCCTGGAGGTGTCAACGAAGAATGACTGCAGATCTGAAAGATGCTGGTGAATACCCTCAAAGGTCATTGGGTAAGACTGAGGATGACCAGGTGATGTGGGAGTAGGTGCAGGAGGAGCTTTAATGACCCGCTCCGCCCTAGCGGGACGCCGGTTCAAACGGCAAGTGCAACGACTCAAACGAGTCGTCGACTCGAAGAGTTGTGTCGACCCGATGAAGAATCGATGTAAGACATACAATGGCTCATCGAAGATGAATCCAGACTTAGACTTTTAAAGGCACGATCGGAGTATCGTTCGGCCGATGCGAACATCACTAAGGTGGGTGGCTTCGATGAACCCGTCTTTGCTTAGCCTAGAGACATAACAATACAGATACTATTGCTAGAATCGCTAGGCGATAACACCACGTATGCTCATAAATGATTCAATGCACCTAGCTAAGGGAATAATCCCATCTTGTATGCTTGTTTAGAACATGGAAAAGAACTCGAAAAACGTAGGAACTCTCGCACCGCGCTCCACGCTCGTGCTAAGGCACAAGCTTATATTCAAGTTCCTTATGCGTTCAACAATGAAATAATGAACGGTTTACAACAATGAAACAGAACACTATAGACATAGTCGTTTCGAGTAGAGTATAGAAACATGGGAAGACTTGGGACCGATGGGTCGCCAAGGCGACTCCCGTACGGGAAGTTGCATAATGTATGAATGAATGAATGAACGAATAAGTGAATGAGTGAATCAACGAATGAATGAATGAATATGTGAATGAATCAATGAACGAACGAATAAGTGGAAGAAAGAAAAGAAAGAATGAATAAAAGATAAGAAAGAAAGGAATGGTTAGCGACAGGTATGACGGGGACATGCATCGGGGCTCGCTACCCGCGCTGCACGGACGCCGCCGCCAACCTGGTCGATAACGCATCATGGCTCACAGACAGCCCACGGCTCAGGGACAAGCCGTTAAGTTAAAATGATAAGACAATACGAAATGGTCGTGGACAATCCCATCGTATACGGGAGGTAGGAGTAATAAGGTATTCCGCGGCACGATCAAAGGGAGGCATCACGGCTGGCCTAGGCGGAATCAAAAATGGCTTACGGTGTTGGCCTGGGTGCAGGCTTGGCCACCCAGGAGACGTAAGGCCGAGTTTTTCAAGAGACTATCAAGGTGTTCCAGCCATCACGTTATGATAGGTGAGAATACAATAGGTGAGAATACAAAAGAAGAATATGTCCAAATTGGCTTGTGATGCCAGCGACCGATACATATAGACTAAGTAGGCTTTGCTGGTAGTAATCCACGTGCAAGCCCTTGAATTAAAACAAAGTAGTCTAAGTTAACTGAATGAAGCGCCTTCTGAACAGGCTTAAAATGTAACACACCAAATGATAAAGAGTACTTCATGCAAATGAGTTAGAGAACATGCCTACGACGTGCTAGAATCTGAGGCAGGGATACACCCTCGACACTGAATGTTCACATGAATTACGTTAAGTTGTTATGTATGAATTATTGACTAACTTGGTTTACTTTGGACAGGGAAGATCGGACGGTAAGTATGGATAAGTTGTGCATGTATTTCCATGCAAACACATGGAATCGGTAACACGAGATAGGTTATAAAATATGCCATGAAACTGACCCTAAGGCAAGATTAGAAAGATAATGAATGATAGACAGTGCACAAAAGTAAATAGAACGTGTTTGGTAATGATAGCATTGTGGGCGAGCTATCCTCCCCACCACTGCATAATAATGTACTGATAACCCCACATATTGCTTGCAGAAAGCAAGAGACGTCATCAGGTACGGAGCTTCCCTCGAACGTGCTAAGGCACGGAGCTAACTCTGGAGCCTTGGAGCATTGCAAGGAGCTGAAGCACCATATACAGGACATAATGTATCGGAACATCGGCATAAATCATTCTATTTTATAAGCCACTTGGTACGCCTTTTATGTTTCAGAGGGAGAGAGAGAGCTTGAGAGACTTGTAAACTCAGCCTAGTACCGCTTGTAAACTTCTTGAAAATCAATAAAGAGTTTGAATTCGCTTCAACTTGTGTTCATTTACTTTCTGCTACAAATGGGGACACTCTGTGCGACTCTGTGGCCTAGCTCAAATCGACCGTTTCTGGACTTAGCCTTGCATGGGCGCAACCTAGGCCCGTGCGGTATCATGCCTTAGCGAGGACGATCGCTCCTACGGGAGCGGGCCGTGACAGATTGGTATCAGAGCACGGCTTTACGTCCTTGGACTTCATTTCGATTCTCTCAATTTTAAAAGCTCGTTGAAATAAAAGAAGTATACGCCCTCTCTCGTTGTGCCTTGGGATGTTCCATACAATAAGTCTAATATTTTCAAAAGCTCGTACGAGTACTCAGTTGAACGGGATCGATAGGCGAAGGCCTTTGTGCCAAACTACGACGGACATGAGTTGGAAGGAACCAATACAAAAAGTTGGCAAACATAGTACGTGCTTGAATAACCTTACACTGGCAATAGCGAACGAGTACACAAGACCGAAGTATGGTTCGAATGGAATGGTTATGCATGCAGCCTTTCGACTAAGTTATGCCGAGTATAGCGCACCTAGACCTTCTAGTGTGAACGAGTTTGCGAGCAAGATCGACTATCGCTCGGACGAGAATAAGTGAGACTTAGAATGTATGTCGATAGAGATGCTACTTGACCAACACCAAAACGAACGTGAGAATGGTTCTTAGACCTTGAGGAACGGGCGAACTCATAATTGAACATATCGATTGGAAATTGAATGACCTTTTGAGGAATTGTAGAATGACTTGACCCCGAGTGGTGTATGTGATAGCTTCGAAGAAGAATAAGAGTGAGTGTCGACGACTAGTCGAGTGGCTCAAACCATGAGTGGTGTATGGACGTTATAGAAATTGTTCGAGCGAGACTAAAGGATTTACGGATAGAACGAGTATGTTGGCAAGCGATGATATCGCGCAAAGCCTTAGAATGAGTAACGCTTAGTTGACCATGATTTGAGAGTCTCAAACGAGATATCGTTCGGACGAATCAAGAATACATTGTACGAATTATGAAATGATTGAATAGAGATTCGAAACGATAAAATAAATGGATGTTTTGGTCGAGGAAATGTAGTGTATCGTGCGTGCGATTTTGAATTTAGTCGATGGATTGAAACTTGAGTTAAGACGAAATACTCAGATGAAACCGAAGTTAGCACGATTGGAAGATAGCGTGCATGGAAAACGTTAGTTTGGAGATACGAGAATGACTAAGGATTTGGAATAGATGTTTCTCGATGACGAGATAGCATGAGACAATGCGAATTGAGGAAATTAAGTTGCACGACTCAGAATTCGTTACAAAAGGAAGATCGTCAGGTTATGTACATCATCGATGGTATTGAGGAGTATCAAAGATTGATGTACGATAACTCGGGGGTACTCCGATTCGATGAATGATGATCGTGTTAGAAGTTATTGTTTTGAAGGATACAATGTTGGGGAATTTTGATAGAAATGAATGTTTGAAATGAGGAAGGGAAGTGACTTTATTGTTCGGTGATAACCACAACGACAACAATCTTGTCTTGTGCGAGCGCAACTCCAGCCTCGCACATACGTCACATCGGATTTGGGACGATCGTTCTGCGTGAGCGTTGGCATGATGATTCATGCCCAGCGGGAATGATAGAACTCAGAATATCATGACATGGCAATTTTGATTGCTTCGACTTGTAGTTTGTAGCGAAGGTAAATTCGAGGAATGTTAGGACTTGCGATTGAAGAATAAGAAAACTTAAGGATTGAGTAGACCCAATCCGCGTATCGAAAATGAGTAATTCTAGATTCAACGCAAGAGTTACGTCCCGATGAGGACGATTATTCTGCGCGAATGTTGACATGGTGATTCATGTTCGCCGTGGATAATCAGACTTGCGTGAGATCGGAGCCTGACATATTGCAAGGCTAGACGACCTTGTGATCGACTACATGAATTGGATAGGATGGATAGGTGAATTGTATCAAACATACTTGAAGAGATAGACTACGATAATTGTTAATGTGGACATACGATATTAATATGTCGAGGATTTGGTTGAGGACAACCTATCGTAGGATGACTTTCCTAAACGAGCTCAGACTTGGAGCGGAGAATGTCTCGATGTGAATAGGGTGAACGTTGCTCGATGTTTAAAAATTTGAGTAAAACAAACTGGGGTAGAAACTCCCATACAAACGAACAAATAGTTTGACCATAGGACTTAGGGCGAGCGTCGTGCAATAACTTTGCACAATGAACCGAGAACTTGACATGTACCTATGACCTTGTGATCTGACCTAGCGGATAGGCGGATGATCCTATGCCGAGTGATTGAACCTGTGCGATTGACATTACAGTATCGTCTGGATGGACGATAGACTTGGGACAACAAGACTTAGAGTATGACGGGAAACTGGGAGTATGCATGAATGACAACGAGATTAGCCTCAAACGAAGTGAATGAATAAAATCGGTGCTGTATAAGTAAAGTTGGGATAACGAAGTGAATCATTTATAGGAAGACGTACTCGATGATAATGCAACACTTGGTCTTGAATCGGACAGAATTACTTAGACTTGGTTGACTCCGCTAAGAAGAAATCGTATTGATTTCATAGACAAGAACGCTTGAGAAGCGAATCGGATCATCTCGAGGACCGGGATAAACGATAGTGAGACGCACATGAGTTCGATTTTAATAGAAGTTAGCGAAACGAGCGACAAAATCAAAACTATCACGAGTAGCTTGTCCGACTTTGCTAATCGTCAAGCTTGGTTAGAATTTACCTATTCGGGTGACGCCTTGTATATGTGCACGATCCAAACTCAGCGATATGATGAACTCGAATGCAGCTGCGAGTGGGTGTTGAGATGCGCATAAACGAAAGTGAGTTAGCCTCAGCCTACGACTCTCGGGTTTGATGAATTACAACGTACCTCGTGCGACTATCACATCCCCGCAACAGGGCACAATAGTGACCAAGTCGAAGAAATACGACGATTGAATAAGTACCATCAAGTCTAAAATGAATGAACAGTCATTCAATAAAATTCACCAAACGCATACAATATAAAACTTGGAAGGATAACCGAGCATAGTTCGATGGCATCGAGCGATAAAGCCATTCGATAGGGATTGTCTAAGATACGCACACGACATGAGTTAAAGAATGGTAGGATGACCTGCAGTCAGGAAGTCTCGAGGATGAGACTTGTTTTGAGTGGTATATTATGTAATGCCCGGCTCCGCCCTAGCGGAATGCCGATTCAAACGGCAAGTGCAACGACTCAAACGAGACGTCGACTCGAAGAGTTGCATCAACCCGATTGAAGAATCGATGTAAGACTTAAATTGGCTGATCGAAGATGAATCCAGACTTAGACTTTCAAAGGCGCGCTCGGAGTATCGCTCGACCGATGCGAACATCGCTAAGGTGGGTGGCTCCGATGAACCCGTCTTTGCTTAGCCTAGACACATAACAATACTGCTAGAATCGCTAGGCGATAACACCGCGCATGCTAATAAATGACTCAACGCACCTAGCTAAGGAAATAATCCTATCTTGTATCCTTGTTTAGAACATGGAAAAGAACTCGGAAAACGTAGGAACTCTCGTACCGCGCTCCACGCTCGTGCTAAGGCACAAGCTTACATTCAAGTTCCTTATGCGTTCAACAATAAAACAATGAACGTTTTACAACAATAAAATGGAAGACTATCGACATAGTCGTTCCGAGTAGAGTATAGCAACATGGGAAGACTTCGGGACCGATGGGTCGCCAAGGCGACTCCCGTACGGGGAGTTGCATAATGTATGAATGAATGAATGAACGAATAAGTGAATGAATGAATCAACGAATGAATGAATGAATATGTGAATGAATCAATGAATGAACGAACAAGTGGAAGAAAGAAAAGAAAAAATGAATAAAAGATAAGAAAGAAAGGAATGGTTAGCGACAGGTATGACGGGGACGTGCATCGTGGCTCGCTACCCGCGCTGCACGGACGCTCAATAAAGAGTTTGAATTCGCTTCAACTTGTGTTCATTTACTTTTCGATGCAAATGGGGACACTCTGCGCGACTCTATGGCCTAGCTCAAATCGACCATTTTTGGACTTAGCCTTGCACGGGCGCAACCTAGGCCCGTGCGGTATCACGCCTTAGCGAGGATGATCGCTCCTACGGGAGCGGGGCGTGATAGGAACAGGTGTAGTAGGTGGAGAAACAGTGGTAATGCTGCGACGAGAAAGCTTGAGGAACTTGGGCTCAAGGTCAAGAGCACAAGTGGATAAGTCAATATTGAATCTCTGAAAGATGCGTGGGAGGATCATCGCATAAGAGAGGTTATGGTCTCTTCCGTGACATCTACCCATCATCTGAATGATAGTCTTAGGGGCAGAAAAAAGAATCTCCTTAAGAATGTGATATAAAGCAGAAAGCTCAAGTGCAGTGACATCATCTTTTGAAGTGGATTTGGAAGTAGAGTGGAATAGATGTTGCAATGTAATTCATAGTTAAACAAGTTCAAGTTATTGGCCTTGAACTTTCCAGGACGAGCACGTACGGGCGCACAAAGCTCATTCTTGAAACTAACGAGATTTGTACCCTCGGGAAAATCGAAATCAGTGATGTCATCGAGCGGGGAACCTTCGTTTGGAAGACCAAGGATTTCCGCTAGTAATTCATCATTGAACTTGATATCTATCCCGCCGACACGAGTTCTCGCGGTAAAAGTGTCTAATACTAAATTACAGTAAAATAGTCTAATGGCATTAGTAGCTATAGGGAATTGTAAAGTAACAAAGTGATGTAACCCTAATGCCTCAAAGTAATGACGGTGGTCAGGAAATAGAGTCCATTTGATCGGAGATCCGGTACATATAGTATGCATAATAAAGTCGGCATACCAAAGTAGGGCTTGATCGGGAGTTTTGAAATAAAACTCGCCCGATGCACCGTCATCCGATTGAACCGAAAAAAAAGGGAATCCATATGCGGATCAGAAGACGATACCTCTTCACTGGCATTGGTCTTCTTCCTTTTGAAAGGATTGAATCCCTTAGGCATTCTATCCCAAAATCTAGAAACCTTAATAATTTAAAAGTAGAGGAGAGAAGGAATTATACCTTCCGAGAATCAGGTATGCTGTAGAGGACGAAATGCTCTGCACGAATCCAAATTTTGGACGAAGATCTCCACGTAGATTGGAAGAAGGAAGGTGGAGAAGAACATGGGTTTTTGGGGCACGGCTGCTGCTATTTGATGTGGTTTGGAAGAATGAAGAAGATGGGGGCCTCGGATTCTGACTGATATATATATATAACCAGCCGAACTCTGGCCGAATTTGGACCGAACCCGGGCCGAATTCGCCAAGGGTTGCCTGGCTATATATAAAAAAAATTGTGGGGCCATATCTTTTTCATCAATACATTTCAAATATTTAATTCAAAGTTTAATAATTTTAAATTTCAAATAATACAATTAATATTATTTTATAAATTAATATTCTTTACTCAGCTTCTGTTTCAGATTAGCTGTAGGAGTATTGTCCCAGCTAACGGAGGTTCACCGGGAAACTCTTAAATACCGCTTCTCTTCGACCGTAGTCGTGGTGACAGACAGACTCTTTTTAGGCTTATCTCAAAAACAGTTATTGAGTATTGAATAAATTAATTAATAAAACAAAAATAATTAATATTATTGACATCTAAAATTCCTAATTCTTAACGTAAATAATTGAAACGATCTTCCGCTAGAGGTTTTGTGAGAATGTCAGCTAATTGATTATGTGTGTCTATGTATACAAGGTCTATATCCCCATTTTATTGATGATCTCTAAGAAAGTGATGTCGAATCTCGATTTGCTTAGTACAAGAGTGACATACTGGATTCTTAGTCAAATTAATAGAACTAGTGTTATCACAGAAAATGGGTATGTGTGAAAAATGTAATCCATAGACTTCTAAAGTTTGCTTCGTGCACAAAATTTATGCACAATAACGTCCTGTAGCGATATACTCAGCCTCGGTTGTTGATAATGCGGCAGAATTTTACTTTTTGCTAAACCAAGAGACTAGAACTTTTCCTAGGAAATGACATGTACAGCTGGTACTTTTTCTATCAAATTTGTATCCGACAAAATCAGCATCAAAATAACCAATTAGGTCAAATAACGTGGTTTTAGAATACCATTAGCCGACAGAAGAAGTGCCTTTAAGGTATCGGAAGATACGCTTAACTGCGCATAGATGTGATTCCTTAGGATTAGCTTGAAAACGTGCACACAAGCAAATACTAAACATAATGTCTGGTCGACTAGCAGTTAAATACAGTAAGCTACCGATCATACCTCGATACTTACGTATGTCGATGGATTTACATTGTTCATCAGTATCAAGCTTGGTTGAAGTCGCCATTGGAGTGCTAAGTGGCTTGACTGCTTCCAAGTCGAACTTCTTTAATAGATCCTTTGTGTACTTTGCTTGATTTATGAACGTCCCATTGTTGGTTTGTTTGATTTACAGTCCGAGAAAGAATTTCAGCTCTCCCATCATGCTCATCTCAAACTCATTCTGCATACACTTTCAAAATTCTTGACAAAGGGATTCATCCGTAGATCCAAAAATAATATCATCTACATAGACTTAAATCAAAAGAATATTGTTATTCAAAGATTTTATAAATAATGTAGTGTCAACATTTCCCTTTGAAAAATCGTTATCAAGTAGAAAAGAGCTTAGACGATCGTACCAAGCTCGAGGAGCTTGTTTCAAACCGTATAAGGCTTTTTTTAACTTGAAAACATAATCAGGATATTTAAAATCAGTAAAACTGGAAGGTTGAGCTACATAAAGTTTTTTTTATAAAACCATTCAAAAATGTACTTTTGACATCCATTTGAAATAACTTAAAATTATGAAAACATGCAAATGCACATAACATGCCAATAGATTCTAATCTCGTAACTGGGGCATAAGTCTCATCGTAGTCGATACCTTCTTCTTAATTGTATCCTTGAGCTACGAGTCGAGCCTTATTATGAGTCACTAAACCATTCTCGTTCAGTTTGTTTCGGAATACCCAACGGGGGCCAATGACCGGATAATCAATGGGCTTGGGAACAAGTTTCCAAACTTGATTCCGTTCGAATTGGTTTAATTCCTCTTGTATAGCATATAACCAAAAATTATCACTACATACTTCTTCAATATTTTTGGGTTCAAACTGCGAAACAAAAGCAACACAAGAAGCTATATCTTTATTAGAGGAACGAGTACTTACACCCTTGGTAATCTCATCAATTACCAAGTCCTTTGGATGATCAGCTAAGAATCTCATCTCTTTTGGCGTATCCTCAGGATTGCTAGTTCCGGCTTCTTTTCTTGAAGACTCAGCTGCTGCTTGGTGTGAAGGTTCTGCATCTTTGTGTGAAGGTTTTGCAGTAGCTGTACTTGGTGTAATTACATCTTCATTGTCGTCATCGTCTAAGTATTGATTTAGCTCATCAAACTTGACATTGATTGATTCTTCGATAATCATGGTTCTTTTGTTGAAGACTCTGTATCCTTTGCTCTTTGCTGCATAACCTAAAAATATACCTTCATCGGCCTTTTCATCAAATTTACTCAGATTGTCTTTAGTATTAAGAATAAAGCATTTACAACCAAAAATCTTAAAATATGAAACATTGGGTGTTCTATCAAACCATAGTTCATAGGGAGTCTTCTTCGATATAGGTCAAATTAGAACCCTATTGAGAATATAGCACGCTGTATTGACAGCTTCAGCCCAAAAGTATTTAGGTAGACTAAACTGGTTTAACTTTACTCTAGCCATTTCAGATAGAGTCCTGTTCTTACGTTCCATAACTCTATTTTGTTGTGGAGTCCTAGGGCAAGAGAATTCATGCAAATAACCGTGTGTGTCACAAAATTGTTTGAATTCTGTATTCTCAAATTCGCCACCATGATCACTACGAATGCGAGTAATCATGAACCCTTTTCATTATGTACTTTCTTGCAAAAGGTGACAAATTCTGATAATGCATCGTTCTTGCGTGCAAGAAAATAAAACCATGTATATCTAGAGAAATCATCTACAATGACAAATACATATAACTTACCACCTAGGCTAGCAATTCTACTTGGTCCAAATAAGTCCTTATACAACAGTTGTAGAGGTCTAGTGGTACTTACAGCGTTCTTGGATTTAAAAGCGGATCGGATAGCTTTGTTCTTTTCATATTCACTACATACAGTATCCTTCTTGAAAGATATGTCCGGTAAGCCGCGTACCAATTTCTTTATAGATAGTCTTGA
The DNA here is from genome assembly GCA_029216955.1 of Iris pallida. NCBI lineage: Eukaryota > Viridiplantae > Streptophyta > Magnoliopsida > Asparagales > Iridaceae > Iris > Iris pallida. The sequence continues at coordinate 2,240,973 of JANAVB010011200.1, read as the reverse complement.
AATTGTATCCATGTTTGCATGACCGAGTCTCATATGCCATAGTTGACTCTTAATGCTTTTGGCCATCAAACATCTACCTACTTTGTTAGCATCTTCCAACGAATAGAAAATATATATATTGTCTTCCCTGATCCCTTCAAAGATAGTACTACCAGTTGAACTATCAACTATAGTACATTTGTCTTTGACGAAGTTAATGCCATAACCATGATCAGCTAAATGGCTTATGCTGAGCAGATTATGTTTTAACTTGGTAACTAGACAGACATCTTTAATCACAGGATAGGGAGCCTTACCAATGTCACTAATACCAATTATGTACCCTCTCAAATTATTACCGAAGAAGGCGTATCCTTCTTTATTCTTCTTCGACAGTGTTGCGAATAATAAAGCATCACCGGTCATGTGCCGTGAGAAACCGCTGTCGATGATCCATTTGCTCCTAGCATGTGAAGGGCGTCCCACCTATAAAATAATTTGTAGATGAAAATCTTGGTACCTATTTCTTGTAGGGTCCTGACTGGTTAGTTTTTGGTATCCATGCATAAACATTTAAATCTACTAACTTTCTGATTCTACGTGCAGAAGATATATGACCAATGAGGCCATAATAATGACATTTTGCATGTTGAGTGTTGAAAGTTGTGTGAGGTGCATGATTGGTAGGTTTTGGTTTTCTAGTGTAGTAGAATGCATGCCTACTAGGCTTCTTGGGCATAGGTTTGGTATGGTTTGGTCTGACAGTATTTGGTTTGGGCGTGTTCCAATGATTCGTTAATTGACACGTGTTAGAATAGGAAGCAGCAACATCAGGCCGTTTTCCTAAACTAATTTCCAACTTTTTGGAAGTGTCATATAATCTAGTATAGTCAGATGTAAGTGTTTCTATTCTGACTTATGCACACTGGAGACTCTTTCTCTCCTTAGATAGGTCTTCCTTTAACTGGATAATAGTTTGGTCTTTTTCTTTGGATAACTTGATAGTCTCGTGTAACAACAACTTAATAGATGAAAGCTCACCAGACTCAATTGAAGAGTCATTATTTTTAACATGAACTAGTTGGTCGGTAAGTCTTCCTATTTCACCTTTGTACTCTTTGAGTACCTTCTTAGAGGTTTCATATTTACTATACAGTTTCCTATAATCATTTAACGGGTCACTGAAAGCCTCTCCTAGTTGCTCAAAGGTGAAATCATCATAAGGATCAAAAAGAGGATTAGTGATTACCTGATCGCAAGCCATCAAGCATACATTTGCAGCGTCATCTGATTGTTCGTCTTCTGAATCGCTGGCTTCACTTTCATGCCATATGCTTATGTTGGCGTACTTCCTTGATATAGATTTCTTCAGGTAGCGTTTGTCATATTTGCTATTTTTTCTTGTTGATGATGATGCTGTTGAACAATCTTTCATCATGTGTCCTTTCTTCTTGCATCCGTAGCAAATAGGATCTTCTTCGTTGTTGTTGCTGTTGTTGTCTTTTGTTCTCCTGTTAAATCTCATGAACTTCTTGAATTTCCTTACCAGAAGAGCTTGATCTTCAGAGTCTGAGTCGCTGTCGTCAGAGTCATCTTTGACAGTTCTTCTATGTTGAGCCTTGAGAGCGATTGACTTCTCTAACTTCTCCTTTGGTGTAGCATCTTCAAAGACTTGAAGTTCTAACTCGTGAGTGAGTAGCTTACCCATGAGTGTTTTCAGAGACATTGTTAAGAGGTCATTTCCTTCAATGATTATTGTAGCCTTTGGAATTCAGTTCTTTGTGAGAGCTCGTAGAAGTTTGCGAATCTTTTCATGGTTACTATAATCCTTACCTAGTGAAGACAAAGGATTTATAATATCTAGGAATCTCGTAAATATCTGAGTGACTGATTCACTTGGCTTCATTTTGAACGCCTCGTACTCCTGAGTAAGTCTGCTGGTCTTTGACTCCTTGACTTGTGTTGTTCCTTCGTGGGTTACTTCGAGAAGTTTCCATACTTCATTTGATATTATGCAGGTAGACACCCTGGTAAATTCAGTTCTGTCTAAAGCACAAAATAAAGCGTTAATAGCACGTGCGTTAAGACTGGCCATTTTTTCATTCTATGTATATTTGTCATGGGGTTTTTCAACTAAAACTCCATCAACATTAATACGAGGAGGCTTTATATAGCCATCAATAACTACAGACCATAAGTCAAAATCAAAAGATTTCAGGAAGAAACTCATACATGTTTTCCAATAAGTGTAGTTTGTACCGTCAAACAGTAGAGGTCTGTTTGTGGCTTGGCCTTCACTTGTGAATTTCAAAGTTGCCATGTGTAATGCTGTGATCTATATAACAATTAAAAAATTAATTGAATATAGCTGCAATTTTACCTTACTTTACCTGTATAACCCGCTCTGATACCAATTGTAGAAACGAAATCGTAAAACAGAATACTCTAGAGGGGGGTGAATAGAGTAAGCAGCGAAATATTGCTAATTAAAAACTCGTTAGCAGTTAGATCACATATATAATAATATTCAAAAAAATAAATAACTGTAATAAAAATGAGTGATCAGAAGGCAAACGCAAACACAGAGATTTATACTGGTTTTCTTCTTGTGAGGACTAGTCCAGTCGGAAGAACTCTAGCTTCTAGTTGAACCCACTATTGGAAAATCCCGCAAGTTTTCATACATAGTCCTTGCAACTTCTACAGACGCGAGCTTTGACACGAAGAACTCGACCAACTTCAATTGTGAAGAGTCAATCTTCAATCAAGCCTCTGATTACAATCGCTATGAAACTTCTAGACCGCACCGCACTGGCAAATCGACTAGGGGATTGTAACTGGCTTGGAATTTGAAAATGGAAGCTTTTTAGAACTCTTTGGAAGAAATGTAAGCTTTAGAAGGGAAGAGATTGAAAGTGAATTGCTGATTTGAAATGATCGAAATCCTTCTCTATTTATTATTTTTTAAAAGGCAGAACTCGGACAGAATTTGGGCAGAATTCAGACAGAACTCTTTGTAGCAACCGCAACTGAAGGGAGACCAAGTTCAAAATCAAACGTTCACATAACATTCAACTTGGCTGAACTCTGGCCGAACTATGGCCGAGTTCTGTCAGGGTTTGGTCAGTTAATTTTGTGAAAAATAATTTTGACTTTTTGAAAAGTCCTTCAGAAGATTTTTATAAAATAGATGTTTTTCAAAAACATAGGTCATTTTAAAAAGATAGGTCAGTTTTGAAAGCAATTTTAGGATAGCCTATTTGCTAGTACGACTTGGTGTACAATGTATTCCTAGACTCAATAAAAATAAAAATTATATTGGTTTGAAGGAAATACATTCTTGAGTGGCAAACAGCTTCGGTCTTGAACTGAGTAGATATTCATCTTTGATCAGTGTCCAAAATGTTGTTAGTAAACATCTGAATTGACTCGTATATCGAGACAGAGTTTGATCAATTATTAAAATTAGGTTTGATAATGACCAACGGGCCAACACAGGCGATCGTCATTATTGAACAGGAGAAAACCTTTCTGAAGCAGATGATAAATGACGAGAAGCTCGGAGGGTCGCACTGTTGGAAGAAGCTGTACTTTCTTTTTGGTGACAGTGTAGGATTTGAGGACGATACGATGATATGTCTGGAAGAGTCTTTGGTAACCGCGTTGAATGACCAAAGAATAGGGCTACCATCAATGAACCGCCAATACCCTCTGTCGGCGTTTGCTGATTTAGCTGTGCAGAGACAAATGAAATGAGACTTGACTCCTGAATTGCCTGGGGTTGTTTCTGGCAGGATCCAGTTCAACTCTAGTGACCGAAAGAAGGACACATTCAAGTATGTCAAGGGTTCTACATCTTACTCCATGAGGGGGCTACAACCGGGTATTGTACTGAACGATGTCCCGACTGATCTTCATCCCTATGCTGCTGAGACTCTCTCCAACTTGATGTTATTGAAGAGAAAGTCATATACGGAAAGAAAAATACGGCTGGAAGGCTGGAGACATCCCGTTTTATTCTAGAGTGACCTTACTGGATGGGTGCTCTCGACTTATGAAGCCACCCTAAAAGATGTCGGTCTTTTCTATGTCGTCAGGTCCACTCTGTATGGCATCAAGGTTAATTGTCCGATGTTTATCTCCTTGGCAAAGTTGTACAACCATCTTACGTGTACGTTCTTTACTCCGGGCGGGAAGATGGGCTTGGCTCTTCATGAGATGCAGGCGGTATCCAAACTTCCCTGGAGGACGGAGCCGTATGCAGAATATGTCCCCAACGATGCAAAGATCTCAGATTTGGAGAAGGAGAGCTCTGATATGATGAATGTGTATAAAAAGTTACTTTATCATTTTTTTATCTGTCACCAGACTACGAAGAAGGGTAAGACTGAGGGGTCCAAACCGCATATGAAGTCTTGGACCAACTATATTTTCACCAGAGGAGGGGGAATGACTCAGTCTCCTTCTCATCGCCTATGCCTTTGACAATCTCTGAGATAGATCGGCTGATGACAAGTCACAGAGTTGCAAATACCGAAGATAGGGACGATCCTGATGCGAGTTCCCTGATTTATCATTTCTTCAGGCAAGCCGAATTCAAGATGTCAAAAGAGCGGTGCTTGCCGCTTTCCTGATAATATGGCTTTGCAACTGCGTAGTCCTTGGCGGTTCAGGGACTATTGAGAGAATCAGCCAGGGGATGATACTTCCAGCTATAAGACTGGCCTTTGGGCACCGTCTTGCATTGCTTCCTGTGATGGTTTGTGCCATCCAACGGGGTTTATGTCATTTTGTTGTGAATGCGATAACATCTGGGGATGAGAAGGATTTTGCTAGGACTGAGTTACCCTTCCATTATCTGATGGGGTGGCTGATACTGTACTGTCCCAAATTGATGAACGTTGGGCTGATGACAGATTCTTTGGCAGGCGATGCCTTCATTTGAAGGTACAGAGACACTGATTAGACTATTACAGGGGTGCCTGCTTGCAGGAGAGCTTTGATTTTTCTGTAAAATTTTGAACTCTTCAGAGTATTGCCTCCATCTGGTAGTGGTCGTGCGGGAGACACCCTAGTAGATGAGGGAGCACTCACTACTAGCCTCCCTATTGTAGCATTCCGTTGGCTCCAGTCCATTAGGCCTTCCCATCTGGTACACAGGAACAGGAACTATGCTTTCCTGAAGCCTTACTTGCCAAGCCGCTTTGTACGGCAATTCGGCTATAGCCATCTTCTCTTGGGCAATCACAGTCCTCATCTCCAGTCGATAGGGAGTCTGATCGACGGGGCGCGTACATGGGGCTACTACAATGCTGGATGTACCGGGGAAGTTTTTACCCTGTCCGAAGATAAACTCGACAATCACATGCTCTTTGTTGCTGCCAAGTTCTATATCCCTATCAATACCTTTCTTTCTGGGTATGACCGTGAGCATAGTTATATATCGGGCACCAAGCTCGCCCCTATCCTTGCTGATATAGGACGAGCACGTGCAATGGGGAGTAGCACGAAGGAAGGCGTCATGGCCACAATTAAACCAGCTGTAGCACCACAACAGAGAGTTGTAGTTGAAAATCCTATCATTGCAGCGCCTCGAAGGGAGGAAACTAAAGAACCTCTTCCTACCATTCCTCACATGAGGAAGGCTCCCACCGAGCCTGTGCCACTGCCAAAAAGGACAAAGGTGGTTGTTTCCCTGAGGAAGAAGGTTACGGACGTGGGTGCCGGTTCGCCTCCTCCCAGAAGGTCTTCTCGGTAGACGGCGTTACAGGCCGTTGCCATTCGGGAGGTAGACCCTTTCCTAGACTCCGTAGCTGCTCTGGTCAAGCCTTTGGAAGTTTTCTCACCTTTATGTTTGTCCTTTGCACAAGACCCCAAAATCGTAGCTGAGGTAGGTACCTCCTCCTTTGAGGCGGTGGAGGTGGCGACAATGTCTCATACTCGTCCTCGACTGTTGGATGAGGGCGGGTCTTCTTTGGCTGTAAGACCTAAGCGATGGGGTGAGCAAGGCGAAGGCCCAGACCCTGATGGCGGTTAGAAGATCAGTTTCTCCTAGGATATATCTGTGGGAGATATATCTGCAATAGGAGTTGCGATGAAAGAGCTTGACGAGAACCAAGTCCAATCGGCTCATCCTCCTGCGGGTACGTTGCCTTTGTGCCTCTCTTCGGATGAGATCTTTAGACTTCGATTTTACATGCTCCTCGTGAGGCTGACCATGTCTGTGTGTTACCTTGTAGACAAGGAGAAGGAACCCCTTGTGGAGATGGTCCCCGCCATTGGAAGAGGGACAGAAGTTATTTCCGGCCCCTCCAAATCTGCTACTGTGGAGGGAGCTATTAGTGAGTCGGTATTGGCTTCAGAAAGAGCGGTCGAGCAGCCTGCTGAGGGGGCTGTTGCTGAATCTGCTCCTGTTTTGGCTGAGCTTGTAAAAGAAACCAGGCCCGATGCTGCTCGGAGCCTTGCCATTATTCTCGTTGAACAGTCCGGGTCTGCTCTTAGTTTCTCTGAAACCAAGGTTGACGGTAGCCCAAGTTGGAGTTGAGCAAGCCGAAGGTACAAAATTACAACTCTTTCGCCTTTTCTCGCTCTTTTCGATTACTGATGTATATTTTTTTCTCTGTCAGGTTCGGCTTCTTGTTAGCCGTTCCTTCCAGAAGTGGAGAAAACTTTCCAAGCCTCTTCTCCGACGACCTCCACTGAGGATGAAGAGATGGCCCAGGAAGTTATCAAAACTTTCTACTCTGTACTGAAAGTGAAGCTTCCTGGAGTCTTGAATCGGAATGCCGCCTTCGGCCCTGTGAAGGCTGTTACAGAGTGTCAGGTAGTAGCCCTCGAGAGCATAGCTAGCTATGAAGAGCGGGCCAATACTCTGAGGAAGGTCCTGAATGAACTGGAGGGTCAGTTGGCCAGGTTTTGAGACATCAAACAGCGGAGCCCGATGCCATTGTACCGCACAGAGGACAAGGCTTTGATGACAGCTCTTGCGGAGAAGAAGGCTACCTTCTAGGTAAGAAAGGACGCCCTCACTCAGGAGATCTGTGAGCTGGCTGACCAGTATGGCCAGTTCAATGCTGCAAGTGAGGCACGTGCGGCCTCAAAGAACAGGCTAGCTGCATAAATCACTGAGAAGCACAATCACATTACGCAGATTAGGAACAAAATTGCCCTGCTGGAAGTCGACTTGAGGGCGGAGACATCTGAACAGGAGAATTATTTGTCCTAGGCTGCCATGACTGCCACCACTTCTGCCCATTTAGAAGAACTGCTGGCGAAGTTGGAGGGGGAGCATCAGAGCTGATCCTCTTTATAGATGAAGTCGTTCGTCAGGAAGAGGCACGGTGCCGAGCTGCTGTGATGTTTGAGGCTGAGATTGTAACTCTAAGGGACAGCATCAATCGCCTGTGTATCCCGTGGACTTTGTAACCTCTCTTTTTCTTTTTCTTTTTTCCTAATCGTCACGGCTTTTGTACCTTTTTCCGTCTTTTGATAGTCATTCAAGTACGAAAATAAAGAATCTTTTAAGGAATGAATGTGGTTTTATGAAATATCGATGTTAGAGGTAATGTGGACGTAGTATGGATATTTCTGGTGGGTATTTTGCTGGAAATTTTGATGTGGACCTATTATCTGTTTTATATTCAAGTTATTTGAATATAGATAATAAGTTGAATAAAGCGGCTAGTAGAGGTAATATGGACGTAATAGCAGAGGATGTTCTATATCTGACCAGAGGTAATATGGACATGGGAAGATATATAAAATTAGGTAGGAGTGGATATTTCAGAGGTAGTGTAGACATGACTATCTTTGATGAATGCTTTGCTCAGAGGTTATATGGACGTGGCAAAACATTTGATCATTCCACTGGAAAAATAATTTATTGGAAAATAATTCAGAGGTAATAGGGACGTGATTTGTTTTCGTCAAACCGAGTTTGGACGGAGTCAAAAACGAAAATGGTTCTACTGGAAAAATATTTAGTGGACCTATTATCCAGGGCGTATTCAAGACTCTTAAAATACGGATAATAGTTAGATAGTTTTTTTTTGAATCATATAAACATCGTACTGTATATTTACATGACTGAACATATGTAAACATTATGTAAAAGAGGTTACACATAGTATTTCTTCAGGAACTTGCCATTGACAGGCATCATGAGCACGTCACCATCGAGCTTGGTTAGCCAGTACGCACCGTTAGAATACACCGATTCTATGATGAAAGGACCTTCCCATTTAGGCTAGAATTTCTTTTTTGTTTTATGCGTCATGACCATCGGTCTTCTCACTACTACGACCAGATCACCGACTTGGAAGATCCTTTCCTTCACTTTTTTATTGAAGGCTCTGGAAAGGTATGCTTGGTATAGCTCAATGCGCTTACTGAGCTAACAAGCATTTTTTGTCTAGTGCTTCGAGCTCTTGGAGTCGCAGACGGTAGCTCTCTTCAGTAGTCAGCTCACTGGCTAGGGCTACCCGAAGAGAAGGAATCTGGATTTCTAGGGAAAGAACTACTTTGCTCCCATAAACCAGAGAGAATGGCGTACTGCCTGTTGGAGTTTGGACCTTTGTGCAATAAGCCCATAGACATTCACCAAGCTTCTCGTTCCAATCGTGCTTATTTGAAGACACGAATTTCTTAAGAAGTTTTATGATAGTTTTGTTGAAGGCTTCTGGTAGCCCGTTAGCCACTGGATTGTAGGTAGTAGAGGCTACATTCTGGATTCGATTCTTATCGCAGAACCGATAGAATGTATGGCTTGCGAACTGTGGACCATTATCATGGATGATCCTACGAGGTAGGCCGAAGCGATAGATGACGTAATGTTTGATAAAACTGATCACATTTGACGTCTTCACTTCGGTGAGCGGTATAGCTTCCGTCTATTTGGAGAAATAATCGGTTATAGCTAGGATAAACCGATGTCCCTTGGAGGATGGCGGGCTGATTGGTCCTATGACGTCTATGCCCTAGGCTTCAAATGGCCAAGATGCTGTCGTCGGATGTAAAAACTCGGAAGGTTGATGAATGAAATCGGTATGAAACTGACAAGCTCTACACTTTTTTTGTATATTCAACAACATCCGCTATCATTGTGGGCCAGTAATAACCCATTCATTTGAGGCGATCTTGTAATTTAGGGCTTGGTTGATGTGCACCACAAACTCCATCGTGCGCCTCCTGGGGTACATGTTTGGCTTCTGTGTCTGACAAGCATCGTAACTGTAGCCCATCATAAAAGTGTCGGTACAATATTTTGGTAGCTGTGTCGTAGTAAAATCTAAGGGATCACCTTTGGATGGATACTGCTTCCTTCGGGTCCTCGGAAAGGATTCTATAGATAGCATAGTCTATGAAAGGAAATCTCCAGTCTTTAGCATCGACGTTTTGTTTTTGCTGCATAACTGTGATGAATATGCAAGGCATCTTTCACACAGAATAGTTCTCGACCAGACACTGTAATCGACTGCTGTATATCGGTAGGAACGGTCAAGGAAGCAGTGAGACCGGCTAGAGCATCTGCTTCTATATTCTGTAGTCGAGGTACGTGCTCGATGAAGAATCCAATGAAAGTAGACGCCAACTCAATTATTATTCTGTGGTAGGGAATGAGATCTTCATGACGAACTTCATAATCCCCTCGGACCTGACTTGCTATTAGCTTAGAATCGCCGTAAGCTTCTAGATAGTCAGTTCCCAATTGCTTTGCCAGTTGTAGGTCGATTAATAGAGCATTATATTCGGTCACATTGTTGGTGCATGGTTCCACCAGAGAATATGCATGGTGTATAACCAGATGATCAGGTGACACGAGCACGACACCTACTCCAGCCACGATATTTCCTTTGGGTCCTATTTTTGATGCTCCGTCAAAGAACATTCACCAAATGGGAATTTCTTCAGTTGTAGTGTTATACTCCACCACTTCATCGGAGATTTTATCATAGAGTTTGGACGACTCCGGCACCGGATGAGCTGCTAGGAAATCAGCTAATGGTTAGCCTTTTACTGTCTTCTGAGGAACGAAGATCATATCGTACGGAGTCAACAACATTGCCTTTGTAGCTAAATAGGAATTAAGAGAGCCCGGTTTAGTCATGCGTATTCTGAGAGGGTTGAATTTAGATATAATATAGATAGTCTACCCAGACACATAGTGGCATATCTTCTGGATGGCAAATACTAGTGCAAGGTATTCCTTCTCCATCGGTGTGTATCTGTGCTCGGCACCCACCATTGTGCGGCTGCGGTAGTAGATTGCCTGCTCATGGCCGCCTTCGTTCTTCTGAGCTAAGAGGGCACCAAGGGAATAATCCATAGCACGGACATATAGTAAGAAGGGCTTCCCCAATATTAGAGCTACCAATACTAGAGGGCTTATAAGATACGCCTTGATATCATCGAATGCATGTTGACATTGTTCAGTCTAGACGAAAGATACGTCTTTCTTCATGAGCTGAGTGAATGGTTGACACCTTCCAGAGAGGTTCGAAATGAATCGTCTGATGCAATCTAGTCTTTCTTGTAGTCTGCGTAGCTCTTTGAGGTTTCTTAGAGGATATATGTCGAGAATAGCCTTCACTTTCTCTGGGTCCAGATGTATACCCTTCGAAGTGATGACGAAACCAAAAAACTTGTCGCTGGAGACTCCCAGAAAAGACTTGGTTGGATTCATCTTGAGTTGGTGTGCATGCATTAGTTCAACACCATTCTCAAGTCTTGGAGGTGGTTGCCCTACGATATCGTCTATGTAGCACTCCATAGTTTTGCGCAAATGATCGCAAAAAATTGTGTTCATAGCTCGCTGGTATGTCGGCCCTTCATTCTTCAATCCGAAAGTCATCACCGTATAGCAGTATTCTCCCAACTGTGTTCGAAAAGATGTGTGATTCTTATCGTCGGAGAATATCTTGATCTGGTTGTAGCCTGAGAACCCATCCATGAAGGACATCCGCTCGAAGTCGCAAGTATTGTCGATCATTACGTCAATGATCGGTAGAGGGAACTCATCTTTCGGGTGTGCAGAGTTCAAATTACGGTAGTCGATACAGACTCGAACTTTATTGTTCTTTTTCATGACTGGAACAATATTGGCGATCCAGTATGGGTGTTGTTCCTCGCGAATGAATCCACTGGCAATGAGCTTTTTGACTTTATTCTCGATGGCTTCCATAACGTCTGGTCGGAATCGCCGTTGTTGCTGCTTCACTGGCTTAGCTTTAGACGAAATATTCAGGCGATACATGGCGACTTTAGGGTCCAAGCCTGGCATGTCTTCGTAGCTCCATGAAAAGACGTCGATGTATTCTCTTACAATCTGTATAAGAGATTGGAGTTCTTCGTCAGATAGACTTTTGCTGATAAAGATTGGTCTGAAAGATGCTTCATCTCCTAGATTGACTTGGATGACTTCGTCTTCGGTAGGTGGTTCCCGTTGTTTGAAGCGCAGCTCCTACCAGTTGTCCATCTTTTGAGCCCATTGTTCGAGTTCGATTGATTGGACATCATATGTAGTTTGGTCGGCGGAAACCATATTGACGGACAAAGTTGCTTTGAACATGTCACCGATGTTGGAGTTTGAGTCCCAGAGGGAGGAATCAGAAGAATGAGAACAACGATCTGCTTCATCATCTGATCTTTCGGGAGTTGTTGGAGGAGAGACATAGCCCAAACCAACATCGCTTTGTTGGTAGTAGTTCTCAGGTTTGTCGGAGGGAGCAAAGTATCATATTGGCAACCGTCGTCCTCGGCCGTAATTTAGTCATTTGTCGCTTTTGATGTCATATCCCATATTCTGGATGATATTCTTGGCCTGCCAACTATACCGAAAAAGTTGTATTTTCCCAGAGTCATAGTCAGCTTCTGTGTTGTGCTTGGAAGAAGTAGAGTCTGGAACGAACTTTCTCTCGCCAATTATACGATCGAAGATGATTAGCTCTTCATCTTTTTTTCTGGCTGGAACGATGAAGTGGAGGATATCTTCAGGGTAAACTTTTTCTCGAAGGTGAGGTGTTGTGACCGGCATGCAGAGGTGTGGTCCTATGTCGTTCTCTAGGGCGTATATCGTATCTATGTAGTGGTTTATAGATTTATAGACATCGAAGTAATTCAAAGATAAACCTTTACTAAGGAAATATACAAGTTCTTCTTCAGGGATAATGTCATCCGCTGAAGGTACATTATTATGAGTATTGATATACTCATTAAGAGGATCATCATCTGGAAGAGGAGCCGCAGTCTTGGCCGAGTTCACCATGTAAGGTAATTCTTCAGGATTGGTGGGACTGGCATTAGTAGGTTCCTCCCGGGGTGTCTTGCTGAGAGTGATGGTCAGTGGCTTGACCTTGTCGGAGTTTTTCTTTTTCACCCAGATTGTGAGAGGCTTCGGAGTACTTTTTAGAGTAGTACGTCCTTTGACTCGGATAATCAGGGGACCATCATTGGAGGATGGACTTGCTTCATCTTCATTGTCATCATCCTTGAGGGGTTGAGATTGGTAAAGTACTGAATCTCCGTAGTAAGCTTCGATGCCCTTGAAAGGATCAACATCGACAAACTCCGTCTTTACGACACCGTCGCCGTTGACGTACTTAAAGCGCTGGTGAAGCATGGAAGGAACGATCATGTTCTTGTGTATCCATGGACATCCCAACGAGACGTTGTAGAATACATTAGTATTGATCACATAGCAGGAAACCTCCGTTCGGAGATCACCGATCTAGCATTTGAGACGGATCTTCCCCAGCGGGTGGCTTCGACCAGCGTTAAAAGCCATGATAGTTGTGATGGTTGCGGATAGCTTGTGCAGAGGGATTCCCAGAATTTGAAGCAAACTTCTAGGAATGATGCTGAGGGAGGATCCTGGATCGATGTGCATGCTGTCCACCTTGATCACCCCGATATACCCTGTATAATACAGGGGTCTTTCATGACGATTATTTTTGAGTAGCATATCCTGTGAGAAGGTGATGTTGGGCACCACTTCCATAGTACTGTGGCAGTGGGGACAGGAGACAGGATCTTCAGCGGGGGCTTTAACTTCAGCGAGGTAAGAGTCGACATGTAGTAATGCCTCACTTAAGGCCTTCCGCGTTTCTTTGGAGAATCGTAATAGATCGAACAGAGACAACCTGGCAGGTGTATTGGCTAGCTGTGCCAGTATGTCAAAGTTGTAGGACCGATCCATGCCTTCGGGAGCTGGCGTCTTCAGAGACTTGTCAAACCGTGTCTCCTTCTGCTTGGCTTTGTTCGTAGTTAGAGGCTTAGACGGGCCGGCTTCTGAGCTTGTGGGGGCAGCAGGAGCTTGAGGAGGTACTGCTTCTTCTTGTGTTGGATCGTACGTCCGAAGATAAGTCTTCCCCGATCGCGTCTCGCCAGATAGAACCTCGTAGATGGAGGAGGATACCATATGGCATGGCTTAAATTTCTTTCCTTTCTTGCTTTGGGAGGTGCTACCCCCTGCGTCACTTCTTGGACAAGGTCCGAGTGGACCTACATGATCTCACCACATTCAGTTGTGAGTGGGACCAAGGTCGAGTTGCGAGTTGGTGGTAGGTTGACGACTTTTATCATCGCCTTGGGGATCGGGACCACGCCGTCTGGGACTTTTGTAGGAGGAAAGTCATCAAACTGAAGAGAGATCATGTTAGCAGATACGACCTTGTCTTCAACTTCGAGGTTGATCACTTGGTTGTCGATAAGCTGTTGTATCTTCTTCTTCAGGACGATGCAGTCCTTGGTGGAGTGATGCACGTACTGATGATAGAGATAGTACTTGGGATCATTGAGTTTGCTTGCCTCTGAAGGATGTCGTGGTAGAGGCAATTTCAGCTTATTACCCTTCGTCAATGTGTGGAAGATGGTAATGACATCGTCTTTGTTGAAGGAGAAGGTCTCCTTAGGCTTGTTGGAGGTGCCCTGAGAATCGGAAGCTCCTTTGGATGTGTCGACTTTCAGGACTTTTTTCCTTTACCCCCACGAACTGGGATAGTTTGAGGATGCTTGCCCTTGTCTTCGGATTTGGGTGTCTTCAACCCCAGTAGTTCTAAGTTAGGAACGTCGTTTTCAGCAGCATCAGCAGCCCCAATGAAAGCGGGCCATGTATCATACTTATGTATACCTAGACAAAACTTTACCATAGGAAGGAAGTTATATCGACAAGTATCCATAAGTTATGAGTCTGGTATGCCGAAGGGCATCTTCAGTATTAGCCGTCTGAAGTATTCTATGAAGGCGATGACAGACTCAGTCCTCCTTTATTGGTCTCGATGAGTGTGGACATACTAACATGCATGCCACTCTCGTAAAACTGGTTGAGGAACAACCTCTCCAACTCTTTGAATGAATTGATACACCCGTCAGGCAGTCTGTAGAACCATTCGAAGGCTACCCCCTGTAAGGTGCTAATAAACAGCTTCGTCAGGAACGGATCATCTTTGGGCATGTGCAGAGTCTGCGTGTTGAAGAACGTCATATGCTGACGAGGAGAAGTCAAACCGTCAAATGAGTTCATTGTCAGCGGCTTGTAGTTAAGAGGGCAAGTAGCATTCTCCCACTCGGGAGGATACGGTTGAGATATCCCCATCTTCTAAAGCTCATCTTTATGCGAGATGGTGTCGAAGCGAGCGACCAAGGAATCAATTGCATCCTGTTGATTGAGCAGGTATTGGAAAATGGTTGCTGAACGATTGTCAGGCATTGTTGGCGAAGGACCACCCCTGGCATTTACAAGATTTGGAGGAGGCGTAACAGACTGATACTTCTTTTGTAGTGAAGGAGGGTTGTTGCTGTGAGCCGGACTAGCGTGGGTCGAGACATTTTGTTGAGGTGGAGGAACAGCCCCAGCAGCTTGAACCGCCATGATACTGGTAAGCATATCGGTGATCTTGGCGAATGCTGTTTCAAGACCCTCTAGCCGTTTACTGGTCTGGTCGCTGGCTTCTTCAGGTCTTTCTCCGTCCGTCATGTATGTAGATAGCATGCGAGGATGAACAGAGAAAGCAGTACAACTGGGGCTGATATTGTCTGTCTCCAAGTGGATAAGTCCTTCATCTTCGGGTAGAGAAGGTAGATAGTCGTCATCGAATTCGGAGGGATCATCGTCCTCTGGAAGGCTACCCCCAGTGTGGGGGTCATATGCTTCAGATTATAAGGGAATGCTACCCCCGGCTTGGGAATCTTCATCATCTATATGAAATCTTGCCTTTGATCGAGTGCCCATATAGACTCCTTCGGATGTGACAGCCTGTTGGCCATCTGTTGGTAGACTTCTCCTTCTTCTTCTCACGGTGCTAAGAGAGAAAGTTGGGTTCGTGGTCCACTGTATTTGATTGGGGCTTCCGTAAGGGGGACCCCATGAAGCCATATTGGATGAAACACATAGGCCTTAGAGACTGGCCTTGGGCGCATGCTCCTTGGCAGCATGTCTGAGCTTCCTTGATGTGGGCGCATAGTATGGATCCAGAGAGCCTGGGCACATAGCCTTGGGTACATGGCTTTGGATGCCCAGCCTGCTGAAGGCAAAAGTGTTCTGGTTGGGGCTATGCACCCAAACACTCCCTTGGGCGCATGCTTGGTGGAGCAGCGTTGTTTTCTCCCAGTTTGGCCTCCTTCGTTTGTGAGCCTCGCCGGGTTCGACCAAAGTGTCGTATACCCCGATTCTTGGCATCGTAGTGCTTTCCTTTGCCAAGTCTCGGGTATTGAACACCCTGTTGTCAGTTGTGCAGGGAAGAAGTCACTGGGCTAGTAGAGCCCGAAACGGTATGAGCCTTCTCCATTTGGAAAACTTCTGTGGCAGAGTCATGCGCCCATGTGACAGAGTCCTCCAGTTGCATATCAGCTATGATACTAGCAGGATATGCACAGCGAGCCTTCAGAAGCCAAGTCTTGCGAGACTTGTTTGGCTTCGCTGATTTTAAGGGAGTAAAGCCGTCCCTCGAGAGCATCTCTTCGAACGCCTGCTGATCGAACTTTACGATCAGTATCTTCTGAGTACTCTCCACTTTGTCGGTATTGGATTGCATCACCACCTTCTCGTAAAAAGAAAAGGTAGTCCCTAGCAGAGTCGCCATTTTTGTGGACACACACAAAAAAGAAAAAGAAAATGCTGTCTTTTCTTTTATTGGCGTAAGGCACCACAAATCGAGTACGCCTGAGAGATCCTGTGCTGAGGATTCCCGAGTACAAAAAAGAATTATGGGGAATGGGACGATGGAGATCGAGCGGCAGTTGCTTCTTTACTCTGTTGATACTCCGATTACAAAAGTGGGAGAAAATCTAAGAAGAGTGCTAACTCTCAGCTCACTGGCAAGAAGTGCAGCAATTTGGCTCTTGAAAATGCAATTCGTTCTGTCCTTTAAAGAGGGATAAAGCCCCATTTTATAGTCGTTCTTGAGCTGGAATGATGTTATGCACCCACATAAGGAAACACGCTAGTTTTTATGTGGGCGCATAGTCCTGCTTTGGGCGTATAGGACGTAGGCGCATACAGGCTGTAAGATCGTGGGTTTGTCGTGGTGTTGACGTGGCCGCATGCTTCGGTGCACAACTGCTTGTGGAGACTGACGTGGCCGTGTGCTTCGATGCACGTTTTGATCATGGATTTGACTGAGTCAGGCTTGGGCGTATAGCCATGTCTCAGGCTATGCGCCCTTCTTTCGGGGGAGCTAGTCTTGGGCGCATGAAACTTCACTGGCTGGGCGCATGAAACTTTACTGACTGGGCACATGGAGCTTCATTGACTAGGCGCATTGAGCTTCACTGATTTGGGCGCATGGAGCTCCACTGACTGGGCGCATGGAGCTTCACTGACTTGCGCGTATGGAGCTTTACTGGCATGGGCGCATGGGGCTTCATTTGCTAAAAAATTTTCATGCTTCTACAACAAGCTACCCTCTTCTCTTTAAATAAAATAATTGTCTAATCTTCCATCGTTTATATGACATCAAGGATTCGCCGATGGCAGCGTAAGCCTTTATAATTCAAGCAATATTTTCAATTACAGCAAAATCCTCATAAGAATTATATATGTTATACATTGTTTATTCCTCGAAGATTCTTTGATTTTTAAAATTTCATCGCTTACTATAATTCTATAGTAAATATTTATATATTACCAAACATATCCCAGGAGACATCTTGATATAAATTTCATCGCACATTCTAAGAATGTTACAAGTCCAGAAAAGTTTTCACATAATTCATGACAATTTGTTATAAAACAAAAGTTTCATTTGATACAAGAAACAAAATTTCCACATCCATGGTTGTGCAATTTGTTTACTTCTGAGTTGTGCTTTGAAGTTGCAATCCACACAACTAGTTGGTTTCTTTCAAATTTTGAATCAAACTGCATATAACAAATATAACATCAAAAATATTGCTCTAAAACTAGTGTAACTATTTGACTAAATATTTTCAGACCTACATGGAAAGACTTGGATCAAATTAATCAAATCGGCCTTGCATGAATAAAATTATGAAAAGACCACAATCATAATTATTTTCTTGTTGAGGAACATTACGACGCTTTATAGAGAAGGTCAAAAAGTTGAATGTAGCATTTTTCAACATGTTAATCTCTTCCTCAAGAAAGAGATCCAAATTTGAAAGCTATAATACCAGAATACGATATATATTAATATACCATGAAACTATTAGGTAATTCATAAAAAAAATATAAACATGAGCTTACTACTGATTTTATGACCCCTTTGTTATAAATCGGCTCATCTGAAGAAGCAAGGGAGTCCCAAGTTTCAACAGTCTTTAGTTGAATCTTAACTTTTGCAAGAATATGATATTGAGCTGAAAGGATGGGTATGTATATCTGACCAAAGAATAATCATTATAACAAATTTAACAATTTTCAGTAAATCGAAATTAAAAATTAAACCAAAACAAATTCATACCTCATTACAAGTTCTTCGAGAACCCATATAATCTTCGAAATATTTATGCTTCTTTCATTCTTCATGGATGGCTTTAATAGAAGTCTTTGCACTCTACATAAACATGAAATAATATATTACGAACGACAAATAAAGAAGAATAAATTGTTAATGAACAATCATAAAAGAATAAAATGCTAACTCACTATTTTATGTGTTGGTAAATACCATACACTATCTTTATTGTCGGTTCTATTCCTTTCCTCCTCGGTAAGAATCGTAGGCACCATGGTAACAATTTGAACAATTCTGATGTAAAAAAATAGATTGTATCAAAATAAACTTTGATGGCATTGAGACCATGCTAACTATTTCTCATTAAAAAAATCACCAATCGCATCGAAGTAAACTTTGAGGACGTCAAAGAGAAAAAATAGTATCTACAAACCATATCTCTAATACTTTTTAGTAGGAAAATGGTCTTCATATCACCCCGAGTAAGAAGTTATTATTTTACTAAGAAAACAAAAAAAAATTAAGTATGGTCGATTAAGAAAAAAAAAGTATGGTTGAAACAAAAAAGAAAACTCATATTACTTAATAGTCACTTTCATCATTAGCCAAAGGGATAGGCTTCGAGGTTGAAGCCCTTCTTTGACTATTGAAAGGGGAGATCGGTACTAAATTTCCTTCCATTTTCCTCTTAGGACTATGGTTAGGTGCATTGAGACCCATAAAATTGACATTTTTATCGATCTTTTCTTCGACTATTCTCAAATCCTCGTCCTCGTCATTGTCATCCTCCTCTTCAATATTAATCACTATGCTGTTAACGGCTGACGATGCCTTACTATTGATAGCTCTAGATTCTTCTATTTTTTCTAGCCACCGAGATATATGCATTTATTCAACTTGGATTGAACCAAGCATAGTTTGTATTGAAGAAAGTTAACTTGAAAGTTTTGATACCTGTTCTTCGAACTTATGCATGATACGTGGCATGAATGTTTCATTCAACGCTGGCATGCAATCTTCAACATCTTCAATATGGTTTGACATCTTCTTCACTATTACTAGTTGAAACATTGTTGTTCTTTCTATATGGAAACTCCTTTCTATAACAGAAACAAGATAAATATTATATAAGAAGAGAAAATACAAAAAAAGTAAAAAGTGAGGAAGATGGAAAGATAAAAGAAGGTTGGGACTCACAAAGAAATAATTTTAAATCTCTCCCATCTTTCCAAACAACGATCATCTCCCAAGCGGCGAAAATTATTTTTACGAGACTGATGACATCAAAATATCTCCCAGCTCCCATCCCCTATATTCTAATGTGACTTTAATATTATAGATAATATTCAAATATTAAACTATTTTTTTATATCTAAACATATACCCAATATTATAGAAGATATTCAAATATTTAATATTGATAGTTGATCTTCAAATCAATCGTAATTATATATAATTAAATTTTTGATCGATGATGAGATTTGCTTAGATTTACTTCTATTAATAAATGTTATTCAAATAATAAATATTGATAGATGATATTCAATTTAATCCCGATATATTATTAAATTTGCTTATATTTTCAATAGATGATATTCAAATTAATTGTAATTATTTAAATATAATTCTGAAACTGAAAGAAACAAAAAAAAATATTGATACTGCAATAAATCAGGTTAGTATGATAAAACAACACAACCATTAATTGATTAATTAAGTAAAAATTAATTTGTTATTTTATTATTAATAATAAATAATATTAATATTAGTAAAACATGTATTAAAATAAATATGTATTAAAATAAATTATATTATTAAAATATGTATTATAAACATGTATTAAAACAAGTATTAACCTGTTTAAAACATATTATTTATTAATATATATAGAACATGTATTAAAACATGTATTAACATGTTTAATAAATTTTATACATGTTATATAAATTAATACATGTTTTTAATAATAAATTTTAGTACATGTTAATAATAATAATAATAATAATAATAATAATAATAAAACAAATGTCCAGTGCCCATCAAATTTATCTTCTAATATTAATATAAAATTATTTAAATTAAAATTTATTTATATATAATAAAACATTGAATAACCTTAAACTAACGAATATCCTAACTAACGAATATCCTAATTAACCAATATCCTACCTAACGAATAAGAGATTTTCTTCAGCTTGATATGAACCATCCTGGCTCACTGATCCAAACTCGGATCAGTCCCTTCCTACGAGGATCCGAGAAATATTACAAAACTAATTTCAGTACTCAACAAATAACAGGTTTATGAAGGGTGTTAAGTGAATTTTGTACCAACCGATCATAAACTAAATATGACTTAATATAGGGACTTCATTAAAAAAAATTAAAGTACACAATGACCTACAATAGAAAGTTCACCAAACGGTCAAAAGGTAAACATTGCATTAAATGATGTTACCTACTCTAATCATATTACAAGAAAGCCCTTTTAATAAGAACCATTGGATCAAAAATTAATGGTCCATATTTTTCATGTATCGATACAATAAAATGGCATTTTGTATTGTAGAAGATCCATATATATATATATATATATATATATATATATATATATATATATATATATATATTTTATATATATATATATATATATATATATATATATATATATATATATATATATATATCGGTCGGTAGATTGTTCACCCAAAAATCCAAACTCGAGAACCCCTAGCCAGGGAACCCTTCCCAACCTTCCTGCGATCGTATCCAACCACCTGCTGTAGTGCCCCGTTCCTCGCGGTCCACTATGTAATACCCACGGCTTGCTGACTCAGTCATGAACTGAGTATTTGGTGAAACCTTTGCCGGTATCGATTGATCACGGATGAAATGCAATGAACCTTTCCAATTGATGGATTGGCTTCTATTGAAATGAATCCAAGAGTTTTGCTGAATGTTTTCTCTTCGCTGCTTGGTTTTGATGAATGCGTTTTCGTGTTGATTTTCGATGATTGGTTTTCATTGTTCGCTTTTATCGCATTTCGCATTCATTCCGAATCTTGAGAGAAAGAGACGATGTATGCTAATCAACTGTTGGTGCCATTGTAGGCCGCGTGAATTGTTCGTGAACGGCACGTGAAGTCCCTCCTTCTCTCTACTAAGATTTATCTCGGTGAGTTGCTTCAACCGAACAAACATTGATCTGTACGCCTAAGAAAAATGATCTCTAGTCTACTCTGTTGCCTTGTCCCATTGATCAACGATACCACATCCACAAAAGATAAGAGAAGATAATTGAATTGAATCAAATGCAAGAATATGTGTTGCCACTCTATCTGCTCGATAAGAATGATCATCTGCTTGTCACCAGTATGCTTGAAAATGTAGACATGTACAGACGAACTTGTACGTGTTGAGATAAACCTGAAGGCACGAATCAAACGTGTCGTATACCTGTGCATAAGTCCAAATGTGTCTCATCTGATAGAACGGCTAGAGCATGCCTTTGGTCTCGGACAACTTGTATACAAGGAATAATTTGTCTTTCGGGTGGTATCTGGGGGCACCTGGAACCGCTCGGCCTAGGAGAGATTAGGGCCTCCATGTGAAAATGGGAGTCGATCTGAGTCCTTAGCGACGAGCTGAACCAAAGAGTCACAGCGGCTAATCATGGGGAAAATGTATGGACCAACATGTAGAATAGTCCACCTGTATGACCCGAATGACAACTTCAATATCTGCAAGAATAAATCATGAATTACTCATTATGCAAATTGTGCTAACGTGGTTTTGTGCAGGGATGACTGCCGGCGAGGGTAAGTTATTATGATATATTCTATCTATCATGTTCTTATGAATTGTTAAAAAGAACCTAGACAAGTAGAAAGATCACTAGTAAATGTTAGCTCAACATATTGATTTAGTGCAGAGATTTGCGAGTTCGGCCAAAAGCCGCTCGCCAGTACATGATGTGTACTGACCCACGTTGTGGGCATCCTTTTCAGAAAGCAAAAGGAGACAGGGAGATTTCAAGTGAGGCACCAAAGCTCGTCTAGCCCAGTAGAGCTCGTAGATTCGCCTCGAAGTTTACTTTCAGTCAATTGCAAGTTTCCAGTTTTCATTTCCTTTGAAGGTGTCTTTCAATTCCAGCTTGTAATAAAGGATATCATGTATGGGCATTGTGGCTAATTTCAAAAGAGTATTTCAAAGAGAATCTTGTAGCCAAATTATAAGGCAAATCTGAGTTGCAAAGCTTTGTACTTGTATTTCTATCAAGCTATGAATAAAATGAGTATTTCCATTTCAAATCTCTGTGTCGAACATTTAGTTTTCTGCAATGGGTGCGTGCGTGTGTTTTTGCTTGACTAGTTGTTTTTGTGCAGGTACATGGCCTTGTGCAAGCGCAACTTAGGCTTGCACGGCATCACGCCTTAGCGAGGACGATCGATCCTGCAGGGATCCAAGCAAGACGGACGGCCCTAGCGGGATCGGGGCGTGACAAAGTGGTATCAGAGCACAGTTTTACGTCCTTGGCCTCTTGCAAATATCGTTTTCAAAAAGTATATAAAGTACTTTGACGGCTTTCAAAAGTGTCCGGATTTTGGGTTATGAAAACCAATGCCCCATACAATAAGTCCATAATATTTTATGAGACTGACAGAAGTTACACTATTTTGTAGAGAAATGGCTCCTCCTCGTCCATCTGGCTCGACCGATGCGGTAGAACGCATCATGACAATGTTGGAGTTACAGAGACAGAATAATGAGGAAAGAAATCAGATACATGAGGCCCGAGCGGCTGCCCAACAAAAGCAGTTGGATGCCCTGACCCAGCTTGCCACGGCGCTTGCGACAAATCAAGATGCCACCGCAGCGACGGAACCAACGGGAACGCCCGAGATCGAGCCCGTAGAGGGTGATGAGCCCCAGTCGGCGCAAAGGCACACTGTCTTTAGGCCAAAGGACTTCTTGGATGCGA
Organism: Iris pallida; assembly: GCA_029216955.1. Lineage (NCBI taxonomy): Eukaryota > Viridiplantae > Streptophyta > Magnoliopsida > Asparagales > Iridaceae > Iris > Iris pallida. Next base: position 2,218,104 of record JANAVB010011200.1, on the reverse strand, counting down.
AACCTCCAGAATTTCAAGGCAGGACGTCACCCGACAAGGTGATGGACTGGATTGATAAAATAGAGACTCTGTTCGCGTTCATAGGAGTTCCAAGTAGCAAAAAGGTAGTCTGTGCCGTTATGCTCCTACGGCTGCGGGCGAAGGACTGGTGGAAGGCGAAGAAGCCGGCGCTGCTCGCAACGGCTAGGAATGGAAAGATCTCGTGGGCCTTGTTCAAGAAGGCATTTCTGGATCAATATCTGCCTCGAGCCATGAGCAAGAAGATGGAGGATGACTTCATCACGCTAAAACAGGGGGATATGTCCGTAGAGGACTATAAATCTGAATTTGCTAAGTTGGCAAATTTTACCGCTGCTTGGCTCCCCACGAAACAGACTCGCATAAATCGATTCGTGGAAGGTCTGAATTACGACATCCAGTTAAGTGTGCTGAATCGAGAATGCGAGTCCTATTCTCAAGCCTTTGAGGCGGCGCTCCAGGTGGAACAGTTCGAGCAGAAGAAAGCGTCCAACAAAGCGCAGAACAGTCGGAATCAGCCCGCCAAGAGATATCATGACGGAGAGAAAAAGACTGACGGGGAACAAAACAACAAGCCTGTATGCGGCTTCTGCGGTCGGCGAGGGCATGTCAAAGAAGACTGTCGCTATGTGAATGGCCAGAGTTGCAGTCACTGTGGCAAGAGTGGGCACGTCAAAGAGGACTGTCGTGCCGCTAACAACGCTTGTTTTCGTTGTGGCCAACAGGGCCATTCAGTCAAATATTGCCCGAAAAAGAATAGAACGGATCAGAATAAAGATGACACTGAAGAGCGTAGGCAACTGCCAGGCCCACCGCCGCTTAGAGACCATCCGCACAACCAGCCGTAGCGGACTAATGCGCGCGTCTTCAATCTCTCCACGTTGCTTGACCCAGAATGCAACAATAGTGGAGGTGAGTTTTGTTTCTTAAGTTTTGAGGACAAAACTTTTTCTCGGTGGGTTATTATGTAGTGCCCCGTTCCTCGCGGTCCACTATGTAATACCCACGGCTTGCTGACTCAGTCATGAACTGAGTATTTGGTGAAACCTTTGCCGGTATCGATTGATCACGGATGAAATGCAATGAACCTTTCCAATTGATGGATTGGCTTCTATTGAAATGAATCCAAGAGTTTTGCTGAATGTTTTCTCTTCGCTGCTTGGTTTTGATGAATGCGTTTTCGTGTTGGTTTTCGATGATTGGTTTTCATTGTTTGCTTTTATCGCATTTCGTATTCATTCCGAATCTTGAGAGAAAGAGACGAAGTATGCTAATCAACTGTTGGTGCCATTGTAGGCCGCGTGAATTGTTCGTGAACGGCGCGTGAAGTCCCTCCTTCTCTCTACTAAGATTTATCTCGGTGAGTTGCTTCAACCGAACAAACATTGATCTGTACGCCTAAGAAAAATGATCTCTAGTCTACTCTGTTGCCTTGTCCCATTGATCAACGATACCACATCCACAAAAAATAAGAAAAGATAATTGAATTGAATCAAATGCAAGAATATGTGTTGCCACTCTATCTGCTCGATAAGAATGATCATCTACTTGTCACCAGTATGCTTGAAAATGTAGACATGTACAGACGAACTTGTACGTGTTGAGATAAACCTGAAGGCACGAATCAAACGTGTCGTATACCTGTGCATAAGTCCAAATGTGTCTCATCTGATAGAACGGCTAGAGCATGCCTTTGGTCTCGGACAACTTGTATACAAGGAAACATTTGTCTCTCGGGTGGTATCTGGGGGCACCTGGAACCGCTCGGCCTAGGAGAGATTAGGGCCTCCATGTGAAAATGGGAGTCGATCTGAGTCCTTAGCGACGAGCTGAACCAAAGAGTCACAGCGGCTAATCATGGGAAAAACCCATGGACCAACATGTAGAATAGTCCACCTGCATGACCCGAATGACAACTTCAATATCTGCAAGAATAAATCATGAATTACTCATTATGCAAATTGTGCTAAAGTGGTTTTGTGCAGGGATGACTGCCGGCGAGGGTAAGTTACTATGATATATTCTATCTGTCATGTTCTTATGAATTGTTAAAAAGAACCTAGACAAGTAGAAAGATCACTAGTAAATGTTAGCTCAACATATTGATTTAGTACAGAGATTTGCGAGTTCGGCCAAAAGCCGCTCGCCAGTACATGATGTGTACTGACCCACGTTGTGGGCATCCTTTTCAGAAAGCAAAAGGAGACAGGGGGATTTCAAGTGAGGCACCAAAGCTCGTCTAGCCCAGTAGAGCTCGTGGATTCGCCTCGAAGTTTACTTTCAGTCAATTGCAAGTTTCCAGTTTTCATTTCCTTTGAAGGTGTCTTTCAATTCCAGCTTGTAATAAAGGATATCATGTATGGGCATTGTGGCTAATTTCAAAAGAGTATTTCAAAGAGAATCTTGTAGCCAAATTATAAGGCAAATCTGAGTTGCAAAGCTTTGTACTTGTATTTCTATCAAGCTATGAATAAAATGAGTATTTCCATTTCAAATCTCTGTGTCCAACATTTGGTTTTCTGCAATGGGTGCGTGCGTGTGTTTTTGCTTGACTAGTTGTTTTTGTGCAGGTAAATGGCCTTGTGCAAGCGCAACTTAGGCTTGCACGGCATCACGCCTTAGCGAGGACGATCGATCCCGCAGGGATCCAAGCAAGACGGACGACCCTAGCGGGATCGGGGCGTGACACCTGCGACTGCCGCGCGCCGCATGCATTGTCGGAGAACTGCCAACGCGCCGGACAACGTAGCACATTGCTCTGTTGGAGAACCGCGAGGTACCCCTTTTCCCTATAAAATTTCTTCATGATTAATTTGTTATTTTTTGACCTATCAACTCGAGCACGAAGCTGATATAACCCTCTTCAACTCCTTTTAATTGGTTTAAATTGTAATCCATTAGATTTCTCAAGAAATCGAAGCGAAGTTGTCAAACAAAATGTCCAAAAATAGAATAGTTTTTAGGTTCAAACCCCCTACTTAGAAGCCTGTTACTTGTCAGAATGTTAGATCATCTAGAAATCAAATTAAACTGACTTGTAGACAACCTATAGGGCTTCAAAACCCTTTTTGTAGATTTGGATTTCATTGACTGTGCGGCGAGAAAATAGATTCTCATAACCGAGAGAAATAGTTTTCAAAACAATAAATTTTTAGAAAATTTTCTCGATACGGCATACGCTCCGACAAATAGGATGACGTGGTCACAAATGGAAAGCATTGAATGGTGCGTATAGACTTCACTGACATATGGGATTCGGCGGAACTCGATTTGGTTGTGTGTACGCGACAAAATCGAGACCTATCAGTCGAGATACCCCATATCGGTCATTTTCCAAACTAGCCTACAACTTCGCGCACGTTCCTCACCTCGAGACAAAACTTGCGTCACTAGACTCGTATCATTTTTTAGTCCTGTGAGCCAAGTTTGGTCATATTCTGAGAATGTCGACCAGAACATTATTTTGACGGGCCCATGACCCAATCCAACAGACGAAATTGTGTAAGGTTCACCGAAATCTAAATTTGGATATACGGTTGAATTCGTATCATCAAATCGGACCCGCAGACATATAACTTGATGACTTTGGATACCATAGGTTTTGGTACGATTTCGGTGCAAAATGGGTCCAACGACGGATACTGATTTGACCCGAAATTATGATTTTGCCTCTGTGTACATAATTGGACTTATGGGTAGGTGATATTAGATATTTTTATTATGCCAAAAATGTTCATGATATTTATTTCAGCATCCGAGGACGTTTGCGGGAGTTGACTTTTATTGCTCTTTGATTTCTGACGATTTGAGTTACTCGATGTTGTCATTTTCTGCGCACCAGCTCCAGGCAAGATACCTTGCCTATTTATTGTTTATTTACTATTATTTTATCATGCTACTTTCTTTCAATATATGTTGTCTACTAGTTTCTATGAAACTGTGCATCCAATTCATACTTGGATGCGAGCGACTGCATTAGTCATTTTATTGTTTTTTATTTATGTTTGCATGATAACTTAGTACTAGATGACAACCCCATTGATGTAAGGTATTGGTATATCTCCTATGACCTCGACACTTGAGTTATCATGAGTTGTGAGTCATATGTAGGACATGGACTTGCGTAGTCGGTTGGCCACCAATATGTATGAGACGTGCGACGGATAGGATATACTGCTAATAGATTTTGCATAATTAGTAGACTTGGCAGTTATTAGAGGTTTATATGTGTCGTGGAGATGACATAGATAGGCATGGGATGGGAAGAACAGTTCCTTTGTGTATAGTCCAAGTATGCACAATCATTTTGTACTCGGAAGCTCCGCTGGAGATACGAGCATGACTTTTCTATTTTTTCTGTTCCTGCTGGCCTATGATATTCGAGGAATGTCATGCTTTGAGGCCCTGGTGCCCAGAGAGTGGGCTATGCCAATCCCATTATAGCCAGAGTGCCCATGCATTGAAAGTTTCCTCTTAACTGCATAATCACAGTAGATTTGTTAGGCACCCTATTGCATTCATCCTTTATTTCATTACAAAGTTTATATGGCATGTTTTTCGTGTATCTTGTTACTTATCTATGAGGACCTGGTAATCTCTCCAGGCTTAGACGACCATGATTTTCCACAGAAGTACGACTTTGCACTGGATCCATTATTCTCAGTTGAGGAGGTCTCACCTACCGAGATCTAGTTGTTTTTGTTTAGAATACATGTCATTGCTACATCCTAGTGGACATCTTTTTCCTTTATTTTATTTTATTTTATTTTAGGCGGTTGGACTCCAGTTATCTCAGACTATTTTTGTCACGACCCGCTCCGACTTTTGGGATACGTGTACGTAGCCAAGTCTAGTCTACGCCACCGCATCGACGGTAATATGTTGTCTAGACCTCAATATTAATATCAAAAACCAAATAAATAATATTTTACCATAATTTTATCTATTTGCTCATTCACAATTACCATTTTATTTTTAAATCCAATAATACATCGAAATAATATTCGGGAATAAACCCGCTAAATATTTAAATAAAGAACTATCTAAGCTATCTAGAATATAAGGTCGGCCTCCAAGATCTCTATTTCCACCCGTATGGTCGACAGCGCATAAGATAGCAAGTCACCTGCAACGATCCAGTCAAAAAAGGAGCAAAGTACAACCCTATTGCAATAATGTAACCAATCACAAAATAAGCTAGCAATACAGTAAAATGTAGCCATAAGAGAAACATGTATATGAACTAGAAACCATAAACACGAACATGAGCTACTGGCAAGAACATGTATAACAAGACAACTGGATCATAAACATGTAAAACTAAGAAACAGCATACATGAAGTACCTTTCGACATGTGAACGACTGGACTAATATGGCACTTCATATAGAAGGCTATCCATAATAAAAAGTTACGAGTAACCCATACATGAGGTGTATGACTTAGCTATCCACAATAATATCCATTGGGATTTGTTCACATACCTACTGAGCTTTTTTCCTTTCGACTCACTAAATAATCAATAAATGAGCAATGATACAACAAGCCTATCGTGTCACAATCATGTATCAACAAGATAAAAGTATAATGATGAATAACATTATAATATACTAAGAACATAAAGTAATAGTGTACTTGCCTCGAGTTAAGTTGCAATTGACATAACTTGATCATAAGGCACAAATTAGTCTCAGATGTCAAATCTACGCAAGATGGCCTCTAATGATGGAACAGAGTATTCCGTTGAGTCCAGAATGGTCCAATTAGCCTAAGGTCGATATAAAGAAGTCTGAAATCCGCAAGAAAATAGGAAAGCATTATTCGTCAAGGTCAAGGTGGAAATCGAAGAGAATTTGTTTAATGGAAAGGAAATCCTTAATAAGAAAATATATATATTTATATATAAAAATACTTATAATCTATTTGGAGAACATATATCATATTTGAAACTATATATTTTATTTGTCAAAATACTTTAGGTAAATACTTGGAAGCCAAGAAAATTTATTTATATTTATAAGGTAACCCATATTAAAAAAAATATTATTTTAAAATTGTATGAGCTCAAAAATAAATGAGCGCCACTCTTAAAAAGGTGCCAACGTCAGATAGCGCCTGGTCACTAGGTTGCGCGATACTCAGGTTGTGCCAAAGTTAGGGTGCGCGAGTACCACGTGGCAAGCTTTCTCGAGAAACTGTAACGTAAGTCATGATTACTGACAGCTCGACAGTCGGAGAATATCTTTTCGAATCTCGGGAAGCACGACGCTCGAGAAGAATATATCAAAATTTTAAAAATACAAACAGCTGTCTTGCACCAATCATCAAGTGGCACGAGGTAGTTAATGAAGACTGAATAGTAAGGGGCGATAGTCATCAGGTTGCGCCTGGAGTAACCTATCAAACTGGCGCCACTTAACCAATTTCCATCAAGAAGCTAAATGACGTGGCGTGCATGCCACTAACCTCGAAGAACGTATTAACTACACTGCCCATGACCATACGCATCTCACTCACAGAATGCCATGCGTCCCCAGCAGTTCAAGTAACCGTTCGCGCAACTGGATAGGTGGCGCGCAACACACAGTACGCGCAACTTAGAAACAGTTATTTCAGAACTCTATAAATAGAGTTTCAAATCAGTTCTAAAGGATCAATAATGATCATAATCTACTAACAAAGTGCTGCTGCATTCTCCAGAGGCTTGTGTCTTCAATATCACATCATCCAAGGGATAAAGTGATCGTCTTCTGATCAGATTCCTACAGTTGTACTTCCCCAGAATTCAAGTGTACTCATTGTTCTTTTTTTCTTCTTAGTTTATAAATCAAACTTTTATTTTTGTAAACAAAATGGCGACTCTGCTAGGGATTTCTTTCTCCTCCGATGAGAAAGTGATAACTCAATATGATACCGCGTCGAACGGCAAGACGTAGAAGACCTTGGTCGTGCAAGTTCACCAAACAGCCTACGAATCCCTGATCAGTGCTGGGGGTGTTAGGCATGCCACTGTGGCTTTCAAGAAAAAGGCATGTGCCGTATGGACTCCCAAGTCCTCAACAGCGCCAATCACTGCTTCTGCACAAGATGTGCCTACTATTTTTTAGCACAAAATAAGGGGAAACGCTTTTTAGCTACTCCCTCTTCTTCTTCAGTTCTAAACTCGGAGAAGAACCTATCTAGTGAGGCTACTAGACAGAACAAACGAAAGCACCCTTTGGCTTTTTTTGTTCTGCGCAAGCTGCGCCTATTCCTGTCCTGGCGCAAAATAAGAATTTTTTTTTGCTTTTTAGCTATTCCCTCTTATTCCCTAAATCTAAATTTCATTGGGAATCCACCTACTACTGCCCTGGTGCAGAACAAAAGAAAGCACCCTTTGGCCTTTTTTCATTCTTCCCTGGTCCTTGACTCCGTAAAAAATACTCCTGATTGTGCCCTTGCGCCAATCAGTCCTAAAGCTCTTTTGGGTAGAAACTCTACTCATCTTGACAAAGACAATCAAAGCTCTGGCAAAAAAGTCAGTTCTGTTCAAAATAAACTTTCTACTACCCAGTTACGACAATTCAAGCGCACAGGAATGGGGTGCGTAGAGCAAAAAGGCATTCTGCCTACTCCTAAGAATTCAAGTCAGGATCAACCAACCCTGCGCATCTCGAGATCCAAACAAGAAAAGCTGATGGTGTCTCAAACAGACATACAGGTGGCACACCTATCTGACTTGTGCGCCTATCTCAATAAGCATCAGTCAGGAGCAACTTCAGCAAGTCATAATACGCATCAATTACAGTCTGCGCCATTAGCCAACTTGCGCCAGAGAAAGACTTCTGAAGTCAAGAATCCTCTTACCTATGCCAATCAGCTCAGCACCTCCTTGTATACTCAGGGTATAGGGCACCTCAAGAACCAAAATCATGTTCCCAATATCATCAAGGAATATATACCTCTGACTTCTCCTTATCCTATCGTTGTAACCAATCTCCGTGAACTTCTTGTACAGAAATGGAAGATCGCAAGGCCGTCTTATCCATCTATAGTTCCATAATAAGAACATCATTGTAATCATCACCACGAAGTAGTCATCAAATATTGCTGTCAGTCAGCTAACGGTCTGTCTTCGACCGTTTAAACTACGTTCAGACTCTTGAAACTGAGATAGTGAGTGAAAATGAATTGTTGTACGCTTCAGTCAATATGACATCTCGAAGCACTGGGGATAGAAAGCGTCCGAGACGCAATGCATCCCGCAACCCCAGTCAACAATACTTGGATCGGGTCCATGATTCTGGCGAAAGAGTCTACCAACATACCAGATCAAGAAGCCGAGAAACAATCGATCAAAAGAATCTTCCTTTCGACCGAGAAACAATCGGTCAAAGAAATCTTTCTTCCGAGCGAGAAACAATCGGTCAAAAGAATCTTCCTAATTCTGACTAAGATTCTTTCAGTCAACGGGATCTTCCTATCCCTTGTCCTAGGGGTAGTTCCTTGTATGACTTTTATGCCGACAGTGAAAGCTCCGAACGGACGATCTTTTCCACCAGCTCTTCTTCACTAGCCAGAGAAGTGACTGCCTATGTCATTAACGAAGAACAAGATGCATCTAGCTCCGATAGTCAGGAGCAATGAATCTCCTCTTTAGAGGCTAACTTGAAAAATATGGCTAAAATAATGGCAAGCATGCATGCTATAATCGTAGCACAACACACTGGTCTGCCGGTTGCGAGTATAATTCCAACCCAAGAACAGATAGCGGCATCTGCTCCCACCAATACTGGTCAGGGGGTACAATCTCCTCACGATGCTACGGTACCAACTCCGAGCCTTTCTGGTGCTGGGGGTGGTGCATATCATGCAATCCCTCCTCCAAACACACCGAATCAGTCTACTGCTCCCCAAGCATCGAAAGATGCTAATGAGGCCGTAAAGATTTTGCATACTCAATTCGAAGCCCTCAAACAGAAGGACGGCCTACAGAAGCTTGTGATCAAACAACCTTATCCCATAGAGTGGAAAGAAGTCCAGTTTTTACCCAAAAACAAACCTCCTACCATTATGTTGTTTGATGGCAGTACATCCCCAAGCCAGTACCTTAACCACTTCGAGGTAATGACTGATCAACTTCAGCCAAACGATGCTCTACTCACTAGAGTATTTATTAGATGTTTAGCTGGTACAGCTTATGACTGGTATCACAGTTTACCACACGGTTGCATAACTTCTTTTGTTGGGTTCAAACAAATATTCCTAGAATGACTTTATGAGGGAACAAATGACATGACTATGTCAGCCCTCATCAAGATCAAACATTAGCCTAATAAAACTGCTGAACGTTTCTTTGAACGCTTCCACCGTGAAGCACTCAAAATGCCTCTGGAAACTCCAGGTGCTCTGACTAAAGACACATGCAAATCATATTTGTTGCCTATAGTCAGCATGTGGACTAGATCCACACAGTTCCAGGACTGGCCTTCCTTTATAGTGAATGCCAGAGCAGCCGAAGAGAGTGCTGACAAGTTCAAGCAATTAGGCATTTAGATGTCTAACCTCGACAGAGATGAACATTCTGCATCCAACAGCAATGGCCGTCAGAATAACCGCAAAGGTAAAGATGCTCTGGCCATCAATGTTAAAGGCAAAGAAACTCTAGTCGTCAATATAGGTCAATCAACACCTACTACGACGGCACCACCACAGAGGGCTCCTTTCATCGACTTTGTGGTAAATGACATCTTACCTAAGGAAGCTATAATAATTCGTCGACGATCACTCTGGTTTTATTACAATCACACCTCCAAGACCCTCTATCGGCGAACATTTGACGGTTTACTCTTACGTTGTCTTGCGGGAGATGAAGCAAAACAAATACTACGTGAAGCTCACGATGGTATCCGTGGGGCACATCAGCCCGGTCTAATGCTATAGGATCGTATCCGACGTATGGGTTGCTACTGGCCCACTATGGTATCTGTTGTCATTAAATATGCAAGAAAATATCGAGCGTGTCAAATCCATACAGATTTTATTCATCAACCATCAGAATTCTTGTATCCGACTACAGCACCATGGCCCTTTGAAGCTTGGGACATGGACGTCATTGGTCCCATCAACCTACCATCATCTAGAGGACATCGGTTTATATTAGCTATAATCGATTACTTCTCGAAGTGGGCAGATGATGTACCCTTGGCTGAAGTCAAATCCAGTGGTGTGATTAACTTTATCAAACATCATGTGATTTATCAATTCGGCGTTCCTCGGCGAATCATTCATGACAATGGACCCCAATTCATCAGTCAAAAGTTTACTCGATTCTGTGAAGACAACAGGATTAACAATGTTGCTTCCATAGCCTACAATCCCACTGCTAAGGTTTGGCAGAAGCATTCAACAAAACAATCATCAAGCTTCAAAAAAAGTTTGTTTCTACTAATAAAAGGAACTGAAGCGAAAAGCTTGGAGAATGTCTATGAGTTTATCGTACTATCGTACGTACTCCGACCGGTTGTACACCTTTCTCTTTGGTGTATGGATATGAAGTCGTCTTACCACTGGAAATTCAAATCCCTTCCATGAGAATTACGATTTCCAATGAACACAGAACAGAAAATAATGATCGTCTTCGACTTCAGGAGCTTGAAGCACTTGACGAGAAGTGGCTACTAGCTCAACAACATATTGAGCTATATTAAGTCTGTATCTCAAAAGCCTTCAACCGAAAAGTCTGAGTACGAGCATTTCAAAAAGGTGAACTAGTACTTATTGTCAGACGTCCTATGACTATGACACACATAAGCAAGGGTAAATTCGAAGCAAAATGGGAAGGTCCCTATGTTGTAAGCAAGGTTTTCTCAAACGGAGATTATCAACTGACCGGAATGGACGGCCGGGTCGCTATGATGCCTATCAACAACAAATTCTTAAAAAAATACTATGTTTGAAGAATATATAAGACATCTTCTCAATATTGTATATGCCTCAAATCTTCGAGTTATTATCTTTTATTTACTCTTATGTAGATAAAACCACAGATAATAAACTTTTGAAGGAAATCCCCAGTAGATTCTATCCATATCATATCATATTATCGCAATGATTATCTTTTAGAACCCAGTTGTTTTAAAAGTTATCCTATTTTTGAGTCCCAGTCGACTCAAAGATAATCAATGGATATATGAAATCACGTCAATATTACCTCTGAATTCTATTATCCACATCAACGGCTTGTCACGTCCACATTACCTCTGATAAAGTTATTTTTTGAAATGACAATATCTCAAAATTATATTCTGTCACGTCCATATTATCTCTGAACGGATATAATGAGTATTGTTATTTTCCAAGAAGATATGTCATGTTCGGTACCTCTGAACATACTTCCTACTCTTATCTATTACTTATATCTATAACAGATATGTAATAGAACCATAAAAAGATCATTAATTTTTTATTTTATGATGTACAAAATATCAAAAGTGTACATCATGCAAAAGATAACAAAAAAATGTCATTGATAGCTTCAATTGGGGGGGCTGAGTGCTAAGATCAATTATCAGTTTTTTCAGATTGTCGGCTCTTTCTGTTCTAGAGTCGAGCACCCTTTGCCTAGCCAGAGCTCTTCCAAATTCCGAATCAAAAGGTTGCAGGGAGTTAGCTCGGCGTTCAAGTTCCACACTCTGAATACGAATAAATTTGTCTCGTTGCCTCCTCAGAACATCCAGCTGGCTCTCAGCAACCTGATGCATTTCCAGTACTTCCTCTTTATGTCGCTGAGCTGCCTTGAGTACCTCTTAAAGCTAGGCTATCTCGGTTTCTAACTTCCAGAGGCGAGTTTGACATTTAGTCGCTTCCTTCTTCTTCTCTGCAGCTTCAGTCTTATAACGCTCAACAGAAGAAGTAGTCTCAGCAATGCTAGACTCCAACTCTGTAGAACGTAGTAAAAAAGCCACTACAGAAGCTTCTAAGTCAGCTTGTCGTACTGCAGACTCGCGAGCCATTTCTTCACATTCAGGATCTACAAGCCTTTGGATGTTCCCCTTGTTAGATCTTGATAAGACTTGATAGATTCCTCAAGCTCATCCAAGATATGTTCCAAGTAGCTGACTCTATCTAGATTACCGATTTTTTTAATAGCTTCAATGAAAAAGATGAAGGGCTCCTTACTAATTTATAAGGTTGGCCCTTTTCCAAGACCATCTGAACTAGAGTCTCTAGAGAGGTGAAGATAGCATTGGTGTAAGCTTCAACGATGATCATGTTCATCGCTGATATACCAAGAGCAGCCACTTTTGTTTGAATCCTTCCTTCTGTAGCAGTTGGAGGAATCACAGATTGTGCATTAGAAGATCTTAGAACTGGCATCATCGAGGAGCTTCCTTCTCCAGTCTGAGTTTCCATGTCCAGAGGAGCCATGGTTGAGCTAAAACTGAAAGCAGTAGACGAAGCTACTACAATTGTCCCCACGGGACCCTCTGCAATCAAGATGCACAATCATTATACATCAACAAAGGAGTTAGGATAAATAAAAAGTCAAAAATTTACCTGATCCCAATAGCATGTATGGGGTCTCATAAGGCAGATCTAAATCTGTGCGAAGCCTCGTCATAGTAGTCTCAGACACGGCTGCTTGACTGCTTCCAGCCTCTGAGCCTCCTGATCGAAAACGGCTTCTTCTGGCCCCTGATTCTGCTTGAATTATTGGGACTGCCATTTTAGTTCCCTATGTTTCAAAAATTTGTTCTGTCGGGGTTTGAGTCCCCTCAGCATCAGTTTTGGGATTCTCATTAATCCCGATATCTTCAACAGTTAAAGCCTGATTTTCACCAACTTCTTAGTTATCATCAGGGTTATCATTTTTATTCTCATTACCTTGTGGATCAATGAGGTTATGATCACCATCTTTTAGGCTATGGTGCCCTTCTTCATCAACAAGGTGCTCTTCATCCTCGTTAGTAATATGGCCTTCTTCGGCCATCAAGTCTTGATCTTTCAAAACCTTTACGGGAACTAGATTTGCCTCAGTTTTAGCAGGAACAGGAACAGCATCCATAGAATCTCCTCCGATCGAATCATCTTCGAAGTCACAGTCTGCGGCAGCCTCTATCATTTTTTGATTCTTTTGAGAGAGGGTAGGAGTTTGAGCTATGGAAGGAGCTGTGACATCGGGATTGGAGTCCGTTGAAAGCAACACCTTCTCAGGAAGTGTAGTCTCCGGGACCTTGAGAGTTGGAGACGACATCATTATTCCTGCTGCAGCTGGTACAGTCGTAGGAATAGTCATCTATATGGTGACTGGAGCCGGAGCACTGATTTTTGTAGCCTGTGTAAATAGAAAAGAACAATGTCAATATTTTACTCAATCATGATCACATAAAGAGTATTAAAATTACCTGTGGAGGTGGCAAATTTTGCAAAGGCAACGATGCATCAGGTCGACTCGAAGACTCTTTCGGCATGGAAGGAGTGGGTAAAGCGTCAATTTCTCGACGGTCTACTTGAGTCACCATTAACTTCCTTATAATTTTACGTATAAGAGGTGTCTGAGGTTCTTCTTCAACGTTATCAAGATCATCTTGCACATCGGGCTCCCTGATAATCTCTTCATGGATAACTCTACTATTCTTTAGAACTGAAGAGGGGGTCGTCTCTCCTCCTCCAGGAGAAAGTCCAGTATTCATCTGTCTGGTTTGGGACCCGGTTGTCATGGTCACAGGCTGCTCAGTAATTACCATTGTTGTTTTCTTTTTCTTCCCATGAGAAGCTTTGAGAGGAGAAGGAAGTTCGTCTGAATGTGATGGAGCAGACGATTCTCCAGTCTGTTTCTTGCTGGCCTCTTTATTGGGAGACTTTTCCTTACGCTTCCTGAGTGACACATTTAAAGGGTCGTAGACTTCGTCAGGAAAGCCCACGAGAGAAGCTTCCAAAGGCTCATCAGCGGGGTCATGATTTTCCTCATCCCTAAATAATTGTACAGTGTGGACCCCAGCTCTTGTCCGTTTATCACAAACTATTAGCCAAGTTAAAATTTTTGACGAAAGTGTTGGCTGAAGTATAAAAATTTGCGTATGTATATAACATACCGGACCTATTTCAGGGAAAGCATTGGGCATTGAGAATATGGACTGGGTGCCTCTTGCATTATAGTATCTCCAAGCTCTGGCACCATCTATTTGATAACCCTTGGCCTGCAAATAGGTACTGGTGTTACCCATATGCATCTGGTCGTAGCCGAATTATCGAGCAAATCGGCTTGGTAGGTATGGTTCCAGAAAACAATCACCCTCAAACCGGTACACTAGATGAGATGACTGAATCATCTTCAACCATGCAAAATTATCCGAAGACAAATGGAGAGACATCAGTTCTAAATCCATGAGCTGGGTTGGAAGACTCTCATATCCTTGAGGAGGAGGGACGCATTGAAATCTCCATCCAGAACCTCGGTTCAGAGCCCTTCTGCACTCTGAAAGTGTGTTTATATTCCATCGAGCAGTGGAAAAATGCCTGACGAAGTCTCCTCCGAACGCACCCAGATCAGGGTTCATCAAGCCGGGATAGTGCAACAACAACCACCCAAATAAATAGGTGTAGGGCATTTCAGTACGAGGGAAGTCATCTCGAGCATTGTTGTCATGCATTATAATAAAAGAACGCAGGCTTGCGTTCAAGCGACAAGTCATCGCTGAAAGGAGATCCATCTTGTAGCCGAATACTAGACGCACGGCAGCTAATAGCACGCCTCGATAGAATCTGTCAACGGCACTAGCTCCAGGTACCACGAACTGCTGTAGCCATAAAGAGAAAAAAAAAACCCACTAACTGGGCTTCTCGAGACATAGGCCTGTAATTCTTCCTAAGGTAACTTTCGATGGGAGCATCAGCAGTGAATGGGTGCCAATCTACATTCAATATGTTATCAAAATGCTTGGATTTCTCTATCAACTTTTCTATATCGCTGCGACTGAGCGGTTTGAAGAAGCAAGGGTCACCAGCTTGACTCTCAACAATCTTATCTTCTTGGACATGGCCCAAAAATAAGTACGGCAGCCATTTGGTCGTGTAGCAGGCCCCTTTGGAAGCACTCTGATAATAAAGGGAACAAACCAGGTAGTGGCATAAAAGCTCCTCAAACACAGCCACCATCTGAGGGTTCTCTGTTGACAAGATATCCAGCTCCTCATTTGTTGGTAAGTACTCTTCAAATAGGTTTTTACCCATTGGCAAGTGTGAAAGGTATTTCATCTCATGAAGCGCAAAGCCAATCTCTCTGTGAGGAGTCATGAAAGTGCCGGTCCTATCATTGTGTCGTTCTATCAGAGCTAAAAATATGTGGGCATTAGGACGAATGTCGTGATCAATAGTCCAAATCGGATTATAAAGCTCTATTTCGAGGAGCTTGTCTTTGAAGTGATCCAAAGCCCAAACTACGACGCTGTTCCAGCGCTTCATGTCGAGATTCACCAAGCCTATTAACCGCATGGTTTGATCTGGATATCTTCCCTCAGCCTTAGCGAATATGTTCACAAAAATGGGCACACTAACAGGAATTAGCATTGACGAATCTTCAGGAGGCACACAGCTCGGTTTCAGACCTCTCAGGTGAGAGATGTATTCTATGAAGTGCTGTAGAATGTATACTCATTCTGGGGACCCAGTCTGTAACAATTTTTCCAACCCTGGCATGTTGAAATGGGGTCAGATCCCATGCCATCCGTCGGGTGGAACTGGAGTGTGTATATCGAGATAGGGACATGTGTCTCAACATCTCAGTGAGATACATAACTCTATCCCCTCATTGGTAAATTCTATCATCTTTCTTCGCTTTGGGTTGGGTCATCTTCTTGATTGCATCTCCAAACAAGAAAGCTAGTTTCTTATGTATGGCATGGTCCAAACTTTCTAGGGTTTCACCGTTCATTAGGCATAATAAGGTGGTACACTCTTGGGCTGTTAGCATGGCTCTTCTGGACTCAGGAAGATCGTACTGAGGATATGATACGTAGGATAAGTCCTCTCGGCACTCTGATACTTTGAAAGTCGAAGCCAATCTCTAAGCATCTGGGTCCGCCCTGAGATCAACTGCAAAAAAAAGGGGGCAAAGTTCAATTACAAGTCTATACAACAATCTCTAAGTTTAAAGCAAAGTGCGCAAGCTCTAGGTTGCACAAGTTTTTGTACATCATTAGATTGTATGAATTTACGAGTTACGCTGGGCGCAACTTCAAAGTGCACAAGTCCGACATGCGCGATCGCGCAAGTTCATAAGGCACAAGTTCAAAGTGCACAAGTCTGACATGCACGATCGCGCAAGTTCAGAAGGTACAAGTTCAAAGTGCGCAAGTCCGACATGAGCGATCGCACAAGTTCAGAAGGCGCAAGTTCGAAACTTGTGCAACAAGTTTGTAAATACGAACAGTGTGTGTTTGATGCAGCCGATACTCTAAAAAGAGGAGGCGCACGTTATAGAGTGCGCAGGTCGACCAGAGGTCTAAGAATAGATGGTTGACTCTGACTGGCGCCTAAGGAGCAGTCGACTTATTTTCTGAGGATCACCTTCGAACGGCGGGTTTTCTCTCTCAGCTCTCGACGACGGCGGTGCATATCGCACCCTCATCGGTGATGCACACGATGAAGGCCCGACGACGTTCTTACCCTTATCAGCAATAGACTTCCTTGGTGCCATGGTCGGGGAAGCTTTTGAAGTTGGGAAGAAGGAGATGAAGCATTTGGGGAAATCTAAACTTTTTGGTAAAAAAAAATTCTCTCTCGAAAATGGCTATTTATAGCCTAAGAAACGTTTTGTAACTGTGGCACAACTTGCGCTCAAAAGTCAGAGTCGGTTATGTTGTTGGCAGGCGCAACACATGTCAATCTCCTCTAAATTTAAAGTATTTTAAAGTTTGAAATTTTTCAAACTTTGAAAACTTTGAAGGGGGGTCTTGTATGAGCTCAAAAATAAATGGGTACCACTCTTAAAAAGGCGCCAGCATCAGATAGCGCCTGGTCACTAGGTTGTACGATACTCAGGTCGTGCCAAAGTCAGGGTGTGTGAGTCCGACGTGGCAAGCTTCCTCGAGAAACTGTAACGTACGTCATGATTACTGACAGCTCGATAGTCGGAGAATATCTCTTCGAATCTCGGGAAGCGCGGCGCTCGAGAAGACTATATCAATTTTTAATAAACGCAGACAGCTGTCTTGCGCCAGTCATCAAGTGGCGCAAGGTAGTTAATGAAGACTTGAACAGTAAGGGGTGCTAGTCATCAGGTTGTACCCAACGCAGCCTATCAAACTGGCGCCACTTAACCAATTTCCATCCAAAGGCTAAATGACGTGGCGCACATGCCACTAATCTTGAAGAATGTGTCCACTATGCTGCTCACGACCACGTGCATCTCACTCACAGGATGCCATGTGTCCCCAGCAGTTCAACTAACCGTTCGGGCAACTAGATAGGTGGCGCGCAATACACAGTGCACGTAACTCAGAAACAGATATTTTAGAACTCTATAAATAGAGTTTCAAATCAGCTCTAAAGGATCACTAATGATCATAATCTACTGGCGAAGGGCTACTGTATTCTCCAGAGGCTTATGTCTTCAATATCACATCGTCCAAGGGATAAAGTGATCGTCTTCTGATCAGATTCCTACAGTTGTACTTTCCCAGAATTCAAGTATACTCATTGTACTTTTCTTCTTCTTAGTTTGTAAATCAAACTTTTGTTTTTGCAAACAAAAATATACCTATATATATATATATATATATATATATATATATATTTATATATTTATATATATATATATATATATATATATGTATGTATATATATGTATGTATGTATGTATGCTTCTTTTACAAAGTCCTATAGCATATATTTATGAAAGGCCCAAAAACTATTTATATTAATATAAAGGGAAAATTTCTAAAGCCTATAGGCTCTGGCCCAACTAACAAGCCCAAAACATATATTATTGAAACCCAAAATTAATACCTAGGCCCAAACTAAGGCACAATATTATCGGTATTTATAAAAAGCCTAACAGTTACTAATTAACCAATTGTAGGCCTAAGCCCAAGATCTGACCTAAAATAGAAGCCCATTCATGAAGCCCATCAAGAAAATCATTCAATAATTTATTTAAACTCACAATCTATTAACAAAAGGGGTCAATGAGCTAAGTAGCCGAACCCAAAAGCCCACTCCTAAGCCAAATATATGCCATTCTCACCTTCACAGGAAAGAGAGAACAGAGAGAGAAAAGGGTTTCGGGAAAGGAAGAGAAGGGGTTTCTTACCGAGCTCATCGAGGAGGAGCGCGGTGGCGCAGCTGCGCATGACGTTCGGTGCAGACACGACGACACTCATCTTGTCGCGGCGGCAGCGAAGAAGAATGGAGTTGGCACAAAAAATGGCGGGGTCCGGTCGGTGTGCGTCGGAGGGACGGCAAGGCGTGATAGTGGTCATAGTGGTTTTTCGGTGTTGGGCTTCAAGCTGGTAGTTTCTACGGATCTGGGCAGCCGACTCTGGTGGCTCGAGCGGAGGAAAGTGGTGGAGTTGATGGTGGTCGCCACGGTGGTGATGGGTGGTGTTGGATAGACGCGGTGGTGGTAGATGACGAATGATGGTGGAGGAACGCGGCTATGGCAGTTGTCCGAAAGGAAATTGGCGAGGAGAAGGTTGTGCTTCGGCGAGGTATAGGGAAACTGGTGGTCAGGTGGTGGCATAATGTTCGTGGGGAGTGGCCGGCGAGAGAGTTGGCAGTGGTCAACATGGAGGGTAGCCGGAGTTAGTGTTGGTGTGGGCATATTTGGAGCAACATCGATGGGAGAAGGCTGCCGGAGAAGGAGATTAGTCAGGGACAGGGAAGATGCACTCTAGCCGGAACAAAACTAGGGTTAAGGTTATGTGGGTGTGTCGGGATCGTCCGACACGACAGGGAAAAATTGGGATTCGTGTCCGGGATTGTCGGACATGAAAAAGAAGATGTAATTAAATAAAATAGTGGAAGAAATAAAGATTGACACGGACTTGGTGCACGATACGATAATTGCGATGGTGATTATGATGGTTGAGGAATTGTGTTGGTTTTGAGGAATTTGTGGAGACAAACAAAGGGAGGACTCACCTATATATATGTGGAGATTCATACATAGATTAGGATTTGGAATAAATCTTTCCAAAGATTTAAATCCAATAATTTAGATTAACCAAATCTAAATTCTATAACTTATGACAACAATAATTTAATAATATCTAACATTTCCAATATATATAAATATATTTTATAAATTTGTAACTTAAAGATAATTGATAATAGGAAATTAATAAATTTAAAAGTATATCGTTTATAAAAACAAAATCATATTTAAAAATAGTTTGAAAAATCCCTTAATCAATCAAGATATCGTTTTATAAGATTTTGAATAAAAATTTACTTTCACACGAAAATATTTGAAAACAAAATTTTTGAAAATTCGGGAACATAGGTTATAATTTTTCATAGATGTTTGGTAGTGGATTTGTCTCCACTCGGCTATATTATCTTTTGACTCTTTTTATTTATTTATCTGGACTATTATCTTTATTCTTGTGTATTGTGGATGAGATATAGATATTTGTGACTGCCTATAGTTTAATTATTTACAGCTTATGTGCATGTACGAGGATTTTATATATTGGAGTATTCTTCATATGCATACAACTGGCACGTTTCGTATGCCTAGTCCTACATATATTGGGACCGGTGTGTTATAGCATGGCAGTGATCTTATGCATCTGGGCTTTATAAGACCAATATCTCTCTCTCTCATGCTTCTTCCAAAGTATTTAAAAACTTGTTCAAGTTTTAAAAAAATTGAAGGGGGTCTTGTAGAAGCATGAAAAATGACGCATACTCAAATAAGCACATAGTCTGCCTTATGCTCCTAGATGTCTTAATCAAATACAGTTTATGAAGCCATATCCTAAAGCAGTGATCTTTGAAGCGATAGGCACATAGTCCTAAAGGTACATAGCCGCCTTGTTAAATATCTGACATAAAGATGAGTCTTGGGCTATATACAAATGGCGGATTACGAGGAGATGTCCGTGATTACATCATCATAATTATTCCACTTTACAGTTATACCAAATCATTCCTATGCGGCTAAGTGTATTATGCGGTTTATAGTTTGCAGTATGTGTCACGGCCCGCTTTCGAATAATCAGATACGAGTCAGACACGTCCAGCCTACGTTGGTAGACTCAACATATATAGTAAGATGTACTAAGTATCTAAGAACTCAAGTATTATCATGAAATCACATCACAACATCTAATACGTCCCAGAGTACATCATAATACACCACCACAAGTCCAGCCATTATTATACCTTTTACACTAAGTCGGAGACAAATTCGATGACAAAAATAATGGTGATAGTCCAATCCACAAGTCCATCATAATAAAACATCAAAAGTAAGGTCTACTAAATGAAACTAAGTCTAAATGTTAGCAGCTCCTAAGTCCTGAGTGGTGTCATCCTGCTCAACTATGGCCTCGGGCTTCTGCCCATAGTAGGTGGTACAAATGACCTCAAGCTCACCTGCAATATATCTAGTCAGGAGGGGAGCAAAGTACAATCTATAATAATAAAACAAGTACAGCATGTGAACAAGTAAGGAGACAATGAACATGATGAATATAAACTGTAAATGCATAAACTACAATATGAAATATGAAGCAAAGATCATGACATGTGAATTGAAATACATACTAGAATATGTGACCGGCTGGGTAAAGATCATGAAAAACAACTAATGGCAAAATCATAGAAGTACTTGTCTTGTTCTAGAATATTGGTGATAGGGAGATCGTAATCTCTATCTCCACCTAAAATAGGTACAAGTTGAGTAGGTTCTAACACTATATATCTTAATTTACTAGTTAAAATATTCTAGCTAATTATATACATATAAGGATTAGTAAGAAAATAACATTCTATCATGTAGTTAGTAAATAGGAACCTAAATGACTCTTAGTAAATGGGTATTTGTTATATGTAAATAATTCATTTAGAAATACTTAACAAAATACTACTTAGAAAAATATAGATTTAATTATGAACATTTAATAAACTAAGTTGTTAATGAAGATTAACAACAATAACAACTACTAACAATAGTGTTAATAATAACACTAACAATATTGGCAACAGTTAGTATCAATCCTAGAGAACAGCCCAACCCAATTTACTATTTTCGAATATAAAACCCAACCCATTTCATCTCCCATTAGTTGTAACCCATATTACACTAATTAAGAATTACAAAATCAAAATACACTACAACCAGGATCAGCCCATTCATGAGCCCACAGGCCTGTGGTCCAGTCTAAATAATATTTAGTACAAAATTAACTAAGATTCAAATTCATCCCAAAAAGCCTAATGTTCAGCCCAGTATCCTGGCTTGACTCACAATTGCAGTTGACCCCCTTCTTAGTGCAAAACAATAATTGACTTCAAACATAGCGCGCGTCCAAACTCTCGTCGTGTACTGCTACGTACTCGCACCCAAATCATAACTCAAAATCTGGTAAAACCCAACAAAACATATACAACCCAAACTCAGCAAAATTATACATAAACCCAACCCTTATAATACTGCTTTACAGTCAATTCAAATTGCTGCTTCACGCCACCACTACACTTCAGTCGATCTCCTGTACACGATACCCCAACGTTGGACTCAAACAATGTTGGACACGAACTAAGCTGGACACGAGCTAATTTTGGACACAAACCAACCCACAATTCCTATGACCCGATCATGTCCAGTACTACACTCATTCAAAAATCATAACAACATACTCCTCAACATTAAGAGGAATAGACAATACCTGAGAAGAGGATCTGACAAAATCCCAAGAAGTTGGACACGGTCTTTTCGTGTCCAGTTGTGATCTAAAGTTCCATTGAAGCATAGCATCGAACATATCCAAAGCAAAAATAGAAGAAGTAGGTTGTAACACCCCAGTCCCAAAATACGTAGCACTAGAAACGTAAACATGCCAGCCGTATAGTAAATATATGTAAGCTATAAATGCAGTATAACGACAATAACTAATCTCATCCTCAAAATAAAGGAATAAAAGATATCATCACATCAGCTATGAATTGTCTTTATAAAGATGTTTGGCAGAGACAAATCCACTACCAACTATTGAAAAGAAAAGTAATATATGGAAAATGAAATGATTTGTTGAGAGTAGCAAAGAAAGATCCAAGACACATCATCTTCGAATGAATAGAGAAGATCACGACCTCGACTAGAATACCTGCGGATTACAAGAACACACACCTAGAGAGATCACCAGGTCCTCAGAGGGACGTAACAAGATACATAATATCATGCCATAATACTGAATATAAACTGCTCAATAAATAACTCAATTAGATTATAACATGGTCCAATACACAACATTGAATTACCGTACCATCCCTCTAACCAAACAAGGACAGGAGATGGCACCCTAATCCATGATGAAGTATCTTTCCAAGTTACGAATCCAATATGGTATCCGAACCACAACAAGGTTCAGTACCATCTCATCTAAGAAGTGAACCACACCTACAACCAAACAAGTACAAGGTGTGGCAAACTAGTCTACGACAAGTTACTGTTCCAAGTCGCGATCAGATATAAGTATTCAAACCAAAAGTACCTATACCTAACGGATAAGGGATCCTAACCGTTCTAAGTGAATGCAGTTTTAAGAACATCCCTCCAACGCATAGTCTCTCTAGCTAAAGATGGGATCGATATAGTCCCCACTTGGGGCACCAGGTGCCTCAAGCATAACCGTTCCTCGAACGTCAGTAGATAGCAATAAATAAGGCATCGTCAACCCGCATCTCCGACGGAGCGTACGGTCACAAGGGAAATATGCATAGTAGCCCATAGCTAAGGATATGTTCTCCCTACCCAATGCCTATATATTGCCTTAACAATACATAACCTCTATAACCGCTAAGTCAAACTATCATGCAATACTATTAGCAGTTAACCCTATCGCACGACTTATACGTACTGGTGGCCAGCCAGTCACGCATGTCCGATTTCTATATACGACTCGCAACTCCGTGGTACAAATGTGTCAATGCTTATGAATGCAGAACACAAAGGTTTGTCCCCTAAATCTAAGTTCAATGTGTATAAAAATAGTACATAGAAGAAAATAGAACTGAATAGTAAAATTCTATTTAATTATGCCATGTATCACAGTTTATTTTGCAAAAAAGAATATAATAAATAAATGCATAAATATGATCTAAATTAAATAGACAGCTAATGGCAAGGTATCTTGCCTGAGGTTGTGTGCAGAAAAGGACGACGTCTAATAGCTCGAATCGACAGATTAGTGAAGCATAGAAAGTCAAATCTCACAAATATCCTCGGTTGCTGAAATAAACACCACAAATATTTCCAAAATAAGAAAAATAGCTAGGATAGACTACCCATAAGTCCAATTCTGGACATAAGGGTAAAATCATAATTTTGGGTCAAAATAATGTCCACCATTGGACCCGTTCTGCATCGAAATGTGTGCCAGTACCTACAGTCTCTAAAGTCAACAAACTACATGTCTACAAGTCGAATATGATGAGATGAACCCAACCACATATCCAAAGTTGGATTCCGGCGGACCGTACACAAATTCGTCCATTGGAGCGGGACGTGGGCCCGCCAAAGAGGCGTTCCGGTCGACCTTCTTAGATTCGGACCAAACTTGGCGTACAGGACCAGAAAAATAATACGGTCCTGATGGCTCAAGTTTCGTCTCGATACGACAAACGTGCACAAAATTATGTCTTAGTTTGCAAAGGGCCAATACGGGGGTATCTCGACCGATTCGTGTCGATTTCGTTGCGCACGCACAACCAAATTGAGTTCCGTCGAATCCCACACGTCCATAGAGTCGATACACACCTTTTAATGCTTTCGGTTCGCGACCATGTCACCCAGTTTGTCGGGGCACATGCCGTATCGAACGAGAGTTGTTGAATTTTCACTGTTTTAGAACCTATTTTTCCTAAACTTTGAAGCTGAATTAATCACAATCTGATGAATAAAAATTAAAACTACCAGTTGCATTTCCATTTCGTATATATTGTCTACAGATCTGTTCAATTATAATTTCTAAACTGTTGAGGTGTCCACAGAAACTTGTATTCTAATTTAGGGTTTTAAATTCTTAAAGTGCTCTGGTTTCGACAGTTTTCTCGGGAATTTTTGGTTCAAATTTCCGAACAACATACTAGATTTTACTAAATCTTGAAGGGGTTTTGAGAGGGTCAATTCATCTACACGCTGGATTAACAAGATCAAAGTTTAATCGAGTAACTACACAGATACAAGGGTGGGAACTTTGATACATGGCTGCATATCCAAACAGGGCAGCCCTGTCTTCTGCGGTCGTTCCACGAATTTTCGACGATCATCGTCAGTAAGGGGCAGCTACAGGTGGCTGGAGGAGGTCTCGAGGGGGCACGCAGAGGTCCAGGGGGTCTGGAAGCATTGGGTGCGTGGGGTTTTGGGGTAAGCACAAATGAAATTCCTAAGTCGAAGATATCGACATCTTATATATATTTATATTGGGTTTCTAAGAGGTTTTTTCAGAGTTGATTTCATAGGGATTTGATTTGATTTGAACCAAATTTTGGCTAATCCTAGAGAGAATAGGGAGAGGATTAGGTTCAAGAGAGATTGAGGATCTTAGTTGAAGAATTTGAATTTTATTCAAATCAACCGGCTGTTAGCTTAACAGAACCAAGGTTCTGTTTTTACTTCGGGAAAGAGATAAGTGAACAGTGCTTCGGCACTGTTCACTTGAGAGAATACATTTTCATTTTCATTTTTTTACATATATATAACTAAAATTTTGGTAGTTTTTAAAATATCTGTAAAAAATATTTTAAAATCTAAATAATAATAAGAAGCATGTGTGCAATTTTCCTAGTTGTAGGAAAATTTTTATATAAATCTTCTACTAATATGTTTAATCAAAGGTTCAAGAATAACTATAAAATAATAATGATAATAATAATAATAGTTATAGTAATAATAATAATAAGGATAACAATAATATGAACAACCATTTAGTAGGCATCCTAGATTGGGGGAGAGTGCATAATACTACTAGTATTATTTTCACAACAATTATAATTTTTCAAAACCTTTCAAAGAAACCTAAATGAATAAATAAAAATAAAAATAGCCATACTATGATTTAATAAATCTCAACAACTAAATATTCAAATAAAATAATTCATGTGGCACATACAGCTACTAAGCTAGTCAAGGCATTTGCTTGCACTAGCCGTGCTATATTGTCTAGTCAATGTGCATAACAAACTTTAAATATGACTAAGACCATTTTTATAGATAAACAATCAAAATAATTCAAAATATTTTATAAATAAGGAAATTTAAAATAATAATAAATCCTAAAAAAATTTAAAATTTTGGGGGTTTACATCATATCCAACTTATAAAATTTTATCCTCGAAATTAAAATAAAACTTAATACGATAAATAATGAAAATATAATGTGGCTGAATATGAAGGGAGTGTAGGTACATCAAGTCATGAATTGGTTTTTGAAAAGATGGAGATGGTAGTTATAGAAGGAATCCAATATGGCTCCATATTCTACAAGATAGGGTCTTTAGTCTTGCGTGGGTCTTGGGTATTCAGTTCATTGGAGGGAAAATGGTCAATATTGCATGGTTTAAACATCAAATGGGACAAAAATGGATATTTATGGTTCTATAAGGGAAACTGTGTTATACGTGTGGTGTAATTGAAATGGAGTATAAGATGGTGTGTTTGTATGGAACAGGTATGTCATGTGAGTAGAGTGGCTCGTCTAGTTCATGGGGGTGAAATTTGTTGGCAAAAAACGGTTAGTGTCGTGCTCCAAATATCAAAGTCACGGTAGGAGTATCAAAGTAATACGTATAGAACTATACGTTATAAACCAATGATTTATTAGTCCCGTTGGGACCAATCTTTGATTAATTTAAGTCTTGGATTTTAATGTATATTGGCTGGACAAGATTCCAAAAAATCTATCTAAACTATTCCTATTAGGTTAAGGGGACCTAGAATAGGTTTTAACTCAATGATTGGCCTATTTGTCAGTCGAGTTGGTTAAGAAGGTTCTGTAAGTCTTGAGGTGCGCCTTCCATGACTTTTGTGTTTAAGTAGCGCAAGGGACCTCTATTGATTGGCACACTAGTGGCATGTGTGTAGGGGGCTTCGAGTAAATCACAACCATATATTGGATCGAAAGATTTGAGTCGAGGTTGGATCTCTAATTGAGGTCGGAAGGTGCATCGGTATTGCTGTAAGGGTTATAGTTAGCATTTTTGTCCTGAAGGTCGTATCGAGAAAATAGAGTACAAGGGGACGTGGTTTAGTGGGACATGGTATGTCTTCTTAAAGGTGGACTCCTCTAGGTCTTGTATATGGAATTTGTTGAAGGGTAACAGCTGGTCTCGTGCTCCGAGTCTCAATGTCATGGTCGAGGACACCAAATGATCTAGATAGAAAGTGGGAGTTCATGAGGCACTAATTATCACCCTAACAAAAACTACTTATTCTAATCAATCGGTAATGCTAGTCAATCCTAAAATTTAGAGGGCTTAAAATCTGTACTCTACAGAAGTAAGTCACGATTTTAGGTTTAACGAGGTTAGAAAATTTCAAAGTCGTGATACAGTACCTCGACTCTAGATTATAGAAGAATACTAGATGACAGAATCTATAATGAGATATGGTAGATATGTATCAAGTTTGGAGTTAGTTCTCCGATTTCGAATGGACAAAAACGATTGTGTATATATAGCCTTCATGGCCATAAAAGAATACTTCGTGTTTACAAGCGTTTGTTTTTCGAAATAGGTGACGAAAAACTATAAGAGTTCAAGGGTGGTGGGAACGATTCATAAATATGGTTTTCAAAGGCGATTGAATAGTTCAAAAGGGAGTTGCCAAGGCAGTCGCGGATGAGATCTTAAGGGATGAGTTTAACTATATCTCAATCCACGTAGGGTAATCGAAGAACGAACCAAATGCGCTAGGTTGATCAAACCATCATGCATCGGTTCTGATTAGACAATATGTTAGTGGACGTGCCCAAATAACATATGTCTTGAACAACCATTTAGTAGGCATCTTCTACTAATATGTTTAATCAAAGGTTCAAGAATAAATATAAAATAATAATGGTAATAATAATAATAGTTATAATAATAATGATAACAATAATATGAACAACCATTTAGTAGGCATCCTAGATTGGGGGAGAGTACATAATACTAATAGTATTATTTTCACAACAATTATAATTTTTCAAAACCTTTCAAAGAAAACTAAATAAATAAAAATAAAAATAGCCATACTACGATTTAATAAATCTCAACAACTAAATATTCAAATAAAATAATTCATGTGGCACATACAACTACTATGCTAGTCAAGGCATTTGCTTGCACTAGCCATACCATATTGTCTAGTTAGTGTGCATAACAAACTTTAAATATGACTAAGAATATTTTTCTAGATAAATAATCAAAATATTTTATAAATATGGAAATTTAAAATAACAATAAATCCTAAAAATTCTTAAAATTTTGGGGCTTTACATAGGTCTCAGAACAGTTCGATGTGTTCTACCAAAATTTTATGAAGAAACTCCAAGAATCAAAGGAATTCAAGTTTGATACTCACCTTTGATTTTGATTCTAATCGCTTCAATAATCTCAGATCAATCTAATCCCAGAGCACCGAAGAACTACTCGTCCCTCACACATAATGAACAAACAATAAGGTAACAACAAATGATCGATCGATCACCCAACCGACAGACTAAAACTCACTGTTCTTCAACTCGCCATGTCGCCAACGTCACTTGCCAAGCATCCGCCGAGGAAGAACGTTGAAGAAGATGAACAGAACAGAAAGGATCCACACTCACTGGAGATTAGGTGGTCAAGTCGTCGAAGTAGAGCAAATCATCGAAGAAGAAGACTGGACAGATCGATCTCGACCTAGATCTGAGTCCACGACCAAATTTGCAGGTCGAATGAGAAATCAAGAGACAAACGAGTTTCTTCAAAGAAAATCAAACGAAACTCACCTCGGTCGACGTCGCGAAAAAGGAACAGCGAGTTTGCGGTAGAGAATCATCGTGGGGGGCAGAACAGTCGCCGGAGAAATCATTTCTTACATTGTCATCGCCGGGAAGAGGTCGTCTAGTCGTCGTCGGGAGTAGTGCCTAGTCGTCGACGCCAACCTCCAAGTTGATGATCGTCACCTCCATGGCTGATCCCTAGGAACTAGTGTAAAACCCATAAAATTGGAAATTATTGATAGATGGGCTTTTATAATATTTAATTGTTTCCTAGTAATTATAGAATAGTTGGAGTTAGTATTAGTATTACTATTATTATTATTATTTTCTTATATATATATATATATATATATATATATATATATATATATATATATATATATATATATATAATATATATATATATATATATATATATATATATATATATATATATATATATATATATGTACATATATATACAAATATATGTATATATATATATATATATATATATATATATATATATGTATATATATATATATATATATATATATATATATATATATATGTATATATATATAAAAATATATATATATATATATATATATATAAATTAATTATTGTCAGTAAATAGGAAAAACAATTTTAGTTTTTATAAAGATTAAATAATTATTGGTTGTAATTATTTAGTTATTAATCAATTGAATTATCTAGATGTCTTAGTATTATTTAGCTAGTTTAAATTAAGCCTATTAGCTAAGCCCATAGCATTGAGCCCATTACTTATTGACTCAACCCATTAACCCACTTTCATTTTAAATTCAAAACCCCCGTACTTCAGATCCGATCCTTCCGCTCAGATCCGTTTCTCCCGTACGTAACCCCCACGTAGTTAATTTCTCTCCCTCACGTATATTTCCTTCAGAAAACTTTCTCTTCTCCACAGAAAAACTTTACAACTCTTCTTCTCCAAAACTCCCATATTCCCCTCATATCTCCTCTACTTCCAAAACCAACCCCACCATTAAAATCCCCTTCTCTCCCCAATCTCTCTAGTACATCTCTTGGAGGATTTCCCCGACATGTAAGCGAAGCCGACGCCACGCGACCATCGGCCCCTCCCCGTGACCAGGGTGTTTCTGCGCACGTTCCCCCATGGCCCCACCAGACTGCCTCTCGCAGCACCGGCGCCCCGTACGCCAGCGGCCAGCCCCTTCCGTATGCACTCCCGCGTGCAAGCGGCCAGCCCCGCCCGCGTACGCCCCACGCCCCAGCGGCTAGCCCCGCCCGCGTGCGCCCCCACGCGCCAGCGTCCAGTCCCACCCGCGTGCGCCTGCGCCAGCCCTGCTCGCATGCCTCTGCACTCGTGTCCCCGTCATTACGTCACTTTTGAGTGACTCCGAGGCCGAAGCTACTCTTCGGTTCTCCTTCATCAAATTTTCGGTAGGTTTCCTAATCTTAATGTTGTATTTTCTTCCGGTTGAGAAACCTTAAGAAATGTCCGACCAAAATGACAGAATGAACATCTATCAGATTATGATAATTAGTTTAGAAACCATAAAATGAATTATTTCCCGACAGCATAGGATTAGCATATTAGTATATTAGTCATAGTAAATTATTAATATTTGAGAGACATTAGTATTACACTATTGCTAAAGAATGTTAGTTTTTTTATCAAAAGTAGGTTTATAGCCCTAATGGTAATTTTATGGCTTACATAATATTATTAAAGTAAAATTTTAATAGTAACGACGAAATTAGCACCTCAACATCTTTGCAAATAAAAGTATTTTTGGATAAATTATTTTCATGGTCACAATTAAAAACTAATTTGTCACGATCTTATTATTAATTAAATTAATAATATTTCCATTTAAAAGTAATAATAAGTTTTATTATTTTATTAAAAACGTATATTCCTTATATTTTTCACTTAGAGTTTCTCTAAAAAAAGGGTTTTATAATTAAGTAATTGCTTTATTACAATTATTAGTGAATTTAGAGCCTAGATTATTATTGTATTATTAATAAGTTAAGTTTTAATTAGAATTGTAGCAAACCTTAGACTGGAAAAACAGACATGTTTCGATAATGTAGGGTTCAGTTCTGGACATTAGCTTGAGTGCTTTTCTGTCTCCACCTACAGCATCAGAAAACCAAGGCAAGTTTCATAATATTCAAAACTCGTATTTTAATTGATGATTAAATGTATTGCATCATTAGGAACATTGTATCGACACTTGACTCACGGGATCCCTCTCAGATCCAATTGATTTCTTGATTGACTTATTGACTCGGGACTGGGGAGTAGTGTTAGCGCCTGTGACCAAAGCCCATGTTACCATTATTGATTCTCTCGTGCTAATCCCTATTGCACAGGGGGTTAAACCGTACCGTATGCTAGCATTAGGTATAATGCTAGTATACATGTTGCCTCTTCCAGCCGGTCACAGGCGGCTACACACTCAAACACTATTGTTGATTGTATCACTATTGATTCCTTGAGATTTTACTGCTTTCTTGATTCATTTTTATTATTTATAAAATATAAATAATGTTTAAAAACTGCTTCTTGCATCTTTTAATTGTTTAATTAAAATGCTAGAATTGGATATATGTTTCTTGCTCCTCTCCTGACGGAAGACCAACTTTTTTAGGTGACTACGATGACGAGGAGGTGCCCTTTAGTACCTACTACGGACCCGACTTGAGCTTTGAGCAGTTAGCTAAACCCAACCGGGAGGCCCAAGAGCACCAGTAGTATTGCAACTTAGTTTCCTTTGTTTAAGAAATTGTAATAAAGGACTAGTTGTAATAACTTAATTATTTTCTTGCTTGTGTGGTTGATTTCAATTAGACTTTTAGTTCTAAATATTTCGATAAAAAGCTTTTAAAATTCTCGTATTTTAGAATATTGTGCATTTATGTTACTACTGATTGGTACAGCTTACTGCCGCCATCTCATAACGGTGCAGGCTGGGCATGATCCGACTGGACCCAAAATCTTGGGATCTGGTCGTGATATATTTTTAGTGGTGGCCCATGCAGGTCTTCAGTTCTGCAAAAATTGGTCTAGTCAACTTAGTCTAAACAAACATACAGTCCTGCACCTTGACTTAGGTCTAAGTATAACTTTAGGAAAACAGACTTTAGAAACAATTAGAAAACCTAGACTATTTGAGAAATTTTGGCCCGTCACAACATAGGACCAAAATTATCTATATATATATATATATATATATATATATATATATATATATATATATATATCTATCTTTGCTTTCTTATAACTTCGTAGGTTACTTTGCTTATGTTCGTTACCTAAAACTTTCCAGGGGATGGAAAAAGGAAAGACAACCCGTTCCGGTCCTGCTATCGAAGAGGTTTCATCATCTAAGCATACCCCTACTCAGGCCCATTCTGACCCTTCTCCGTTGCAGCTTACTGATTGTCCTTATACTGCTCGAGCTCCCCGCACCGGTTATACTTCCTCAGTGCATGTAGCACCACCTATTCCTCACAGGACCATACCACTACGTCCCGCTAGTGTGAATCCTCTCGTTGCTCCATATGTGCCAGTAGACCCCACCGAGCTTATAGTCCTGCTACGAGGAGTTCTTGAGGCCCAGAGGGTCCAAGATAAAGCCAAGCGCGAGCAGACCGCTATTATGAGAGAGAGCATGGAGAACGCCCATAATGTGGCCATGGTAGAACTAGATTCATCTCAGCCCGATCAGAGGCCTGCTAAGGTAAATAGGAATTTAAAAGCTTTATTTTTTATTGGAGAAATTCAAGTCTGACAAGAATCATGTTATCCAGGCAAAGGTCGAAACCATCAAGAATTTTAAGAAATTGGACCCACGCCCTTTCAATGAAACAGAGGGCATCACCTACGCAGACGAATAGATGAATGATATGGAGCGACTCCTCAGCGTCGCTCAACTCCCTGTCGCTCTTTAGCTTAAGGATTTGGCTAGCATTTGGTACATAAATGAGCCAAGATTCCAGACTGGAGGAACCTCCTGGAGTTCTTTCAAGAAGCAATTCAAGCAGAAGTTCTTTCTGGAGGCCGCCCTAGAAGCTATAGGGAGGTAATTTTATGACCTAAAGCAAGGAGACCGCACTATCGAAGAGTATGCAGCAGAGTTCAACTGGCTCGATAGATTTGCCACCCACCTAATAGACAACCCAGTGGAGTGTGCCAAGAAATTATGGTACGGTTTGCGAAAGGAGATCCCACCTTAATAGTGTAGAAGCTCAAAAAGTTTAAACATCACCATGCGCTACTCATAAATGGCGCCAGAAACCAAATCATCAAATGGTGCTGGTTATCAGATGGCGCACGGAATCAGTTGGCGCTGGAGCTAAGTGGCACAGACCGCCATGTGGCAAGCTTCTTCGAGAAGCCAAAATAGTTGTTATTATGACTGACAACACGTCAGTCGAGGAAAATTCGTTCGAATCCTGAGCGGGCGGCGCTCAAGAAGATTGTGTCAGATTTGTCATAATGACTAACTGCTGCCTTGCGCCATTTGTATTTGGTGCAAGATAATCAATATCATTATATTAAGTAGAGTGCATTAAACAGCAAATAACGCCTGGTGCCATTCAACAGTTGGCGCCATCAGATCAAATCATCCAGAAGCAGTTAGATAACGTGGCGCGCAGGCCACTAATCTCGAAGAATGTACACGCAATACTACCCACAACCAAGCGCATCTCTCCCAAAGAATGCCACGCGTCTTATGCAGTTAAGTTAACCGTTCGCACAACTGGGTGAATGGCGCACCAATTGCAGTGTGCGCCAATCAGCATAACTACTTAATAGTTATCTCTAAACTCTGTAAATAGAGTTCCAAATCACTTCACAAGCATCACTAATGATCATAATATTTTGAGCACTTATTGTAGTACTCTTCAAAGGCTTTTTTCTTCGACATCGCATCGTCCAAGGAATAGAGTGATCGTCTTATTATCAGATTCCTATAGTTGTAATTCCCTAGAAATCAAATCGTACTCTTGTACTTTTCTCAGTTTGTAATCAAATGTTTTGTTTTTGCAAACAAAATGGCGACTCTGCTCGAGACAACTTTCTCTTCCAACGAGAAAGTGACAACTCAATGCGATGTTGCGTTGGTCGGTACGATGCAGAAGACTTTGGTCGTAAAAGTTGACCAAACTGCCTACGAAGTCATGATTGGCGAGGGGGTGCCAAGCGTGCCAACACTGTTGCTGCCGAGAACAAGGCACACGCCATCTGGATTCCAAAGTCCTCCAGTGCACTAATCATGACTCTTACGCCAAGCAAAGAGAAAAGCTCTGTAGCCATTTCTCTTCCTCATCGATTCTGAAATTAGTAGAGGGTGCGCGAGTCATGTCCTCAGCGCCAATCAAGGGACAGCACCATATGGCTACTCCTTCTTCCTCCCCAGTTTTGAACTTAGTGGATAGTACACCAACCACTACCTCTACACAGAACAAAGGAAAGTGCCTCGTGGCTAATCTTCATTCCTTTCCAGTTCTAAACTTGGTGGAGAAGTTACGTATCACTACCCCTGCGCAAAACAAAGAAAAGCATCCTATGGCATCTCTTTATCCTTTCTCAATCCTGGACTTGGTGGAAAATGCATCTGATCGTGCCTCTGTGCCAATCAATGCAAGAACACTTCAGAGTAGAAACTCTATTTCTCTTGGCAGAGATAATCAAATCGATAACAGGAAATTAGACTCTACTCGAAGCCCACTTCCTACTGCCCATTTATGCCGCACAAAACACGTTGAAATAAGGTGCACAGAACAACAGGGCATCCTTCATACTCCTCATCAAACTGGCCAGTGCCAACCAAATCAGAGCCAGGATCTTCCTACCCTGTGCATATCAAGAACAAGGCAAAGAAAACTGAGGGTGTCTCAGACAGACAGTCGGGTGGCGCATAACTCTGACATGCGTACTTACCTTAAAGAGCGCAGAACAACATCAACTTCATCAAGTCTACATCAAGAACAATCTGTACCACCTACTAAATTACGCACAGTGAAGGCTTCTCAAATCAAGAATCCTCTCACCGATGCCAATGAACTTAGTACTTCTTTGTACACACAGGGAACAAGGCATCTCAAGAACCGAAACCATGTTCCTAACATAATCAAAGAATATGTACCTCTGACTTCTCCTTATCCTGTCACTTTAACCGATCTCTGCAAACTTCTTTTACAAAAGCGGAAGATCGCAGGACCATCTCGTCCACCTGTAACTCCACATCAGGAATACCACTGTAATCATCACCATGAAGTAGTGATCAAATGTTGCTGTTAATCAGCTAAACGGTCTGTCTTCTACCGTTTGAACTACACTCGGACTCCTAAACTCATTATGGTAGACGAAGATGAATTATTATATGCTTCGGTCAACATGACATTCCGAAGTACTGGGGGTAGAAAACGTCCAAGACGTAATGTATCTCGCAATCCCAGTCAACAATACCTTGATCGTATCCGTAACTCCGACGAAGGGGTCTACCAAAACACAAGGTCAAAAGGCCGAGATCTACTCAGTCAAAGGAATCTTTCCACTCATTGTCTTGGAGATGTCCACTGTCAAAAGAATCTTCTTGATTCAGACCAAGAAATAATCAGTCAAAGTAATCTTCTTTCCAACCAAGAAACAATCGGTCAAAGGAATCTTCTTTCTGACCAAGAAACGATCGGTCAAAGGAATCTTTCTGATTCTGATCGAGATCTCCTCAGTCAAAGAAATCTTTCCACTCCTCATCTTGGGGTAGTTCCTTACATGATTTTGATGCCGAGAGCAAGAGCTCTGATCGGACTATCTTTTCTACTAGTTCCTCTTCGATAGCCAGAGAAGTGACTGCCTATGTCACTAATGAAGAACAAGATGCTTCCAGTTTCGGCAATCAGGAACAACGGATTGTCGCCTTAGAGGCCAACTTGAAAACCATGGCTGAAATGGTTGTAACTATGCATGCTGTAATCGTAGCACAACACACTGTTCCGCCGGTTGTGAATCCAATTCCAACCCAAGAACAAATAGCAGTATTTGCACTTGTCAATACTAATATAGGATTACAAACCCCTCTCAATGCTACCATACCAGCTCAAGATACTCTAAGTCAGTCTGGTGCAGGGGTAGTACTTATCATGCAGTTCCGCCTTCTAAGACATCAAACCAATCTACTGCTCCTCAAGCATCAGGAGATCCTCTTGAGGTAGTGAAGCTTCTGCATAATCAGTTCGAAGCCCTTAAATAAAAGAATGGTCTACATAAATTAGGGATTAAATAGCCTTATCCTGTAGAGTGGAAGGAAGTCTCATTTCCACCTAAGTACAAGCCACCAACCATTATGTTGTTTGACGGTAGCTCATCTTCGAGTCAGTATCTGAATCATTTCAAGGTTATGACTGATCAGCTCCAACCTAACGATGCTCTACTCACTAGAGTATTCGTCAGGTACTTGGCAGATGCAGCCTATGACTGGTATCGTAGCTTGCCAGATGGCTGCATAACATCTTTTGTAGGATTGAAGCAAATGTTCCTGGAAAAATTCTATGAGGGAACAAACAACATGACCATGTCAGCCCTCATCAAGATTAAACAATAGCCTAATGAAACTGATGAACGTTTCATAGAGCGCTTCCGTCGCGAGATACTCAAAATGCCTCTGGGTACTTCAGATGCATTGACTATAGATATATGCAAATTAAACTTGTTACCTATTGTCAACATATGGACTTTACCCATGTAATTTCAAGATTGGGCCTCCTTCATAGTAAGTACCAGGGCAACTGAGGATAGTGCTGATAAATTCAAACAACTAGGCATCCAGATGCCTAATCTTGACAAAGATGAACATTCTACAACCAACATCGGTGGTCATCAGAATAACTACAAAGGCAAAGAAGCTTTATCCATCAACGTGGGTCAATCAACACCTACCACGACGACACCCCCACAGAGAGCACCACGTCCTAAGAAGGAATATTCTTTTGACGAGGATTGTCTGATCAAAAGCAACAAACTTCAACTGTCTCAAGCTAAACGGCCAGATAAAGTAGGTAAAACTGACAATCTCAAATATTGTGTGTATCACAGGCTCTTGGGACATCCAACCAGGGCGTGTTACGTACTCAAAGGGAAGATCCAAGAACTGATCAACGCCAAGGCAATCACGCTCCAACAAGATAAAAAGACGGTGACTGCTAATGTTGTCTCTCTGTAATTTGGCAACTTTTCTGCTCAATTAGTACAAGACGAAGTCGTCCCTATTCCAAAAGCTATCCTGGAGATCGTCAACCTTTTGCCAGCACGAGGTGACGGTCTTGTACCCCTATTAACCGACAAAGGGGAGATCATGTGGATTCATCCTGGTTTGGTTGCTGACTTTGAATCAAAGACACATGCTTCCTCTACCAAGTTACGAAAGGTTGCCAAGTACAAGTCATGTCATATGACATCATTAGGCAGACACCTTCCACCTTTGGATGCTACATTCATCCCAGCGGTAACTTCACCTCCTTCTGCCGAAATGGTGGTACCAAAGTCGAAAATCAATTATCAGCCAAAATTCCATCTATACAGTCAACAGTCCCGCGAACTGATGACAAATATGGGATATGATCTACAGAAAGCCCCTGGCTTGAATGACAGAAAAGGGTCTCTTATACCTCTTTTTCTGCGCCTTCAACACAATCAATCCCGTGTTGGCCTGGGATTCTGGACAGATCCTTCATCCCTCCAAAAGAAGTTTTCTAGAAGCAAGACTCGGATAAAGAACTGCAACATGGTTTCTTTTGCAACAGTACCAAAAGAAGAAGCCATGGCTAGTATAAGATATGGGAAGCTCTATCTCAGAGACTATCCAAAAGGACAAGAGAATGCAGTCACTCCTCCTCTAGTCTCCGATGCCCCTCCAGCAACTTCTTCACCGGCCGTCAACGTTCCTTCGATGTCATCGCCTCAAAAGAAATATGTTCCTCCTAAACCAACAGCAGCTGACAAGGGCAAACAGCCAGCTCGCTTTGATAAAATATTAAAGAAAACTCTACCTTATGGACTTGAAAAGCCATATAATTTTGACATATTGGCTCAATTAGCCAATACCCGGCAAGGTTATCAATTTTTAAACTTCTGCATCTCTTGAGGAAAACCCGAGAGACATTAAGGGAAGCTTTGATGCAAGCTGACGCTTGTCTGGCACTTCTTAAGAAGTCGGACGAGGAACCGGTAGCATGCTCTCACTCTCATAGTGTGATGGAACTGATTCCCAATATCAATTTTACTCAAGATGATATGCTTTTGGAGGACAATCGACATGACCGACGTCTCTACTATACGGGATATGTCGATACCATGAAGGTCGATCGCATTCTAGTCGACCCAGGATTTGCATTCAGCATTATGCCAAAAACTTTATTGGATGCGCTGAAGATCCCAGTCCATAACCTCTCTACAACAATTACGACTATCCTGGGGTTCAATTCTGGAAGAAGTGAACCATTGGAAAAGATTCGCTTGAAAGTACAAATTGGCAATCTCCGTACGATGGTCACCTTCTATGTGATTGACAATCACGTCTCCTACAACGTCTTGTTGGAAAGATCGTGGTTGCATGAATATAATATTGTGCCATCCACTCTCTATCAATGCTTCAAGTATGTCGATGACAATAGAGAAGTATGGAAGAAAGTGGCTAATCTTAATCCCTTTCAAGGCATTGAAGCATATTATACAGACTCCAGAATGTATAAAGAAGAGTTCATGAAAGTCGTACTGACCATGTACACTGAAGAAGATTGGAAAGAGAGTCCAGATGATATCTTGGTGATTCTGGTCAAGGGACGTACTTCTCGTCCTTCGTCTTCTCAGACGCTGACCATCAATCTTTATCCTTCTATCAAGCATCCTTCTGCGAAAAAGATGGAGCATAGGGAGCTCATCTCTTCTGAGCCTCTTATTATCGACCTTTACCGTAACAAAAGCCTTCTTCTTCTCCTTCTCCTTCTCTTATTATCAATCTTAGCAAGCTATCAGCTAAGGTCAAGAGCACCGTTGTAAATGATGATGTAAATATCAATAAAGTAGCATCTCCTTTGTAGTATATTGATGTCAATCATTACATACAATGTTATCTAGAAATCCTGGATAACTTCGAACCCCTTACCTTCGGAGCAGTTCACCCTCTTCAAGATGAGGTATCACTTGAATCAGTACAAGATTCATTCTTTCTGCTTCCCTCCGAAAGAAAGATGAACATCCTATCCTCGTCAGCAAAGGGTTGAATCAAAAGGCTACATCCGATAGCAATTTTAAAAAAAAAAGATGATAATGGACGACTTTAACTATATCGTTAAAGTCAACAGTCTAAGAATATCATCCAAAAGATGGGCTACAATTTTAAATCCGGCCTCAACGGTGGTAAGGGAAGACGAACTCCTATTCGTATACCTACCCCAAAATGAAATTCACTGTAATATCATAACAAAACAAAGCATGGGTAAGTTTACACCTTACCAATCTCAACCCTAAATATTTCTGAGTCTGACAAAGAAGAACGATCTAACTTTTATGACTCTGCATCATGGAATTTAGACACCAGCATAGGGCACGTTCATCGAGTGACTCTATCTTCCAATATGGTGACTGTTGAGTTTTCGGAGGACGACGACGACTTCATCGAAACTTCCAAAACTGAGCCCTGGGTATAAAAGATCGATACCTAGTAGGAACTTTGCTTCGAGCAGCGTAAACCACCCACGGAGGATCAACTGGTTCAAATCGATATTGGAGATGAAATTTTTCTAAGGCCGATCTTCATCAGCAAAAGTCTTCCTGAAGAAGATAAACAAGATCTGATCCAGCTCATCAGGGAATATGTATTTGCCTGGAGCTATAAAGACATGCCGGGATTAGATCCTTAGATCGCTACTTACAAGCTCAACATTCTGCCAAATGTTAGGCCAGTCAAGCAACAACAGCATCGATTATGACCTGATATGATGGATGCTATAGAAGCTGAAGTTAAGAAGCTCATCTCTTGCAGCTTTGTCAGGGAAGAACAACATTCAGACTAGGTGGCTAATGTTGTCCCAGTGATGAAGAAAATAGGGAAGGGTCCGAGTCTGCATCAACTTTAGAGACCTTAATGAAGCTTGTCCTAAAGATGAGTTCCCTCTTCCGATCACTGATGTCATGATCGACAACACTTGCGGGTTCGAACGAATGTCTTTCATGGACGAGTTCTCCGGATACAATCAAATCAGGATGAATCTCGAAAATAAAAAAACATATATCTTTTTGCACTCCTCTAGGAGTCTACTGTTACACAGTCACGCCATTTGGTCTCAAAAATGCTGGTGCAACCTATC
The DNA here is from genome assembly GCA_029216955.1 of Iris pallida. Taxonomy (NCBI): domain Eukaryota; kingdom Viridiplantae; phylum Streptophyta; class Magnoliopsida; order Asparagales; family Iridaceae; genus Iris; species Iris pallida. The sequence goes on along the minus strand of JANAVB010011200.1, from coordinate 2,178,548 downwards.
AGCGGGCCATGAGCACCATCTTTCGTAAACATTTATGAAAGACAGTCGAATGATATGCCGACGATATTGCTTTCAAGAATCGTCTAAAGGAAGATCACATCCAAGACTTAAGGACTATCTTTGAACTAATGTGCCAGCATCAACTCAAGATGAATCCCACCAAGTCATTTCTGGGAATCTCTAGTGGCAAATTCCTCGAATTCGTTATTACCTCTAAGGATATACACGTTGACCCTTTAATGTCCCGTCTTGCTCAGCTCAATCGGAGGAATCGAAATACCAACGGCGTCAGACGTAGCCTTGCAACGGCTGCTCGAAGTCCTGCTCGGTCGAGGCAATTCCTCGCTCAGGTGGGTGGCTTCGGTAAGCTTGCCTCATCTTGGCCTTTACACTAATAAAACGAAAGTTTTCAAATGGCCAGGTAGGCTTGATAATAAAAGCGACAAATCCACATAGCTAAGGGGATAATCCTAAGTCGGTTCGGATTGAGTTAGAATATGGAAAGGTCCCACGGTCGACTTAGAATCGTTGCACGATGTTCTTTCAAAATGACATTCGATCCTTCGTTCCATGGCTTAGGAGAAGGAAAGTTGGTCGATGTTGCAAAAAAGATATGAATTTAGCATAAGTCATAGGCGTCGTATGCATAAATGCTTAATAAAGCATGCACGGTCGTATCGTTCAAGGCTTGACATAGCCTTTGTTCGTCCCACGAGTTAAGTTGTATCGTATGGCTTATCACATATGTCTAGGCACCCAAAGGACTTGGTTGTTCAAGTCGAATGCGTGTACGGCACGTTCCCACGGTGCAAGGCTTAACATAGCCTTTGCTCGTCAAATTGTTGTACGACTAAGTTAGGCAAAGTTATGTTGGACTATCGAAGTCATAGCAAGCATTGTCCTATGTTTTCTGCAGTTGTCAAAGTCACATAGACCTACGATGTTAAGACTCGTCATATAAAGTATGACTTGGGCGATAGTGTCGCATAGAACACAAGTTAGTCTAAGGCACGAGCCACGGTCGGTTCAAGGATAAGTATGCCAAGATCTATGGAACGAAAAGGAACACGTTTGTTCAGGTCTATCTGAAATGCTATGTAATAGCCGTTCCATGTGTTTCAAAAAATGTAAAGTATACGCAACCGTTTGCCGCCGAGACCAGTCTCGTGGCTTGGGAGTCTCGCATAAAGAATGGAAAGCTTGAACATGGATAAAGAAGTTTAAGGAAGACAAAGCAAGTTGTATCATCTGTAGGCCTTACATTTACGTCGAGTCTAGAAGTCGTCGTAGGTGCGTGGTCATGGACAACTTATGCACAAGAGGTAGTCTTCCTTGACATGATCGTCGGGACCACAGGATCATGTCGTTCTCGGGGGAAGCGAGTTAGCTAAAGCAGGATGCTGGATGAACCGTATAGGAGATTCGAGGCTTCCACGGGCAGCTACCCATTAGATGATCGTCGTCTATCCTCAGCCAAGTCCAAGATAGCTTTACATTGCTCATGACCTTTCATATAGATGAGTCAGTATGCTAAGCGACAATCCGCATGCACGATGTCGATCAAATCAAAGATATAACAAGCATGGCACGAAGTGAGTTAAGATGGTGTGCACGGTTGCAACACCATGACGAAGCCTAAGATTTGGCTGTAGCAAGGGCATGTGCTTCGACACGAATGTGGCATCGTATTTGAGTCATCAACACAAGTTCCATAAGTCAGGATTGAGTCATCTCGAGTTAAGTCAAGAAGGATCATAAGGCAAAGTTGGTTAAGTCATGTTGAATTATGAGGCACGACCTCGAATGTTTGAAGCATGGACCAAGTCGATGACATAAAACATGTTGCATCCTAAAGTGTGGCACGAAAGGCAATCACGAGTCGGTACACTCATGTTGCAATTATGAGAATGGTCTAGAGTCATAAATAGGCCAAGAGTCTCTGTCCTAAAATCGATCCTAAGACAAGAATAGAAAGGCAATCATAAAGGAATTATGTTGCATAAAGTAAATGAATGTGTTGGTTTTGTATGGGTGGGCGAGGATCTCACTCTACCATAACAGTTGAATACTGACACCTACGCAGTTTTTATATGCAGGAACAGGTAGAAGCTCGTTGGTGTGGAGCTCGCTTGGATGCTTTGAGGTACGGAGTTCCTTGGCATTTCAAGACATACGGCCGCTTGGAGTCGAAACATATACGAGACATAATATACGGACATCGCCTATATGAAGCAACCACTGGCTCCTCAATTGTATTGAAAGATGAGAGAGAGATGATTGAATTATAATCAGAAAGAAAAGTGAGCTTGACTGATTGTAATCTTGGCTTCATGCCGCCTTTGTAATCTATGTTCATTATCAATAAAGACTCTAATTTTGTTTCAATGATTGTGTTGCCTTATATTCAATACTTTTGCTTAGGACTTTTGTGCGACGAACATGTCGCAAGCTGTTGTAATCGGCCGTTATGGAACCGTCTTGTACGAGTGCAACCTAGACTCGTGCGGCATTATGCCTTAGCGAGGACGATCGTTCCTACGGGACCGGGGCGTGAAAGACCCCGAGAAAGTCAAAGCCATTCAAGAGATGCGCCCTCCATGCAACCTAAAAGAGCTACGAGGATTCCAGGGATGGCTTGCGTACATCAGGAGATTCATCTAAGACGCTGCATACCATTCACTCAATTGATGAAGAAAGGTGTGTCTTTCGTTTGGACTGACGAAGGCCAGCAAGCATTTGAATACATAAAGCGGTACTTGATGAACCCTCCAGTCTTAGTGCCTCCAATCACAGGAATACCCTTTCTGATGTATGTTCGAGCAATGGATCATTCTCTGGATGCCCTACTAGTCCAAAATAACAAAGAAGGTCATGAGCAAGCAATCTATTATCTTAGTTGTACAATGATCGGTGCTGAACATTGATATAGCCCGATGGAAAAAGAATGTCTAGCCTTGATGTTCGTCGTCCAGAAAATACGGCACTATATTACAGGCCGAACCATTCATGTCATCTTTCGAGTCAACCCCCTCTGAGTCTTGATGAAGAAGCCCAGTACACTGAATTCTAGACTCGCTACATGGGCTACATTGCTAGTACAATATGATATAGTCTATGTCCCACAAAAGTCTGTTAAGGGGAAAGTCGTGGCTGATTTCTTGGCGGCTCATCCAATTCCTGAAACATCTAAACTCTATGACAAAATTTCTGAGAAAACTCTGGAATCTAACATGATTTCAAAAGAAATCCTTGCTTGGCATATATTATTTGATGATGCATCCCAAATCGGCCCCAAAGGCGCTATCGTCGCTGGAGTTGGAATCATTCTTGTATCTCTTGAAGGACTGGCCACTCAAAGATTCTATTCCCTGGACGAGCCATGCTCTAATAATGTTGTTGAATACAATGCTCTACTCATTGGTCTCCAATTGGCTAAATAGTTGGATATCGAATATCTTGAAGCATACGGAGACTCTAAACTAATTCTCAATCAGGTTAGAGGCACGTATGAAGTTCAGTATTATTTGCCATTAATCATCAAAAACAAGAACTACAAAGGAACTGGATTTGATTACAAACTCGTAAGTACAAAAGAGAGCCTAGAAAGAAATTCTAGGAAACAATCTAAGTACAATTGTTTAGTTTAGATTTTGGGGAGTGACGGTGGAGGCTCGGGAGAAGTGTAGAAACTCTGTCTTACTCCTTGGACTATCGGACGCAGTCTTTGCTCTAGTGAGAAAATGCTCTTAATTTTTCCAGTACCTTTGCATGGGTGTGGTATCCTACTATTTATAGAAGTTTATGGATGAGGCATATTTTGGGCCGCATAGGTGGTCAAGTAGCCACGTGGCCGTAACAGTGCACCAAGACCCAGTCTTTAGCTGCCAGCTGGGTGTCTGTTGAGATTTTTGTTGCAACATATCTGGGTGGTTCGAGACTTTGTCATTTCGTCATATGTCCTACCACAATGTAGAATTAATCTGTTGATGGAGTTTGGAGAATTTTGGACCGTATAAGGCTCATGCGGCTCGAAAATAGGTCACAATCTCCCTTGGCCGCGAGACATCCCTACCTCATCTTGGCTGCATAGTTTTCACAAGAATCTTTCTCTGCGGCCTAAATCAACTTGGCCGCATAGTGGTCTCAGAAGCCTTCCTTCTGCGGCCCGAATTAACTTGGTCGCATAACATCTATGCGATCAAATTTTTTTACTGCTGACTGGGGGGACACATAAATGATAATCCGCATGAACTCCATTTTTTTTCTTTTTCATGCCTCTACAAGACCCCCTTCAAAGTTTTTAAATTGTAAATTTTGGAATACTTCGAATAAGAAATATGGAGATATGCATAAGATTTTGAGCCGCAGGGAAGTCTTATCTAGGCTATCTAGGCTGTCACTGCTGTATTTAAAGCTCTGATTTGTTTTTAGATTTGGGGCTATCTTTTTGTGATCGACATGATAGTTATGAAGGCTAAAAGCCCGAGGGTCATCATTATCTTTAATGGGCACGATAAACGAAGAGACGTCTATCTGTTTACGCTTTTTTGATAGCTTATAAATGCAAGCCATATAGCAGTAAGAGAACTCCCCCTACTTTCTTGTCTTCCTTTTTTTCGTTTTCTGCTTCCTACTCTTCGTCTTCTCTAGTTAGCCATGGCTCCCAAAGCTTCCAAATCCACAAGTGCTGCTAACAAAGAGAAGGGGCTTGCCTCTTCGTCTAAAACTACGGACTTATCCTCCTTTCACCCAGATGTACAGACTTCTATCCGGGGTAACGATGGTGGAAGAATGAACATTTGAACTCTAATGGCCATGTCACATGCTTTATGTGCGAGTCTGACCACGTATCACCGTTGTACTTTGGCTTCAACACCTTTTGTGTACAATCGAGCTTCCATGGGGCATGTGTTCTCTGTCTCATCGGGCCACATGTGCTCTGTGTGACCGAATCGCATAGACTGAGCCATATAGGTGTCACATGATTGAGCCGTATGTATCCTTCCCATATCTGGTCTGCATAGGCTCTGCCTGACTAGGCCGCATATACATTACCTGATTTGAGCCGTATGTACTCTCTCCATATCTGTGCTGCATAGGCTCTGCCTGACCAGGCCGCATATAAATCCCCTAATTTGAGTCGCATGCGCTCTTTTCATAACCAGGCCGCATAGGCTCTGCCTGATTAGGCTGTATAGTTGAAAAGGAACCCATTCCCTTTGTTTTCTTCTGACTATCTTCTTTCTTTGACCTTTATAGTGACTTTGCCTATAGCTCCTTCGGGGGAGGTTTTGATAGGGTATGCTCAGACCGCTTTAGGTATCAGATTTGACTACATAGTCGAAGATGTGTCGACTCAAATTACCAGAGATCAATCTGAAGCCAGGTTGAAGGAGATTCAGAGCCAGTCGTATTTCTATTTACTCGGCATAATCAACTCTGGGAACTGGGCGACATTCATTTGAAGCCTATGTTTTTGTTCAGAAAAGCCCTGACCATCTCGGACCCACGCATAATAGAAATATTCGAGAACTGGGATTTCTTTTATTACGGGGTAGCGATTCACATACCCCAGATGGAACACCACTTCCCTTTATCAGGGTTCAACATAGTGTCCATTGAGAGAAAAATGTCAGGTCCCATAACTCAGGATCAACAGGGAGTTTTTGTAGGCCATATCCGCTATAATAAATATACGCGGACAGTGGTCGCGGTCAAGGAGACAATCAGCTACTCCGTTGTTGGACTGGCCCCCAGCAGTTTTATCAATGAACTGAAGCCCAATATCCAGTTTTTCGAGGCTGACACTTTCTTGAATCGGCTTGCTTGCAAAGGGTCATTCCCGCAGGCGCTACTAAACTGGGTGTATCGTTCCCCTCCGTTGGTCAATCTGACGACCTGGATCCTGACGGAATATAAGAACACTCTGCAGCAGATCGGCCTCTACTATGCTATAAGATACACCTGCTACGGTTTATCTATGAACCCGAAGCTATTCATAGCCCTCCTTGAGATATATAACTGTCGTACTGGGACCTTCTTTACTCATGGTGGAGAGATGGGGCTAGCTCTCCACGAGATGCACGATGTTTCCAAGTTGCCCTGGGGAGACAAGGTTCACGAGGAGTATACCCCAACAAACGAAGAATTTGAGGAACTAGAGCGACGGTTCCCCGGATTCCTTGTTGTATACAGGGAAGTGTTATGTCATCATAGCACCTGTCAGCAGATGTCCAAGAAAAAGAATGAAGCTCTGAAGGGCACCTTCCCCATACCAAGGCTTGGATTAGTTACCTATTCAACCTTAGAGCCTCAGGCCGGGTTGCCCCTCGGAGCCCTCAGACTCAGGAGGGGGTGGATGATCAGGTAAGAGGCACCAAGAGGGCCAGAGCTGCATGTGACAGATTCGGGAGCTTGAGCGACACCTTCAGTTACTTCTATCATGATACCTAACCTTTGTCCGATAAGGCTATCCTGGTCGGGTTCCTGATGATATGGCTGGCGACCCGTATGGTTTCAGAGGGCTCCGATTCTATTGAGAGAATCAGCCGCAATCTGATCTTTCCTGCAGTCAAACTGGTTTTGGAGGCTGGCTGGCTCTACTCCCGGCTATGGTGTGCAGTATTCATCACGATCTTCGTACTTTTACGACGAAAGTTACTTGTGAAACTACGAAGGCCTTCAACCGGATTGAGCTACCTTACCATTATCGGATGGAATGGTTGCTGATACACTGCCCCTCTTTGATGCGGCCTAGCCCCGAGGGTAACGCGACAAGTAGTGATGCCTTTATCTATCAGTATCGCAACATGCCTTGGACCTGCACTACTGTACCCAACTGTCGAGCTGCGTTCGCACGGCTGGACAAATATTTTTTTTGTATCGGTCCCGTCTTTTACCGATAAAGAAATGGGCCGTCTGTATCATGATAGCGTTGTTGTTTCTCAGATCATGCCTGAGAAGATGTTCTACTGGTTACAGAATATCTGCCCTTCACATCTGGTATACCGTAACTGCAATATCGCTTTCTTAGGCCCTTACTTACCCAGCCGATACTCTCGGCAATTCGGGTATAGTCAATTATTTTTGAACAACTCCAGTCCCTGCCTAGGTTTTGAGGGCAACATCCTGGATGTCATTCGGGCCTGGCATTACTATTCTGCGATCCACACCCAGGCCAGCTTCTACCTGCCTGAAGCTAAGACCTCCGGGTGCATTTCATATATGGGGTGCCTTTATCACGTATCTGTGAATGGGCCCCTCAGCGACTTCGATATAAATACCAATTTTATTACTGGTACTAAATTAGAGGAACGATGTAGGGAATCCCGCAAGAGGACAAGGAGGGGGAAGGCGAAGGCTTCCGACTCTGGATCAACCAGCACGGAGGCAGAGAATGACTCTGATGATCCGCTGCTCCCTGCAAGTCCTCTGGCGATGCGTCGCCTTCTACTATACCAAGTCCTTTGCGTAAGCGGAATAGGCATGGTCCCTCCGTCACCGACAGGCCTCGTTCTAAGAAGCGGCTCGCGATTAAGGTTCGTGGGCCTATCGTCGAGGAAGGGGGCAGTGATGTCGAAGCCAACTCGGGGGTAAGCTCTTTCATGACAAACCCCAGTGTTACTCTTGGAACATTATTTGAATGTTCCTCTTTTCAGGCATCAGAGGGAATAAACCCTCCGTAACCCGATGTTGCCTATGAGCTTCTCCTTCTAGTGACGACTACGGACACCCCGGTCAGGGAAGGTGCCAGCCTTGCGGGACCTGATCTTGGGATTACGAGGTCTCAACAGACTAGCGCCGATCCATCTACGTCTCTTTTCGGAGCAACTGGGTCTGGAGAGGCAGACGTAGGCGGCTCGAGTACTGCCGTTGAGGTCACAGAGGATGTGGGGGTAACGGAAGGAGCTGTGATTGCCCTGAATGAGCCCCAGTCTCTGCCGCCCTCCCCTAGTAAGCTATGTCATTTTCTTACCAATGAGGGGATTTTTTTTGTTCTATATCCTTCGAGTCAAGCTCATTGTTGGTTGTTCTGGATCTATAGGGCCTGCTTTCTCACTATCAATGGCGGACGTGGTCGCAGAAGAAGGGATAGAAGAGGACACCGGGGTTGACCTTATAAACAGAAGAAGTGCACCTTCTCCCCTTCTAGCTCAAGTCGAGAGGCCCTCCACCGAGTTGAGTACGGAGGTGTGCGTCATGGAAATGTCGATCGCAGAGGTTGTGGTTCCTACGCCCGTATCGGTAGACACGTGGTCGGTGGATGCAGGGTCAGTTGATGCAGCCCCTTCCCCGGAAATCGAGCTCTCCGAGTTGCCTAGTCTCCGGCTCCTTTATGCCACAGAGGAAGAGATTGCTGCTGTGCGAGAATCTCATCGCTCGGAGTTTGTTTTTCTTTTGACAGGGTCGTCAAGCTCTGTTGTACTGCCTTCCCAGACACCTTCAGCTCCCTCGACTTTTATTCCTTTGATGCCCTCTTCTTTGGAGAATATAGATAAATCGTCAAAGGATATAAACGAGAGCTTTTACCGCACTTAAATCGGGGGGTCGACGCGGCTTTACGGAGTGGAACATCGTTTGCCGTGGCCCGTCATTATGCCCGTAGCCAAGTTGGACTATTGAGAACGCTCCCGGGTAGAAAAAGGATGCTGACTTTCTTAAGCATAAACTGGTGGAGGCTAATCAGCACCTGGCCCAACTGTAGAAACTACGGCAAGTTGACATGCCCCTTGCGGTAGACCATGAGCGTGCGTTCCTCCTAACGGCCTTGGAGAAGGTGAAGGTCGTACGGGAGACGACCAAACCCGCTTTAGAGAAAGTCCTTCGAAAACTGTCTCTAAAGTACGACAAGTTAAGCCGTAAGGGGGTAGATTGCTTAACTCGTGAGGAGGCCACGACCCGTGCGATTGCCGAAACCAATGAGCAGATTCTACAACTCCAGGCTAAGTTGGCATCCCTGGAGACTGAGCTCCAAGCTACCTATCGAGAGAGAGCTAATTTATGAAGAGACCAAGAAGGTCACATGGGCCTCTGTTGCTCTAGAGGGTACACTGAAGAAAGTGGAGGACAACTGGCAGGCTCATGTATATCTTGAGGATGCTGCGAAGCTGATCCAAGAAGCTGAATGTCGGGCCAAATTGAAGATCGACCACTCAACGACGCAGCTTGAGGAGATACTCACTGAACTATGTGTTGCTGATGAGCAAACGTAGTTGTAGTGGGTCTTTCGTCTCTCTTTTTTTTTCTTTCTTTGTTGGGGACGTAGTCCCATGAATAAAAGTATACATTAACTTCATTATTTGCTTATGACATCTAGGGTGCTTATACTAGAGGGCCTAATACAGTATTTTTGGTTGGCAGAGGACATCCCACTGGGGGACTTTTGTAGACCTATTATCCTTTTGTACACCTGTGGTACGAGTAATAGATTTGAAACAGTTTTTTCTGGACCTATTACCCTTTTGCGCACCGGTGGTGCGAGTAATAGATTTTGAACGATTTTTGGTGGACCTATTACCCTTTTGTGCACCGGTGGTGCGAGTAATAGATTTGAACGATTTTTGGTGGACCTATTACCCTTTTGCGCACCGGTGGTGCGAGTAATAGATTTTGAAATAAAACCTAACATAGGTAATATGGACGTGATAGATTTTGTGGCCTTAACACCGTAGATTTATCCCATATTGGGTACATGTGTTAAGTTAAGAGATTATCTATATCAGAGGTAATATGGACGTGATATACGATAATCAAAACCAGGAAGTTTGCTCAGAGGCGGCAAAAAAAAACTGACAGACTCCAGCGGGGTGAAGCATTAGAGTGGAAGTTCAGAGGTATTTGTTAGGGTTATATACTAAGAGCATCACTTTTGTAGTAACCTTATTTCCTTAAATTTTGAATGAGAATCGTATGGACAAATGTTTGCATATTGTATTTGTTGCAAGTGTTAATGCAAATATCTGATATTCTATATTGTAGATAATATGGTGTGTGCTGTCACACAGAAGATCATATTATCAGTTCCCTATGGAGTATATAAATAGTTCACAACCTAGATGGACTTGGACAATCTATTGGAAAGGTTGTAGTATAATCTGGTATTAGTCTATCTTGACTATAGGTTTACACTAGTACACTTTGTGTATATTGAACAGGACCACTTGAGGTTGTTCTCTTTGTACTGACTACATAAGAGAACAAACACCTCTGTTATTATGGATGCTTGTGATCTTAATCCGGATATAATAACAGACATGTATATGCAGTGTGCATTAATTTGACTCATGAAGAGTGAGATTCATTATGGATCAACAACCTCTATGAATTGGGTAATAACATTGTATGTATGATGGGCTATTGATTATAAATAGAATCCATGTCCCGATAGATCGGGTTGATGATGTCCTCTTAAGGAGCTCATAAGGATTGTCATGTAAACCCTGCAGGTGGATTACATCCGACATGACAAATAAAGTTGAGCGGTACTATTTAAGGATAAAAGATGTCGAATTAATGTAGTTGTCAGTAACTTAATTTGATTGACGGACATACGTTATCTTAACATGGAGAGCCAAACGAGCATATAATAAAAGGAGCCCACAAACATAATATGGGATTAGGGAGGTAGTGCAATAATAGCTCATTAGTGGACCGAGCTATTGTTAATGGGCCTGGATTGTGTGTTCGGACTGAACACAAGATATCCAGATCCGTTAGGAGGCCTAACCCTAATTTCTCCTCATGGTCCCTGTCGTAGCATATATATCCTCTATTCTTTGGCCGCTAAATTATTGATCAATAATCTGAAGCTTTCTCAAAATTCGTGATTCACGTAAGGAGAGAAAGAGAGGACTGCCAAGGAGAAGAAAAGGTTGGGAGATCGTCGCCCACATGACATCCAACTCGAGAAAGGAATACGTGTAGAAGATCTTGGGGTCGTCCGCTCGAGATTGCCAGGAATTACTTGTCTTCTTTCCATCACAGGTATAATTCGTGAACTCTAGTTTCCGCCTATGAAGGGTTAGAACACGTATTAAATCTGTTTAACTTTTTATCGATCAATACGCACACCAAAGCAAGGGTCCTGGGAATCCCCAGTTCCATCAATTGGTATCAGAGCCACTTTGGATCTGCGTATTGATTGATACGTCCATGTTGTCCAATAAAACATGCGGTGTGTAATAGTCGGTAGATGTAGATCTGTTCTAACTCGGTTTTGCAGGCATCTTAGATCGAACTATTATTGTCCAATGCATAATTTTGATTGTGTTGTTTAAACCACGGACATGTTGTGGATGTTGTTGTTGCTGTGGATGTAATTAAAATCACGAGGGTTGATCGTGCTTATTATTTGAATTTTTCAATCTAGATTATGTGTGAACTCTTTCGGGAGGCATAGGATTGATGTAATTATAATTATTTTTGACCAATCGTGATGGCGGTGGTGGTTATTTTCTGACGCCGGACGAGATGTTGGTTTTAAGCAGTCCAGAGGCAGACAAATAATTTTCGATGAAGGAATCGACAGCCAAAACCTTAAAAAAATTAGGGCGCTGCCTCGAACCCCACGACCTGACCGGGCAGGTCGAACCCCGAATAGATCTGCGCAGCGCCAGATTTTGGATTCGGATAGTTGAGGACGGAACAAGAAAGATGACCATAATAGTTGGATATTTTTCTCTTATTTGTTGTCATTTTGCTTTTTCTGTTTATGCATGTTTATTATTGTGTGAATTTTTTTTGAAAAACTAAGCCTACATTAATAATGGACAACATGGACATAATATCAACTAGTAGAAAAACCCTCATTGTTAAATAACTAAGTGGGAGAGGATATTTATTTAGTATAAATCCTATTGTCTCCATTACTGGTTTGTAGGTGATGTAATTATACTTGCGCGTTGGCTTTAGTGCCTTCCTCCATATCGGATGAGTATAATTATGGTTCACCAGTACATACTTCCTTTGGAATAATTGTAGAAAGTTACCTAGTATGTGTTCACTTCTCCATCTGAAGGAACTCATTACAAGGTAATGGACTTAGTATAAAGTAATGGTATACACTTAGATACAAATAATGGTATCCTCTCCATCGGAGTCACTGCTATTATTTATATGACCAGAGCAAGACTAACATATTAATTTTATTTGTCATAAAGTTATGTTGACATGATATAAATTTAATAAAAAAAACCTAGTTGAACAAAGTTGAATTTGTATATGTCCACACTATCGTGGCATGCTAAATTCATGGTATTCAAGGTGTTGGTGAATTTCTTATTATTGTTTTGAAGGAATCAATATTTAATTAATTCAAAAAAAAATTTGCCCTACATAATTTTATTTATGTGATTCTCAGGATTTTAAAAACGGTTTCTTTCAGTCCTCTTATGGTGATTCTTAAAGAAAATAAACTTACTAGACCTAATTATATTGACTGGAAACGTAACTTGGACATTATTCTGACTGCTGAGGAGTACAAATATGTACTTGTTGAGGAATGCCCACCTAAGCCTGATGCTAACTCTGATGAAGAGGTCAAAGAGGCCTATAAGAAGTGGAAAAATACAGATGAGATGGCGCGGTGTTACATTCTGGCATCTATGTCAAATATACTATAATATCAGCATCAGGCCATGGCCACAGCTTATGACATGATGTATAACCTCAAGGAACTCTTTAGACATCAGAGTAGAGCAGCTAGGAAGTTTGCTATGAAATGTTTGATGAATACAAAAATGGCTGAGGGTACACCAGTAAGGGATCATGTTCTCAAGATGATGGGTCATCTGAATGAGATGGAGATCCTTGGAGCTGAAATCGATAGGAAATCCCAGGTCGATATCATTCTCGGGACTCTGTCTAAAAGTTTTGACAATTTCTACCTTAATTATAACATGAACAAAAGGTTATATAGTTTGGCAGAACTTGCAAAAGAGCTACAGGATGCTGAATCTCTCTTTAGGTAGAGTGGTCATGTTTTTGTTTCTGAAAAAGGCTTCTACTTCTAAGCCAAAAGGCAGTAAGAAGAAGTATAACATTCAGAAACAGGAAAACTCAGCAAATAAGGGCATGGGACCTCAAGGTGCAGTGAAAAAGTCGAAAGGCAAATGTTTCAAGTGCAAAGGGTCAGGACATTGGAAGACTGATTGTCCACTTCTCAAACAAGGGAACAAAGAAGGTATATCTCATTTACTAGTAGTTGAAACTGGTTTAGCGGTGTTATCTACCGGCACCTGGTGTGTAGATACAGGAGCCACTAATCATGTTTGTAATACATTGCAGGGGTTCCAGAAAACCATACGGCTCAGTGATGGAGAGATATGCTTGTTCATGGGTGATGCTACAAAAGTATCGATCATTTCATTAGGATATGTTACTTTATCTTTTTGTAGAAATAAGTCTTTGACATTGAGAGATTGTCTTTATGCACCTTCACTTAGAAGGAATTTAGTTTCTGTTTCTACGTTAGTTAAGGATGGATATTCAGTTTATTTTAATGACAATATTGTTATTAGAAAGAATAAACATTTTATCTGTTCTGGTGTATTGGTTGATAATTTGTATGTCAATAATCCTATTTCGCCCACAATACAACTTATGGAAATAAATAATATATCATCTAACTTAAATAAGAGAAAAGAACCTTCTTGTATGAACCAAACATATCTTTGGCACTTGCAATTGGGGCATATTAACCTAAGAAGTATTCAAAGATTGGTTGAAGATGGACCTTTGAGTTCATTGGAAGTGGAGGCACTACCAGTCTGTGAATCCTGCTTGGAAGGTAAAATAACCAAAAGGCCTTTTACGGCAAAGGGGTATAGGACCAAAGATGTGTTCGAATTGGTTCATTCTGATTTGTGTGGACCCATGACTATCCAAGCTAGAGGTGGCTTTGAATATTTTGTCATATTTATTGACGATTATTCAAGGTATGGATATATTTATTTGATGCGCCGTAAGCCTGAGTGCTTTGATAAATTCAAAGAGTACAAGCCTGAAACGGAGAAACATTATGGAAAATATATCAAGTCATTACAACCAAATCGTGGTGGTGAGTATCTCTTTGGAGAGTTTAGGGATTATTTATCAGAGGCTAGGATTGTATCCCAATTGACTGCACCTGGAATGCCCCAGCAGAATGGTGTAGCCGAAAGAAGGAATAGAACTCTTATGGAGATGGTTAGATCAATGATGAGTTATTCGGATTTACCAGATTCGTTTTGGGGATATACCTTAGAGACTGCAGCTTATATTTTGAACTTGGTTCCTTCTAAGTCAGTACCTCTTACTCCCATAGAGCTGTAGATTGGGCGTAAGCCTAGTCTGAAACATGTTCACATTTGGGGTAGTCCAGCACATGTGCTGAATGGAAAAGCAGATAAGTTGGAATCTCGTACAGAAGTACGCTTGTTTGTAGGCTATCCAAGAGGAACAAAATAAGGTTTATTTTATAGTCCTAAGGATTAGAAGGTCATTGTTAGCATCAATTTCCGATTCTTAGAGGAAGACTATGTGATGAACCATAAACCCACAAGTAGAGTTGTTCTAGAAGAACTGAGAGGTGAGACGCCAAGTACTTCAGTACCAATAGTATAAGAGGACGAACCACAAATAACTGCACAACGTGTCACAAATGTTACACCACAACCGATAGTGCCTCGTCATAGTGGGAGGGTTGTGATACAACCTGATAGATATATGTTCTTGGGAGAGTCGTCAGCCTTCGTCCCTGAGGAACAAGATTATGATCCATGTACCTACAATAAAGCACTCCAAGATAAAGATACAGAGTCTTGGCAAAAACCAATAATATCTGAAATAGAATCTATCGATTCTAATCAGGTCTGGGAGCTTGTAGAACCACCCGTTGGTGTAAAAGCCATTGGATGCAAGTGGATCTATAAGAGAAAAAGAGGATCAGACGGTAAGGTTGAAACATTTAAAGCTCGGCTTGAAGCAAAAGTTTATACTCAAAGGGAGGGTATCGATTATGAAGAAACCTTTTCTCCAGTAGCCATTCTTAAGTCTATCCAGATTCTTTTATCTATTGCAGCTCATCTCGATTATGAGATTTGGCAAATGGATGTCAAGATAGCTTTCCTTAATGGAAGTCTTGAGGAAGACATCTATATGAAGCAACCAGATGGGTTCATTGAAAAGGGCCAAGAGCATCTTGTTTGTAACCTCAAGAAGTCCATTTATGGACTTAAGCAAGCTTCCAGATCTTGGAACATATGTTTTAATCAGGTGATAAAATCCTATGGATTTGATCAATGTCAGGATGAATCATGTGTATACAGAAAGTGTGACGGAAACATAGTGGTGTTCCTAGTACTTTATATGGATGACATCTTGCTCATTGGAAATAATATGAAGGTGTTATCTGATGTAAGGGCATAGTTATCCAAACAATTTGATATGAAGGACTTGGGAGAAGTAGGTCACATCCTTGGGATCAAAGTTCTACGAGATCGCAAGAAAAGGATGTTGGGCTTATTCCAGGCTTCCTATATCGATATTGTACTAACTCGTTTTAGTGTGCAAAATTCTAAGAAAGGTTTCTTACCTTTTAGACATGCAATTGCTCTATCAAAGGAGCAGTGTCCGAGGACACCTAAAGAGATAGAGAACATGAAGGCAGTTCCTTATGCTTCAGCAGTAGGAAGCTTAATGTATGCAATGCTATGTACGAGACGAAACATATGCTTTGTCGTAGGCATGGTCAGCAGATATCATTCTAACCCAGGACAAGAGCACTGGACTGCCGGAAAGCATATTTTGAAGTACCTGAAAAGGACTAAAGAGTATATGCTAGTTTACCAGGCAGGTAGTTTAGTTTCCTTGGGGTATACAGACTCAGATTTTCAGTCAGATAGGGATTCCAGGAAATCTACCTCAGGTTATGTGTTTACTTTTGGAAAAGTTATTGTGTGGAGGAGTATCAAGCAAAAATGTATTACTGATTCTACCATGGAAGCCGAGTATGTGGTAGCCTCTGAGGCAGCCAAAGAAGCGGTTTGGCTCAGAAACTTTCTGTTGGACTTGGATGTGGTACCTAGTTTGCCTAAGTCTATTACACTTTATTGTGATAATAGTGGTACAGTTGCAAACTCGAAGGAACCATGAGCCCATAAGACAGGTAAACACATTGAGCGCAAGTACCACCTCATACGAGATTTCATAAAGAAAGAAAAAGTTGTTGTGATCAAGATAGCATTAGCTGACAACCTATCTGATCCCTTTACAAAGAGCTTACCAGCTAAGGCTTTTCATAGTCATGTTGAGGGAATAGGAGTCAGATGTGTAGCAGCATGGCTTTAAGTATAAGTGGGAGATTTGTAACAGTATACTGAAAAGCAATGCTTTGAGTATAAGTGGGAGATTGTTAGGGTTATATACTAAAAGCATCACTTTTGTAGTAACCTTATTTCCTTAAATTTTGAATAAGAATCGTATGGGCAAATGTTTGCATATTGTATTTGTTACAAGTGTTAATACAAATGTCTGATATTCTATATTGTAGATAATATGGTGTGTGGTGTCACACAGAAGATCATATTATCAGTTCCCCATGGAGTATATAAATAGTTCAAAACCTATATAGACTTGGACAATCTATTGGAAAGGTTGTAGTGTAATCTGGTATTAGTCTATCTTGACTATAGGTTTACACTAGTACACTTTGTGTGTATTGAACAAGAACACTTGAGGTTGTTCTCTTTGTACTGACTACATAAGCGAACAAACACCTCTGTTATAATATATGCTTGTGATCTTAATCCAGATATAATAACAGACATGTATATGCAGTGCGCGTTACTTTGACTCATGAAGAGTGAGATTCATTATGGATCAACAACCTCTATGAATTGGCTAATAATATTGTATGTATGATGGGATGTTGATTATAAATAGAATCCATGTCCCGATACATCGGGTTGATGATGTCCCCTTAAGGAGCTCATAAGGATTGTCATGTAAATCCTGCAGGTGGATTATATCCGACATAACAAATAAAGTTGAGCGGTACTACTTAAGGATAAAAGATGTCGAATCAATATAGTTGTCAGTAACTTAATTTGATCGACGGACATACGATATCTTAACATGGGGAGCCAAACGAACATATAATAAAAGGAGCCCATAAATATAATTTGGGATTAGGGAGGTAGTGCAACAATAGCTCATTAGTGGACCGAGCTATTGTTTATGGACCTGGATTGTGTGTTCGGGCTGACCACAGGATATCCAGATCCGTTAGGAGGCCTAACCCTAATTTCTCCTCATGGTCCCTACCGTAGCCTATATATATCCTCTATTCTCTGGCCACCAGAATATTGATCAAAAATCTGAAGCTTCTCAAAATTCATGATTCACGTTAGGAGAGAAAGAGAGGGCTGCCAAGGAGAAGAAAAGGTTGGGAGATCGTCGCCCACACGACGTCCAACTCGAGGAAGGAATACGTGCAGAAGATCTTGGGGTCGTTCGCTCGAGATTGCCAGAAATTACTTGTCTTCTTTCCACCGTAGGTATAATTCGTGAACCCTAGTTTCTGCCTATGAAGGGTTAGAACACGTATTAAATCTGTTTAACTTTCTATCAATCAATACGCACACCAAAGTAAGGGTCCTGGGAATTCCCAGTTCCATCAGTATTAGTATACATGACTTGTCACCCAGAGAGATGTGATATGAATCCACTCAGAGCTAGTAGAGTATAAGTTCAGAGGTACTTGGTATACATAACTCGACAGTCTAGGAGATTTAGTAGTTAAGGAAGTACGAGCATGTCTTTAAGCATAATACTTTTTTCAGAAACTTATCGTTTATCGGCATCATAAGTAAGTCTCCATTTTGTTTTGCGAGCCGGTATGAGCCATTGGAGAATACGGTCTCGATGACAAATGGGCCCTCCCATTTAGGCTGAAAATTGCCGATGGTTTTGTGAGTCATAACCATCGGTCTACGAATGGCTAAGACGAGATCGCCTACTTGGAATGTTCTCTGCTTGACTTTCTTGTTAAAAATTCGAAAGATGTGTGCTTGATAGAGCTCGATGCTTTGTTGAGCTTGTAAACGCTTCTCGTCAAGGGCTTCCAGTTCTTGTAGCTGTCGGTGGTAGTTATCATCCGACGTTAAACGGTAAGTAAGGGCCACGCGAATGAAGGGGATATGGGTCTCCAATGGGAGAACTGTCTCGCTCCCGTAAACTAGAGAGAACGGTATATTTCCTGTAGCCGTCCGAATTGTAGTACGGTATGCCCATAAGCATTTGCCCAGCTTTTCATTCCTATCGTGATTGTTCAAAAACACGAACTTTTTGATAAGCTTAATTATGGTCATGTTAAAAGCTTCAGCCAGACCGTTAGCCGATGGGTTGTATGTCGTTGAAGCCACATTCTGAATCCAATTTTTGTCGCATAATTGATAGGAAGCATGGCTTGCAAACTGCGGACCATTGTCGTGAATAATCCTCTGGGGCAGTCCAAAATGGTAGATGACGTAATGTTTTATGAAACTAATCACGTTTGATGTCTTTATCTATGCAAGCGGAACAGCTTTTGCCCACTTGGAGAAGTAATCGGCGATTGCAAGTATAAACCGGTGTCCTTTGGATGACGGCAGGGTGATTGGGCCGATAATATCCATTCCCCATGCTTCAAATGGACAAGAGGCCACTGTTGGGTGCAAGAATTCGGATGGTTAATGTATGAAGTCTACATAGATCTGACAAGCTCTATAATTCTTTGCATAATCGACCGTATCTACTACCATTGTAGGCCAGTAATAGCTCATCCGGCGGAGACGGTCCTGCAACTTCGGGCCAGGTTGGTGAGCCACGCAAACGCCATCGTGAGCCTCGCGTAGGGCTTCTTTGGCTTCTGCATTTGATAGGCAGTATAGCAGTAGTCTATCGTAGGATCATCGATATAGCATTTTTGTTTATGTATCATAAAAGAATCTGAGAGAACGCCTTCTGATTGAAGTTGCTTCTTTCACATTCTCTGGCGGGATTTCATAGACTGTAAAGTCGATAAACGGGAGTCTCCAGTCCTGTATGTCATTGATTATCTGGGTAGGGTAACTCATACCTAGTTGAATATTGTTTTTAGGACAGACCAGCTCATGGCCTATCACGTTGACTAGATAATGAGCACGATTTGGAACTGCCAAGGAAGCGGCGAGGCCTGTTAGGGTGTAGGCTTCAATATTTTGGAGCCTAGGAACATGCTCTATAAAGAACCCTTCCAAGGTTGCAATGATGGTAATCGCTGTCTAATGATAAGGAATCAGATCCTCGTTGCGGACCTCGTATGAGCCTCGAATTTGATTAACAATCAACTGCGAGTCGCCATACGCTTCTAGGTATTTGATCCCCAGTTCTTTTACGAGTCGGAGCCCGATGACCAGAGCATTATATTCGGCCACATTATTTGAACAGGACTATGTGAGAGAGTACGCCCTATTGACTACCAATCCAGAGGAAGAAATTAATACTATCCCGACTCCAGCGATGATATTACCTTGGGGCCCCGTTCTTGAAGCACCGTCGAAGAACATTCGCCAAAGGGCATCATGTGACGTCATGTTTGATTTGATGACTTCGTCTGGGATTTCTTCATAGATTCTGGCCGTTTCTAAGCCTGGATGGGCTGCTAAGAAGTCGTCCAAGGCTTAACCTTTGACAGCCTTCTGCGGAACGAAAACCATGTCGTAGGGGGACAACAATATCGCCCAGGTGGCTAGACGGGAACTGAGTGCGCTTGGCTTGGTCATGAGAAGCCTGAGGGGGTTGACTCGTGAGACAACATGGATGGTTTGTCCTGTCACATAATATCATATTTTCTGAATAGCGAACACCAAAGCAAGGTATTCCTTCTCCACGGAGGTGTACCTATGCTCCGCCCCCACCATCATTCTGCTGAGGTAATAGATGGCTTATTAATGCCCCACGTCATTGTTCTGCACCAGTAAAGCATCGAGGGAGTGTCCCATTGCCCATAGATAGAGCAGGAAGGGCTTTCCACCGACCGAGGCTACCAATACTGGCGGATTCAACAGGTATTCCTTAATGTCATCAAAGGCGTGTTGACATTCTTTATTCTATACAAAAGAGATACCTTTCTTCATGAGTTGTGTAAATGGTTGACATCATCCTGAGAGGTTAGATATGAACCTCCTGATGTAGGCTAGTCTTTTCTGAAGGCCTCGGAGTTCACGGAGGATCCTCGGTGAACTCATCTCTAGGATTACTTTTATCTTATAGGGGTCTATATGAATACCCCGGGAGGTAATGACAAAGCCCAAGAATTTCCTACTGGATACGCCCAAGAAGGATTTAGTGGTATTCATCTTCAGATTGTGTGCTCGCATGAGGTCGAACACTGTCCTCAAATCGTGTAAGTGGTCATCCTTGGAGCGGCTTTTGACGACGATGTCGTCAATGTAACACTCCACCGTCTTGCGCAAGTGGTCTCTGAAGATGACATTTATAGCACGTTAATATGTAGCACCGGCATTCTTTAGGCCGAAGGGCATGACTATGTAACAATATACGTCGATCGGTGTTCGAAATGATGTATGCTTCTCATCATCAGAAAATATTTTAATTTGATTGTATTCCGAAAAACCATCCATAAAGGACATGCGCTCGAAGCCGCACGTAATATTGATCTTTATGTCTGTGATGGGAAGAGAGAATTCATCCTTAGGACATACCGCATTTAGGTTGCGGAAGTCGATGCAAATTTGGATCTTCCCATTCTTTTTGATGACGGGTACTATATTAGCTACCCAGTCTAGGTGTTGTTCCTCGCAGATGAAGCCGCTAGCTATAAGCTTGCTTACTTCAGTTTAGATGGAATTCATGATATCTGGACGGAACCGTCGTTGCTGTTGTTTGACTGGTTTTGCATCTGGATAAATATTGAGCTTATGAAATGCGATCTCGGGGTTTAGCCCTGGCATGTCTTCATAGCTCCAAGCGAAGACATCGGTATATTCTCTGACGAGTTACAACAGCGACTCCCGCTCGTCATTTGTTAGGCTTTTACTGATGAAGATTGGCTTTAAGGAGGATTCGTCGTCGAGGTCAACTTGCATGACCTCATCTTCAGTGGGAGGGTCTCATTATTCTAAGCGCTTCTTCCATTGCGCATCAGCTGTTGGACCTATGGCTCCAATTCAAGGAATTTGGGTAGATCTTCGTTTTCTTCCTGAATATCGGCGGATGCAATGTTGACATACAGTGTTCGCCTGAATATATCCCCAATGCTATCATCAAAATCGTAAGTGGGTGATTCGGACGAGTGAGAATGCCACTCGCATTCCTCATCGGAGCTCTCAGGCGTTGTTGCTGGTGTAACATAACCTAGACCGTGTCTGGACTTGTTGTAATAATTCGGAGGTTTTCCAGCTGGGACTGGCAACTGCAGAGACAATCATCGGCCGTTGTCGTAGTTCAAGCCTGGGGTAGTCTCCATATCGTACCCATGCTTTTGCATGAAGTACTTGGCTCAGGAACTATACAGGTACAGCGGCAATCTTCCAGTGTCGGGTTCAAAATCGAACTCTTCTTGCATGAAAGTTTGAGGACCTTCTTTTCAGCCGAAGATATTTGTGTGGTCGCCTTTTTTCTGCCTGGGACTAGGAAGCTGGCACCTCTGTTGGCCCATTTCATGGTCACACCCGATTTTAATAATCAACATAAACTTAAGTCAATACACAAAATATACGAACTGCTGCTAATCATTTCAGATCTTGTGAAATCAATATCAACAAGCGTACTACTACATCAGTAAGCACGTAAATTATCATTTTGAAGCTTATTTTTATTAGAATCTAGTCTGAGTCATTCTACAATTTATTATGTATTTTATCTTTATTGAGTCTAGGATGTAAATTGTAAGATCGACTGGATAATACTGGCTTAGATTAATCATAGTCCACTTTCCTATACAGCCTACCTATCCATAGTCCACCTACCAAAAATCTCATTTTCATTTTGTAACAGAATTTGACAAATGTCTTACATTTTTACTGAGACAGAACTCAAACCGAGTTCGGCCCGAGTTCGGTCCAAACTCTGATCGAGTTCGGTCAATTTGAATTTAAATATTTGTTGCCTCCAAATCTGTATGCAACGTTCATCTACGAAATCTTTGCATCAAAACTCTGCCCGAATTTTGCCCAAGTTTGGTCCTCGAAAACACCTATAGATAGAAGAAAATTTCTCATTCCAAATCACTCAATCAATTTCATCTTCTCTTCTCTCTTCAATAAGTGTTTTCATCTGATCAAAAGCTTTCATATCACACATACACTTCTTTTAGCCAAAAGCCAGTAATATCTATTCAATCTAGAGTCTTTTGGTTCTCAAGAGTTGTAAAGAGGTTGTTCAAAGTACAAAAACTATCTCTGTTCTGGAGTCGGTCGTGCGCTCGTCACTAAGCACAGTGTTGTGAAGTTGGTCGTGCACTTGTCACCAAGCACGATGTTGTAAGATACTGCAAGCTCTCAATTAGCTTGTGCCTTAGTGGATTAACATCGAGCAAGAGTAATCGATACTGGATTAGTCCTCTCAGAGGGATACCAGTATACATCGTTGTGTCACTGAGTTTGATTTCTCTATCTCTTGCTATATTTATTTACTGTCTCTTATTCACTGTCATAGTTATCTGTTTATAATTTTAAATTGGTAATTATTTTTTGCTGCACTCGCACTCACTCTATTCATCCCCCCCTCCCCTCTAGAGGTGCTCAACGGTCCTACAATTGGTATCAGAGCAGGTTATATTCTAATATAACAAACCTCAGAGAGTATATATGGCAGCCGTGAAATCAATATTCAACGGTGAAGGTCAATCCACAAATAGACCTCCACTATTTGATGGTACAAACTATACCTACTGGAAAATACGGATGACATTCTTTTTAAAGTCTCTTGACTTTGATCTTTGGTCTATAGTAGTTGATGGTTATAAGAAACTGGCACCTACAGTAGTTGATGGCCTACTTGAAGACAAGCCTCATGAAAAATATACAAAGGCTGAAAAAGCAAAGGCTAGTCTAGATGCTCGTGCCATCAACGCAGTGTTCTGTGCAATTAATAAAACGAAATTCAACAAAGTTTCAACCTGTAAGATGTCTCATAAGATTTGAAAAATTCTTGAGGTAACTCATGAAGGTACTTCCCAAGTGAAGGAATCCAAAATCAGTAGACTAACACAGGAATATAAATCTTTTAAAATAAAATCTGGTAAGTCAATTACATAGATGTTCACTCGTTTCCTTGATATTACTAATCCTTTGTAATCTCTTGGTAAGGATTACAGTAATCACGAGAAGATCAGAAAAGTGCTACGGGCTCTAACCAAGAACTGGAACCCAAAGGCAACGGCAACCATTGAAGGAAACAATCTTACCACCAAGTCTCTGGAAACACTGATGGGCAAGCTCATGACCCATGAGCTTGATCTGCAAGAGTTTGAAGAAGCAACCCGAAAAGAAAAATCTATCACCTTTAAAGCTCAAGCCAAAAAATCTATATGCAATGATTCTGAGGAAGAATCATCAAGTGGTGATGAACAAACCCTACTAGTGAAGAACTTCAAAAAATTTCTAAAGTTTGAGAAATCAAACAGAAGGAAGAGACATATCCAAGAAATCAATGAAGATGAAACAATATGCTTTGGATGCAAGAAATCAGGGCACATGAAGAAGAAATATCCAACTTCAAAGAAAAGTAGTCCATACGATAGATCAAGATCAAACAGAAAAGCAACAACTAGTCGAAAGTATGCAAACACAAGTATCTGGCATGAAAGTGATGCCAGTGATACAGAGGAAGAAGACAGACCTTGCGGAAATGCCAATGTCTGTCTTATGGCTTTTGACAAGGTATCCTCAAACCCTTTGTATAACGATTTTATTTTCGATGAATTAGAAAATGCCTTCATCGAACTACTTGAAGAACACAGAAATGTGCTTGATAACTATAAGCAATCTCGAAAAGAAATTAAGGCATACACAACCGAGATAGCTAGATTGTCCAGTCTTATTGAAGACATTAAAGAGACATCTACTACCGGTAACACGGAAGAGATAGCCAAGCTTAAAGTAGATTATCATGAGGCTATCCTCAAAGTTGAAAAGAAAGAAAGAGACTATGTCAAAATACAAGAGTTATATGACATAGAGAAGAAGAAGCACCTAGTCATAGAATAAAGACTCTTAGACATGACTGCTAAATATGAAGAGTCTTTTGCGGTTTCTAAAAAGTTAGAAATCAAGTTAGGCAAACAGGCAATACTTGTAACACAACCTATGTTTAGTCCTAATGCTAAGCATACACCTAAGAGGATTAAAACTCAGAAAGCACGAAAGAAACACGATTATCACCATGCTTTCACTTATAGGTTTTCAAAGAAACCAAATAGGCATGTCAACACAAATTCCACTACCACTATTTTAAAACTCACTTGCACATATTGTGGTACTCATGGACACATATCGCAGTATTGTTTAGCAAGAAAACTTGTTGACAATCGGACATTATTTTGGAGACCTAAGACTAATCAATATGGATCCTTCAGTAAATGGGTACCAAAGGATTCATCTACTTGTTTTGTAGGTGGACCCTCAACTCTCTCATGCTAAAAGCAAGTGGATCCTCGATAGCGGATGTTCGCGGAACATGACTGGTGATGCATCTTTGTTTGCCACGCTATCAATGAAGAAAGAAGGATACGTCTCCTTCGAAAATAATCAGAGAGGTGATATCATTGGCAATAGCACTATTGGTATATCTCCTTATCCTGTAATAAAAGATATTTGTCTAGTTACAGAATTGAAACATAACCTATTAAGCATAAATCATTTGGCTGATAATGGTTATGGTATCAACTTTGTAAAAGACAAATGTACATATATGATATGTCATCTGGTAATCCCATATATGAAGGGATTAGAGAAGACAATATTTATGTTTTCTTTCTGGAGAGTACTAATAATGCAGGAAGATGCCTAGTAGCTAATCTAGATGAAAGCTGGCTATGGCATATGAGACTAGGACATGCTAATATGGACAATATCTCACGAATGAGCACTAAGAAGCTGGTAAAAGGACTCCCTGAGATTCTATTCAAGATAGATATGGTATGTGCTGATTGTAAAAAGAATAAAGCACATAGGACTACATTAAAATCCATCAACACTGTAAGTACTTCTAGACCTTTGCAGTTGATACGTATAGATTTATTTGGTCCTAGTAGAGTCGCTAGCCTTGGCGGTAAGCTCTACGCATTTGTTATTGTTGATGATTTCTCTCATTTTACTTGGTTTTAGTTTTTATCAAACAAAAGTGATGCTATTTTTTAATTTTAGTTATTTTGCAAAAAGGTACAAAACGAAAAAGGCATCATGATTACTCGTATCCGAAGTGATTATGGTGGCGAATTCGTAAATACTGATTTCAAAACATTTTGTGATGATATTGGATACTACCATAAATTTTTTTGTCCTAGAACTCCTCAACAGAATGGTGGTGTGGAGCGAAAGAACTGTACTCTAAGCGAGATGGCTAGAGTCATGCTGAATCAGCATAATCTTCCTAAATATTTTTGGGTAGAAGCTGTAATGACCCGCTCCGCCCTAGCGGAACGCCGATTCAAACGACAAGTGCAACGACTCGAACGAGCCGTCGACCCGAAGAGTTGGCATCGACCTGATGAAGAATCAATGCAAGGCTTACATTGGCCCGTCGAGAGGAATCCAGACTTAGACTTTCAAAGGCGCGCTCGGAGTATCGCTCGGCCAATACGAACATCGCTAAGGTGGGTGGCTCCAATGAACCCGTCTTTGCTTAGCCTAGACACATAACAATATGGATACTATTGCTAGAATCGCTAGGCGATAACACCGTGCATGCTAATAATTGGCTCAACGTACCTAGCTAAGGGAATAATCCCATCTTGTATGCTTGTATAGAATATGGAAAGGAACTTGGAAAATGAGAACTCTCGTACCGTGCTCCACGCTCGTGCTAAGGTACAAGCTTACGTTCAAGTCCCTTATGCGTTCAACAATAAAATAATGAATAGTTTTTAACAATGAAACGGAGGACTATCGACATAGTCGTTTCGAGTAGAGTATAGCAACATTGAAAGACTTCGGGACCGATGGGTCGCTAAGACGACTCCCGCACGGGGAGTTGCATAATGTATGAATGAAAGAATGAACGAATAAGTGAATGAATGAATCAATGAATGAATGAATGAATGTGTGAATGAATCAATGAACGAACGGACAAGTGAAAGAAAGAAAAGGAGGAATGAATAAAAGATAAGAAAGAAAGGAATGGTTAGCGACAGGTATGACGGGCACGTGCAACGGGGCTCGCTACCCGCGCTGCACGGACGCCAACCTGGTCGATAACGCATTATGGCTAAGGGTTAGCCTACGGCTCGGAGACAGCCGTTAAGTTAAAATGACAAACAATACGAAATGGTCGTGGACAATTCCCTCATATACGGGAGGTAGGAGACATAAGGGATTTCCATCGGCATGGTCAAAGGGGGGACGTGGCCGATCCGGACGGAAATCAAAGGGGCTTACGAGCTCACGTGGGTGCGGGCTTGGCCACCCAGGAGACGTAAGTGCGGGGTATTTCAAAAGACTATCAGGGTGTTCCAGCCGCACGCTATGATAGGTAAGAAATTACCAAGGGAGAAAGTGTCCAAAATGGCTTGTAGTGCCATCAATCGGTGCATATTAATTTAAGTGGG
Organism: Iris pallida; assembly: GCA_029216955.1. Taxonomy (NCBI): domain Eukaryota; kingdom Viridiplantae; phylum Streptophyta; class Magnoliopsida; order Asparagales; family Iridaceae; genus Iris; species Iris pallida. The sequence continues at coordinate 2,151,760 of JANAVB010011200.1, read as the reverse complement.
CTTTGCTGGTGGCAATCCACGTGCAAATCCTTGCATTGAAACAAAGTAGTCTAAGTTAACTAAATGAAGTGCCTTCTGAACAGGCTTGAAGTGTAACACACCAAAGGATAAAGAGTACTTCGTGAAATCGAGTTAGAAAACACGCCTATGTCGTGCTAGGACCTGAGGCAAGGACACGTCCTTGGCATTGAAAGTTTTTATGAATTATTGACTAACTTGGTTTACTTTGGACAGGGAAGGCCGGACGGTAAGTATGGGTAAGTCGTGCATGTATTTCCATATAACACATCAAAATCGGTAACACGAGATAGGTCATGAGATATGCCATAAAACTGATCCTAAGGCAAGATTAGAAAGACAATAAATGATAGACGGTGCACAAAAGTAAATAGAACGTGTTTGGTGATGATAGCATTGTGGGCGAGCTAGCCTCCCCACCAGTACATAAAAATGTACTGATAACCCCACAGTTTGCTTGCAGGACGGAGGAGTCGTCATCGGGTACGGAGCTTCCCTCGAACGTGCTAAGGCGCAGAGCTAACTCTGGGCCTTGGAACGTTGCAAGGAGCTGAAGCACCATATACAGGGCATAATGTATCGGAACATCGTCATGAATCATTCCATCTTGTAAGCCACTTGGCACGTCTTTTATGTTTTAGAAAGAGAGAGAGCTTGAGCGATTTGTAATCTCGGCTTAGCTCCGCTTGTAAACTTCTTGAATGTCAATAAAGAGTTTGAATTCGCTTTAATTTGTGTTCATTTACTTTCCGCTGCAAATGGGGACACTCTGTGCGACTCTGTGGCCTAGCTCGAATCGATCATTTCTGGGATTAGCCTTGCACGGGCGCAACCTAGGCCCGTACGGCATCACACCTTAGCGAGGACGATCGCTCCTGTGGGAGCGGGGCGTGATAGATTGGTATCAGAGCATGGCTTTACGTCCTTGGACTTCATTTCGATTCTCTCTATTTTGGAAAGCTCGTTGAAACAAAAGAAGTATACGCTCTCTCTCGTTGTGCCTCGGGATGTTCCATATAATAAGTCTAATATTTTCAAAATTACGTACAAGTACTCGGTTGAACAGGATCGATAGGCGAAGGCCTTTATGACGAACCCCGACGTACTTGAGTTGGAAGGAACCGATGCTAAGAGTTAGCAAACGCAAGACGTGCTCGAATAACCTTACGCTGACAATAGAGAACGAGTATGCGAGATCGAAGTATAGTTCGAACGGGATGATTATGCACGCAGCCTTTTGTCTAAGTTGTGCCGAGTGTCGCGCACCTAGACCTTTTGGTACAAACGAGTTTGCGAGCGAGACCAACTATCGCTCGGACGAGAATAAGTGAGACTTAAAACGTATGTTGATAGAGACGCTACTTGACCAACGCTATAGCGAACACGAGAAGTGGTCCTTAGACTTTGATGAACGGGCGAACGCACAATTGAACATATCGATTGGGAATCGAATAACCATTTAAGGATTTGTAGAGTGACTTGACCCCGAGTGGTGTATGTGATAGCTTCGAGGAAGAATAAGAGTAAGTATCGACGACTAGTCGAATGGCTCGAACCCTGAGTGGTGTATGGACGACGTAGAAAATTGTTCGAACGGGACTAAAGGATTTACGGATAGAACGAGTATGTCGGCAAGCAATAATATCGCGCAAAGCCTTAGAACGAGTAACGCTTAGTTGGTTTTGACTTCGATAGTCTCAAACGAGATATCGTTCGGACGAATTAAGAATACGTAGTGTGAATTATGAAACGATTGAATAGAGAGTCGGAATGATGAAACGAATGGCGGTCTTGGTCGAAAAAACATAGAAGATCGTGTATGCGATTTTGAATTTAGTCGAAGGAATTGAAACTTGAGTTAAGGTGAAATACCCATGGACGAGATCGAAGATAGCACGAGCGGAAGATAGCGTGCATAGGAAACGTTGGTTTGAAGATACGAGAATGACTAAGGATTGGAATAGATATTACTCGATGATGAGTGTAACACCCAATTTTCTAAAATGAGGGTAATTTTGAAATTTTGTATTAATTTATTTAATTATGATATTTAAATAATAATATAATTTTTGGTGATTTTTAATCATTTTAAAACTATTTAAAATTATGACTTGTGATTTGGTGTCTTGCTAGTGTAACCCTAGAGCCTAGCCATATGATTAGGGTACTTCATTATTTTTAGCTTGAGGGTATTTTGGTCATTTTAAATTAATTGAATTTAATATATATTTATTTGGAATTTAATATAATTAATGGGATGGTGTGATTTTAATATCATTTAATTGATTGCCTTGTGTTGTGTTTAGCCTAACCTAGATTTGACTTAACCTAGATTAGTCCTAGTTAGTCATGGTTAGACTATGTTAGATTTGGGATTAGTCATGGCTAGTCATGATTTATGATTTTGGCTAGTCATTAGTCATATTGATTAGTTAAGACTAGTGATAGGCTACCCAGGATTCATCTAGCCATTGATTTGTCTGGATTGATGGAGAACCCTTGGATCAACCCTAGCCCTAGATTTTAGGGCAGCTATCTTTGGGATTCCCCCTATTTAATCCCTCCCAAAAACCCTTGCCTCATTTATTCATTTTTCCATTTCTCAAGAACAAGGTGAGCTCCAATTTCATTCATTCATAACTTCTCCATTTCTCATCCTTTTTCAACCAAACTTCTTGCATTAGGATCTAATCCACGAATACTTTTTGTCCATGGTGAATATTTTCAGCGGAGGAACAATTTGGAGCTTTTGGCCATCAAGAAGAACACCCCCATTTAAGACTTTTTCATGCAAATTGCACATATAGGTAAATCCCTATTCCCTCCACCAAATTTCGTTTTCTTTGCATGGATAGGAAGCCCTAGGTGTCCCGTAGCCATAGGTATTGGATTTGTGTCGATTCGTGTCCGTTTGGTGTCCGTATCGGACACGTATCATGGTGTATGTGCATGTGTTTGATAAAATGTCACAAAGGTTATTTTCGATTTTTGAAAATCAAATTACATGGGATTTTAGATCTATGTGTGTGTAATACATTTCGTAAAGACTGAAAGTATTTTGGTGTCGTTTTTGTGTCATAATTGGTGTCGGACACGCTGCACAGGGCGTCGACTAGGTGTCCTGCATATCGGGCCCTAGTGCTCACTGTATAGGATACGTCGGGACACAAAATTTTGTGGGAATGATGGGGCAATCACTGATACTATGCTTCCAAAATTTGGGAGCATATGGTTCACTACACGGGAAGAAATCCCACACGCACGGGTTTTGTACACGACTGTGCGCACAGAAATTATGCTCTAATACGGGCTTCCCGTATGGACATGGCGACACTTGGGCTCGTGTCAGGGTCCTAGACACGAAGCCCTATATGGGGCGAACCTAGGTGCACGAGCACGTGTCCTGGATTACCTCGTGTCGTATGCACGAGGACACGACATGCGTGCACGAGCCTGTGCACGAATTATGCACCACAGGGTTTCTTGTCTGTGTTTTGATACACTTGGACACTTCATGTCCACTCTAGTGGACACGAATGGCATTCCCTAGACACATGACACATGGTTAACATACTCATATACCTATTTGTAAATTTGAATGGTTAAATTTGGGTTTTCGAAGGTGAAGTTCATGTATCAGTGTTTAAGATTTCAGTTGGATTTTTATGTGAAACTGACAGTTTAATTATGAACCATTTCCCTGATTTTTGAATGCTAAATTAGTTTTAGAATTTAGGTTGTATATGTATAGTTATTTGTTAAGTTCATTGAGGTTGAATGTTAATCCACTATTAAAAGTAACAGAGATCTTCAAATGTTTGAATGATTAACCGAAATGAGATTTCAGTTGAATGTAAACCTGAGAATCATGAGATTCACTGTTAAATGTTAACTGAGATTCATATGTGAATGGGGTTTTGATTTCTAAGTATCGAATGTCCTTAAACTGAGATTTTCCCTAATCACCAAAACCTGAGATTGAGCTGTCATGAGTTTCACTATTTGGTTGGGTTAATCCCCATGACGATTCTCCTATTTTACAGCTGGGTTGGTTGCAATAGGATTCCTGGGTGCATTGATAGTTGGTTTTTGAATTCCTAGAATTGTAAACTGTTTTCCTGAAAACATAATGTTCATTACACTTTTTCACTCCACTGAATTATGAGATTGACGCATATAGTGATTTCTATGTATCTATACACTCACATTTCACTCTGGAAACCTGGGAATTTATATCAACTGTTGTGTACTGTTTTCCCTTTCCTTCACCCTCACACACAAACATGAGACCTGTACACACACACACCCCCACTTCCTACCACACACAGGGACCTATGTGTACTGCTACCATGACACACACACACATATGCATGACACCCTATCACTCTATATATATATATATATATATATATAATCATGTGTAATGAATGCAATGTCATGATGTAGACTAACCCCATGGCCTTGTTACACCCATACACTTTACTGTTTGAATTCCTGAGAACATGATATTATCCTAATGGCCCACACACCTACACATGAGAACCTAGGACTGAATACAGAGAACTTGAGTTCATTTACATAATGTTTTATTCCTGAAAAACTGAAATCTGAGAACCTACAAGCCACTGATATCATGTATTTACACACACTATTTTGAAGGCACACACACCCTATCTAAATCTCATTTTCCTGAGTACTAACCCATTTACTGCTCTCTAATACCCACATTCTTATACACTTGAATATTCCTGAGAATTTTCCCACTTCCTTTCAATTTCCTTCTTCCTATGCACTGTTCTCCTACACACATATGTATAGGTACTATCCTTCAAGTTTGGTTTCTAGAGTGACACATTGCTCACTGCATCCTTAGTACATTGTCCTGTATATTAACCAACTGCACATACTGCAGTATGTTCTGCACACCTTGTTGTGCTAAACTGAACCTATGTGAACCTGTGATGCATTCCTACCTATATGGATGTCTGAACACATATGTATTATACACCATGTTTTCTATACACAATCTATCAACTGAACTTTAGTGCACATGAGTTATGCTTCACATGATATATGAACACAGACACAAATTTAACCTACACACATTGTTCCTGTACAATTATGATGACTGCACACATACATTTACCTATAACTGGATACACACCCTTACCTTCAATGCATCTGCACCCCCTTACACCATTATGTGTACACACACTGTGAAGTGCATGAATACATTATATCTTTTACTCTATGATCCCCTCTCTATATATATGTGTGAAATATATATGCTCCATGTATGTTATTTTATTTTTAGTTGAGTATAGAGCTTATGTTTATATAAGAGTTGGTTGCTTGCAATGTATAATGCTATATATATCACATCCACACTACCTTCCCATTTTCACGTTCACTCACCCATGCCACATACACACACAAGCATGATTTTTCCCCTATCTTCTATATGTGTACATATGTATATAATATATATACCAATGTGATGTATGTGATATAATATATAAATATCGCTTTTGCCTATATAAATAGTATGTATATAGACATATAGGAATTGGTATGTATATATGGTACTTGGTATATGTGTTGCCTAATATATGAATTTGGCTCGTGGCCTGTGTAGTATAGCCTATGGTATCCTCGTGTAGTCTTGTGTATGTGGAATATGCACATGAGTTGGGTTATGTGAACCTGTGTTACTTGAATGGTGTGTGCTTGCTAGACTAGGCTTGGTTAGGCTTAGTGAGACTTGCTGGGGTTAGGAGTTGCCTAGTTGACCTAGTTTGACTAGTGTGGTTGACTAGAGTTGACCAAGTGTTGACTTTAGCCTAGTTTGACCTAGACAGCATGCAGATGCATTGTAGATTACATTTATCATCCCCTGTATACATCTTGACTTGTGTTGCTCTAACTAGGAGTCAGGTACCTCATCTCGGACAGTACATTTACTTCAGATATTCAGATACCAGGCGAGTACATTCTCTGATCATTTCATAACTTGCTTAGAATTATATTCCTGCTCTAGTTTACCTTATCTGATGCTGTCACGATATTATCACGGATTGGTACTATATGGATCCCTACATTGAGATATTATCCCCCTTAGGAGCATCGGATACATCGTATCGTGTGTTTCATGTACATCGTGTAATCCTCGCTCTCATGTTATTCATGTTTATCATGTGCTTCATGCTCGTTCGTGCTCGCTCGTGTACTCTCATGTGCTATCATGTTCGGTCATGTTTCTCGTGTATTTTATGGATAACCTATACTTCATGTGCACCCTTCATGGGCCTTCATGTGGAATTCATGTGCACTCAGTTTTTGAGCCCTCATGTATTTTTTATGTACACCCATTTATGGGCTTCATGTGAAAACCATGTACGTAACAAAACTTGTCCGGTTCCTTGTGTATTGATTGGGGTATGGGGGAGTATAAATAGTCATGTGAACAATTCCAAAGTAGTATAGCCATGTACGCCTCTTTAGTATAGCCATGTGCAAATCCAGCCGTTCACATGTCGACTTGTACTCTAAATCACTAGTCACTGGTAGCTCTCTACTTATAGTAGATATTTCTATTACAGTTCTCTCTTCCTGTTTACATCATGTACTTTCTTTCAGTTTCACGTATTGTACTCTCTTGCATGTTTATATTTTCTAACCTGTTATGATCTGCGTGAGATGTATTGTGCTCGCTCTCGTCCTGACTGGACCTGTTGAAAATTTTATAGAGCATGATGAGGAACCCTGCACCCCTTACTTTGGAGCTTGCCTAGATGACACTCGTGACCTGGACCCCTGGGGAGGTTCAGGTAGCTGCTGAACCTTGCCTAGTGTAGATAGCTTAGACTGTTCTTCTTTTCATGTTTAGTTGTTGTCTTGATTTTAGAGTTGTATATTTTGGAGATGTTGAGACTTGCTATTTTATTCCTGTTGTACCTCAGTTGAGGATTTTTTTTTATCTATTTTATCGTGCCATGTTCTATCTCTAGTCGTGATTGAGTTGTACCTTCTGTGATTAGTCCCTAGTTGGAGATTATTCTATACTGTGTTAGTTATAGTTCATGACCTAGAACAGCGTTCTACTGCCGACACTGCGGCGTAGGCTGGGCGCTGTTACGTACTCGTACCCTCATGGTGGGTGCGGGTCATGACAATGAGTTAGCACGAGACAATATGAATTGAGGAATTAAGTTGCACGACTCGAAATTCATTGCAAAAGGAAGATCGTCAGGTTATGTACATCGTCGACGGTATTGAGGCGTATCAAAGATCGATATACGATAACTCGAGGGTACTCTGATTCGATGAATGATGATCGTGTTAGAAGTTATTATTTCAAAGGATGCTATATTGGAGATATGTTGGGAATGAAGAAGAGAAGTGACTTGATGGTTCTGTGATAACCACAATGACAACAATCTTGTCTTGCGCGAGCGCAACTCCAGCCTCGTACATACGTCACGTCAGATTTGGGACGATCGTTCCACGTGAGCGTTGGCATGGTGATTCATGTCCAGCAGGAATGATCGAACTCAGAATATCATGACATGGCAATTTTGATTGCTTCGACTTATGGTTTGAAGCGATGGTAAATTCGAGGATAGTTAGGACTTATGATTGAAGAATAAGAAAAAAACTTGAGGATTGAGTAGACCCAATCCGCGTATCAAAAATGAGTAAGTCTAGACTCAACGCAAGAGTTACGTCCCGATGAGGACGATTATTCTGCGAGAATGTTGACATGGTGATTCGTGTCCACCGTGGATAATCAGACTTGTATGAGATCGGGGCGCGACATATTGCAAGGCTAGATGACCTTGTGATCGACTACGTGAATTGGATATGATGGATAGATGGATTGTATCAAATACACTTGAAGAAGATAGACTACGTTAATTGCTAGTACGGACACACGATAGTAACATGTCGAAGATTTGGTTGAGGACAACCTATCGTAGGATGACTTTTCTAAACGAGCTCGGACTTGGAACGGAGAATGTGTTGATGCGAATAGGGTGAATGCTGCTTGATGTTTAGAAATTTGAGCGAAACGAACTTGGATAGAAACTTTCGTACAAACGAACAAATGGTTTGACCATAGGATTTGGGGCGAGCTTCGTGCTGCGGCCTTGTACGATAAGCCACGGACTTGACTTATAACTATGACCCTGTGAGATGACCTAGCGTATAGGCGGACGACCCTATGCCGAGTGATTGAACTTGTGCGATTGACCTTACAGTATCGTCTGGACGGACGATAGACTTGGAGTAGCAAGACTTAGAGTATGACGGGGAACAGGGAGTGTGCGTGAACGACAGCGAGATTATCCCTAAATAAGTGAATGATATGAAATCAATATTGTACAAGTAAAGTTGGTATAAAGAATTGAATCATTGGTTGGAAGACGTACTCGATGATAGTGCAATACTTGGTCTTGAATCGGACGAAAAGTAATTAAGACTTGGTCGACTCCACTAAGAAGAAGAAATCGTATTGATTTCATAGACAAGAACACTTGAGAAACGAATCGGATCATCTCGATGATCAAGATAAACGATAGTGAGATGCACGCAAGTTCGGTTTTAAATCGAAGTTAGTGAAACGATCGGCAAATCAAAACTATCACGAGTAGCTTGTCCGACTTCGTTAATTGCTAAGCCTGGTTGAAATGTACATATTCGGGAGATGCCTTGAATATGTGCACAGTCCCCACGCAGCGATATGATGAACTCGAATGCAACTGCAAGTGGGTGTTGAGATACGCATGAACGAATGAGTGAGTTTGCCTCAGCTTACGACTCTCGAGTTTGATAAATTACAACGCACCTCGTGCGACCATTTCAGTCCCATGACACGTCAAAATAGCAACCAAGTTGAAGAAACAGGGCAATTGAATAAGTACCATCAACTCTAAAATGAACAAAAAGTTATTCAATAAAATTAACCAAACGTATGCGACACGGAACATAGAAAGGTATCGAGTACAGTTCGATGCCATCGAACGATAAAGCCATTCGATAGGAATTGTATAAGATACGTACACGACATGAGTTAAGGAACGATATGATGACCTGCACTCATGGAGTCTCGAGGACGAGACTTGTTTTAAGTAGTGTATTATGTAATGACCCGCTCTGCACTAGCGGAACGCCGATTCAAACGGCAAGTGCAACGACTCGAACGAGTCGTCGACCCGAAGAGTTGGCATCGACCTGATGAAGAATCGATGCAAGGCTTACATTGGCCCGTCAAGAGGAATCCAGACTTAGACTTTCAAAGGCGCGCTCGGAGTATCGCTCGGCCGATGCGAACATCGCTAAGGTGGGTGGCTCCGATGAACCCGTCTTTGCTTAGCCTAGGCACATAACAATACGGACACTATTGCTAGAATCGCTAGGCGATAACACCGTGCATGCTAATAAATGACTCAACACACCTAGCTAAGGGAATAATCCCATCTTGTATGCTTGTATAGAATATGGAAAAGAACTTGGAAAATGAGAACTCTCGTACCGTACTCCATGCTCGTACTAAGGCACAAGCTTACGTTCAAGTCCCTTATGCGTTCAACAATGAAACAATGAATGGTTTTCAACAATGAAATGGAGGACTATCGACATAGTCGTTCCGAGTAGAGTATAGCAACATTAAAAGACTTCGGGACCGATGGGTCGCCAAGGCGACTCCCGCACGGGGAGTTGCATAATATATGAATGAAAGAATGAACGAATAAGTGAATGAATGAATCTACGAATGAATGAATGAATCTACGAATGAATGAATGAATGAACGAACGGACAAGTGAAAGAAAGAAAAGGAGGAATAAATAAAAGATAAGAAAGAAAGGAATGGTTAGCGATAGGTATGACGGGCACGTGCAACGGGGCTTGCTACCCGCGCTACACGGACGCCAACCTGGTCGATAACGCATTATGGCTAAGGGTTAGCCTACGGCTCGGAAACAGCCGTTAAGTTAAAATGACAAACAATACGAAATGGTCGTGGACAATCCCGTCGTATACGGGAGGTGGGAGACATAAGAGATTTCCAGCGGCACGGTCAAAGGGGGGACGTGGCCGGTCCGAACGGAAATCAAAGGGGCTTACGGGCTCACTTAGGTGCGGGCTTGGCCACCCAGGAGACGTAAGTGCAGGATATTTTAAAAGACTATCAGGGTGTTCCAGCCGTACGCTATGATAGGTGAGAAATTACCAAGGGAGAAAGTGTCCAAAATGGCTTGTGGTGCCAGCGACCGGTGCATATAGATTTAAGTGGGCTTTGCTGGTGGCAATCCACATGCAAGTCCTTGCATTGAAATAAATTAGTCTAAGGTAACTAAATGAAGTGCCTTCTGAACAGGCTTGAAGTGTAGCACACCAAAGGATAAAGAGTACTTCGTGAAATCGAGTTAGAAAACACGCCTACGTCGTGCCAGGACCTGAGGCAAGGACACGCCCTTGGCATTGAAAGTTTTTATGAATTATTGACTAACTTGGTTTACTTTGGACAGGGAAGGCCGGACGGTAAGTATGGGTAAGTCGTGCATGTATTTCCATGCAACACATCAAAATCGATAACACGAGATAGGTCATGAGATATGCCATGAAACTGATCCTAAGGCAAGATTAGAAAGACAATTAATGACAGACGGTGCATAAAAGTAAATAGAACGTGTTTGGTGATGATAGCATTGTGAGCGAGCTAGCTTCCCCACCAGTGCATAATAATGTACTGATAACCCCACAGTCTGCTTGCAGGATGCAGGAGTCGTCATCGGGTTAGGAGCTTTCCTCGAACGTGCTAAAGAACGGAGCTAACTCTGGGGCCTTGGAACATTACAAGGAGCTGAAGCACCATATACAGGGCATAATGTATCGAAACATCGCCATAAATCATTCCATCTTGTAAGCCACTTGGCATGCCTTTTATGTTTCAGAGAGAGAGAGAGCTTGAGCGATTTGTAATCTCGGCCTAGCGCCGCTTGTAAACTTCTTGAATGTCAATAAAGAGTTTGAATTCGCTTCAATTTGTGTTCATTTCCTTTCCGCTGCAAATGGGGACACTCTGTGCGACTCTGTGTCCTAGCTCGAATCGACCGTTTTTGGGATTAGCCTTGAACGGGCGCAGTCTAGGCCCGTGCGACATCACGCCTTAGCGAGGACGATCGCTCCTGCGGGAGCGGGGCGTGACAGAAGCTGTTGGCACAGACTGTTATATTTTAAATAGGGTGTTAATTCGACCCATCTCGAAAAAAAATACCTTATGAACTTTGGTTCGGAAGGATTCCAAACATTTCTTATTTCAAAGTTTTTGGATGTCATTGTTTTATCCTGAACACTAAGGACAACTTGGATAAGTTCGACTCTAAAGCAGATGAAAGGATATTTCCCGGATATGCTGCTAAGATTAAGTGATATAGAATTTTCAATAAAAGATCTATGATTGTTGAAGAATCTATTATCGTTACTTTTGTTGAGCTCAATAGTCACAGATCTAGCAACAGTGATGATGAAGGTGTACAAGCAAAAACCGATAAGAGTCCTATGGAAGATCTGACCCATAAATTTGAATCATTGAAGTTCTTACCAGATCATCCAGAGACACTCATTATAGGTGATATATCAAAAGGTGTAAGTACACACTCAATGTAGAACCTAAGAATATAGAAGATGCCTTTAATGATGAGTTTTGGATTAATGTCATGCAAGAGAAACTTAATCAATTTGAGAGAAACTAAGTTTGGAAACTTGTTCCTAAACTTATTGGTGGGTGTTCCGAAATAAACTAAGTGAAGATGGACAAGTTCTACGCAACAAAGCACGTCTAGTGGCACAAGGTTATAATCAAAAAGAAGGTTTTGATTATGATAAGACATATGCTCTTGTTGCTAGACTAGAAGCTATCCGCATATTTTGTGCATTTGCATGTTTTAATGATTTTAAATTATTTCAAATGGACGTAAAAAGTGCATTTTTGAACGGATTTCTAAAAGAAGAAGTTTTTGTGTAATAACCCCCTGGCTTTGAAGATTTTTAAAAACCTGATTATGTCTTCAAACTTAAGAAAGCACTCTATGGACTCAAACAGGCACCTCGTGTAATGCCCCGCTCCGTACGAGGCATTTGGTTGGCTTGTTTGTTTGCTATCAGGATGTTGGACCGTGACTTAAGTTGGGAATCAAGAGAATTGAGACTGATGCAGTCTCTCTTAGCTGGCTAGATGGAATGGGTATTGGAACGTGGCTCGCTGGTGGAGCTATGCTTAGTGGAATTATGCGTGAGTGGAACTGTCCTTCCTCCTCCTTACTCCTTCATGCTTAACAAATGAAGTATTGATATGCTATGAATTATCCCTAAATATTCCATGTTTTAGTTGCTGAATAATAGAGATGCCTACGTCGAGAATTATTGAAATATACAACACATTGAACTGCTAATGTGATTTGAGGCCTGAGAATGAATTGATAACATTGCCCCTTATGCTTAACGCTGACGGAACAAGTAGACACTTGAATAATGAGATGCCATATGAATGATAAAATAAGAGATGAACTGGCTATGCTATCGAACCAATGAACTGAATGAAATACTAGAATCATGTACTCTCTGTATAACTATTGCAAGAATATGAAATGTTGTTTGTCCCTTATAAGCAATGAAAGAACGAATGAATGTTATATTCCTTGTTGAAAGGAACGATATGAGAAACATTGCAATGAAGCAATGAATGAAAAATGATAAAGTATGGGATCCTTGAGATCACCAAATGAAATGATGGTAATGATGAAATGAATAAGTCATTGAATATGACTAATGATGCACTGTTGCCTTTACTTTCTTTAATATATTTTACCATGCGATTATGTTCACAATCGAGTCGGACACGCATTCGTATGGTCATGGACAACTTGTATACAAGGTTTGAGTTTTAATTTCCTCGAACGGTTCCTAGGATCCTAGGGACCGATTCGGCCTAGAAGGAAATAATGATGAGTGTTGTGGGAGAACGGATAAGGCGGGGTGGCATAGAGGCTCGCCACCTACTATGTTGACCGCATTATCTTGAAATGAAATGAAATAAAAAGAGTCCATATGGTTTAACAACACTAGTGACCATATAGTCAGGATGTATGCTAATGAATGTTTGGTGCAGGCAGAGTAAGTATATCTGATAACCTGTATTTGATGCAGGTATGAGAAGTCGGCTATCGATAAGGAATCACATAATTGTGATATTGTATATGTTGGTTCAACTAGCCGGCTTAATATGCTAAATGAAATGATGCTGTGTTGTTGCCTTTAAAATAAGAGACTCTATAACATGCTCAATATGTTAAATGTGAATTTCTAATGCATTACCTTTTAGATCAATGCCATAACCTGTTGAATGATAACACCAAGTATGCTAAACGATGCCCCTTCAAAAAGTATTTCCATAATATGCTGCAACGTGTTAACTCAATGTTGCTTAGATAATGCCTTACACAAAGAAATGCTATACCATGCTATGACCTGTTTACTTCAATATTTCTGCTCAAGAACTGTAAACTGGTGCTAGGCCCCAAATAGAAAGATCATTCTAATAAATGCTGCTTAAATGGTTACTTAAATGTTGGTTTAGACGAGTGGGTTGGATTCTGCTCGCCAGTACATAGATGATGTGCTGACCCACGTTTTTGTGGGCAGGTGCTCGTGCTTGGAATATTCTACACATGATGATTAGCTGGATTGGTCCCGCGGCATCGAAGATTTGTTGGGTATACGGAAGCTCTCCTTGTACAAGATGATGTCTTCTGTTTATGAAGGGCATAATGTATGGAACATTGTAATCAGTTGTACCAGTGAGTTGTAAGCCAAGTCCGTATATCAAGTTGTAATCCAATGTATCCAAGTATCAATTGTAAGCTGTGTAGCATTGTTCAGTTGGTTTTAAATGTAAAGTGGGATTTGTTGTAAGCATTGTACTTCAATACAAGTCTTGTACTCTTCTTCAATTATCAATAAAGAGAATAAAGTTCTATATATCTCTGTGTGACTTCAAGTTATCCTTTTATCTCCGCTGCTATAAAGAAGCGATGTACTTCTATTCAATGAGAAAGATTGTCCTCACTAAACTCAATTTATCTGCTTCTGTCGCTGTGATGTATTTCTATTTGAAGAAAATCAATTATGTATCATCTTTGCCTTGTACAAGTGCAATACCAGACTTGTACGGCATCACGCCCAAGCGAGGACGATCGATTCCAAGTGATAAAATATGTGAATAAATGACTCTACAAATCGGGGCATGACAAATTGGTATCAGAGCACGACTTTACATCCTTGGTCTCTTCTTTGATTCGTTTCAAATCAAAGTTGCATCGACGATTAACCAAAGTTGCTTCCGCGTTCACTCAACGTTGCTTCCGCGATTATGCTGTTATTGTTCGGTAATCATCCTATGTTGCTTGTGTCTGAAAGTTCGTTGACCCTCTTGGCTGCTCACTGGATGTTCCATGCAATAAGTCAAAATACATTGTGATGCCCCTGAATGAATGATTATTGTTGGTTTGGATACAAATAACCCAACAATGACTCGATGCTATAGTATGTATATTATGAATGTTGTTGGGAATATGGGAATATAGAAAAATGGCTATGTACGCTGTAACAAGTTGAGAATTGCAAGTGATGTTGGAAAAGAATTTTGAATAGGGTAATTGATGGATGAGTTAAACGAAACTGGTGAATTGGCTCATGTGTACTGGCTAGTGCTTTCGAGACCCTAAGAATATTGGCTTGTGATATTGAGACCCCGAGATGTTGGCTAAGTGTTGTGATCATTATAGATCATCAATGTTCGGAATAGATTTGAGTGGGATTGTTTAAGGATGGCTTCGTTCTGAGTGGTATATTGCCTCTACCACCTCAGAACGAGATGTATGTTGACCCTTTTCATAGAATAGCAATGAGACTATCTGTGGGTACTGGTTGTACCGAGACTTAGCTGGGAGTCATGTATTGTTGCTAGATGACTCGAATGTCCCTTGACGGTAATGTTATGTGGGGTAGCAAGATTTTCAGAAATTGTAATCGGTGGTTTGGCTAGAAATTGTTTAGTCGAGTGATGACTCAGACTAGTAAAGACAGTTAGTATGTTATGGGTAAATTAATTTGGCTAGAGAATGTTGTGGCTTAGAACATCTAAATGTTGACTTAGGTTGGTTGGATGCAAATCAAATGTGGCTAATACAAAGTTGGTTGCTAAGCTAAAAGTTTTGAAAATATTGTCGATGAACCACAGGAATATTAGAGATCTGTGTCTTGACCCTAAGGTGTAATAGATGTTAATCCATCTTGATCACCAAAGGATAGTCGTTGCATATGTGCATGTATGTTGAGGAATTAAATTACACTAGAAAAATAACAAGTAGTGACTCTGAATACTGTTATTGCCTAGAGGATGGTTAAGTGGTACATAAATTGTCGGATTGAATGGGATGAACTACTCGACCATTGCTACATGAGATTTAAGAATGCCCGTAAGATAGTTTGATGATTGAGAAACGAATAGGAACGAGAAATTACAAATGTGTTGGATAATGTCGGTATAGGTGATTGTTGGTTAGGATATAGATCGTTGGCTTATGACTTAGTGGTGTGACTCTGTCATACGGACCGAATAGTATGGTTCCATAGTCCTATTGAGACTAACGGAATCGATGACCCTTGAACAGTTAGCCTTGGCTTATGGGTTCGTGTGGGTACAAAGGAATTGGAATAGAAATTGAATCATTGAGAATTTTACTTGATAGATTATTAGAACGATGAGAATCGTATGACGGGTTGGGATTGACCGTAGTGTTGATAAATCGATCTTAGTTGATCGTTGGATAAGTCTAAAATGAGCCTCTGTGGGAATTATTTCCTTGAGGAAGACCCTAGATAGATAGACTTGACCCTAGCAACCGTGGGCTGCATGACCAATTGTTGGCATAGCCTACAATGGCGATTAGTTATTCAGACTGAGTTGATACCCATAGGTTTGGGTAGAGTTCCTTAGAACTGTCGGTTGCTTGTTGGCCTTGTTTGCCATTAAAATTGTTTGATTGAAAACTTTAATACAAACAGAACAGTGTTACAATATAGGACTTAGATGTAGTCCTAGGAGTACACTTTTGTTTAAGCTGGGTCCTTAGTGCCAATGGAGCGAGTGGTAATGCGTTGACTCCGTTGACGGGCTGACGACGGTTATCGGTTCTCTGAAGGTGTGGATTGCTCTGGGTGCTGGAGCTTGCTGAGAGGAGGAAGACGTTGAGTGTCTGTATCTGCCTCTCTGATGATTCCTTGTATGTTCGTTGTGGATTCTGTGTGTGTGTGTGTGAAGGAGACGATCCTTCTATTTATAGATTTGCAGGCTGGCTGCTCATGCGCGCATGTGGGATGCGCCGGTGTGGGGACGCCACGTGGAGGTTGCTGATGGAGGCGCGTAGATGATGTGCCCTGATTGAGGGGGAAAACTCTTCATACTGCTGTTGTGAGCCGGCACGTAGCAGAGGAGAAGATCTTTCTGTTGCTGAAATCTTGGGCGAGTTGAGTCAAAGGACACGTGTCATCGACCCATGGCTCGAAGATCTCGGATTTGGTGGGGGGAAGTAATCTGGTGAGCTGCGCCTTGATTGGGCGCAGAAGGAGGTTGCGGCTCATAACCTTTAGGGGTTACAAACTGTTTAGAGCGCATGGCTTTTGAGGCGCATGCAGGCGACTTTCCTTCTGTCTTTCGGGATCAGAGATCAGTCTGGGGCGCATGGCTTTTGAGGCGCATGCAAAGCTTCAACTGGAGACTCTTCTTCTGTCTTTATGGATCAGTGAAGGGTCTGAGGCGCATGGCTTTTGAGGCGCATGCTGGTTTAGACGCATGGCCGTAGAGGCACATGGCGATTTGGACGCATGGCCGTAGAGGCGCATGCGGATGGCCACGTTGTAGTAGCCGTCGGAATAGAGTCATGATGATGCTGACGTTGCCGACGCTTCGTTCTCTGAAAAAGCTGTCAACTGTTCAGACTTTGGGAAGCGTGCTGCCAACTCTGGTGTCAGTTCAGCATTTAATGTTTGTGACGTTCGATGGACAGCTGAGTGGGCACATTGGTCGGTGTTCCACTCGGCATGGAGATGTGAAGGGGGGCGCATCCTCTGTGATGCGCCGGGTACTGTAGGGCACGTCTGTGTGATGCGTCTGATGCTGGAGGGCGCATCCGTGTGATGCACTGTTTGGCTGGCGCATCCGACATGTCCTTTAATGACGCGGCTGTCTCGCTCCTCGAGTGCTATAAATAGCCGTTTGGCTGAATTCGAGGCGTCCGGTTCATCCATTTAATGCAAATTCATTGCACAGAATTTGGAGAGTCATCCACTTGGCGCATGGATTTGATTTGCCCGGCCTATAAATAGTGGCATGAAGAGAAGGTTTGCTCCTCGTTCCCTTTCTTAATTCTAACATGAACTTGGATATGCGGGTGCATTCTGTTGACGAAGTGCTCCCGAGGGTGAAGATGAGACGTCGTGTTGTCTTCGATGCACTTGAAGGTGACTGTTATATCCAAAAGACGGAGTCGAGGGCTTCTGAGGCAGGCGGAAGGTGCCTGTTGCGTCCAAAGATAAGGATGTTCGGGCCTCGTCTCCGTTGTTCCGGAAGAGCCGTAGATCGGAATGGCGGTGCTAGGTTCTCTCTTCCTTCAAAGTGGGTGCCGCCCACTTTGATTGTGTTGAAAGCTCCTTGTGCCATGATTTCGATCACGGTCTTCCTTGGTCTTTGGAGGCTCTATCGAAGCCTCCCCTGGCCACAGCTTTGCCGTGCTCTTCTCTTCCTTGGTTCCAGCCAGAGGGTTAAATGCTTTGTGTGATCGAAGCACTTATCAGGTGACCCTGGCTGGAAGAGCAGCACATAACTGGGCTCTGCTCGGCCAGGTGAGCCTGGTTGGAAGAGTTGCACATGACTGAGCTGCTGAAGGGATGCACATAACTGAGCTGGATGCACATAACTGAGCTGCTGAAGAGATGGTGGGATGCGCCTGGCTGGAGGCGCATGGCATCTGCTGTGCCTAACTGACAGCGCATGGTGACTGCTGCGCCTATCGGAAGGCGCATGGAGGTGGCCGCTGCGCCTATCTGGAGGCGCATGGTGGCCGCTGGCTGTAGATCTAGGATCTTTTTTTTGTAGAAATTCTCCTTTGTGCAACCTTTTCTAGTCATGTAAATAGACTTTTATATATAAATAAAAAGTCCTTCTTCGAATGGCTTATTTTGATTTTGTTGTCTGAGTTCTGGCGCATATAGTGCCTGACGCATGGGCTTTCTGGCTGTGAAATTCCATGCTTCTACAGGCCTAAGAATAAGAAATTAGTATAACCCTAGTAGTCGTCTACTCTAGGGAAGTCACCTGAATGATTAAGTTTAGTTGTCAATGTAGCTAACCTTAGAGATTGACTGAATAATAGGTGACCATTGGAGACCCGTAGAATAACCTTGTGGTATTGAACGAGAGATGGTGGTAATGAGTATTGACCTAAGGGAATATATGCTTCAACTTGTGCCTTGGAGATGGTTGACCTTTCTAAGTTATATGGCGGCCATAAGTGGGAATTGCAATCGTAAGGTAAGACTTGAGTGTACCTATAGTCGGGTAGCTAAGTTAACCTTGATTGTTGCATAGAATTATACCCTGACTCGGGTAATCGATAGTGGGTGATGTCGGATTGTCTTATAAAAAAAATAAATTGCCTTGGTGAGAAATATTGTTGGATTTAGGAAGGAATATGGTTGCATGTTGTGAACTCCTGATATGATTGGCTCTAAGATTAGACCCTTGATTGAATGTTAGAATTATTGTGCCTGGATAGAGAGCTTAACCAAGTTGTCCTTGATGTTAAGTGTTGTGGCCTGGAAGATAGTGATTGTGGCAAGTGAATAAAGTGATAAGTCAATTGAAAGGATGCTAAGTCGGATTTGGAAAAGAGAATTATATCGTGGCTGATCGAATCGCACTAACATAGAAGTTGGTTGAAGTACATATATTTTGGGGAAGCCTAAAATGTGTGTATGGATCCAGCCGAAGTGATAGGTTGCGACTGAGATAATATTATGGGAAGAGTTATCACGGACTTTGGCTGAAATGCATATGTTTTGGGGATGCCTAAAATATGTGTATGGATCCAAACGAAGTGATATGTTGCGATCAAGATAGAAATGCAAGAAAAATGTTGGTGAATCAATGAGAAGTTACAAGTAATTGAAAAAGAGATAAACAGATCGAATCGTTGATGGATTTAAATGGTACTGTTGGATAGCTATTTTGAAATAACCGAGTGTGTTGAAATGAATGTTGAGTTGAAGCTGAATGAGTAACTTGTTGTGACTAAGTTAATTTAGTAGATGAGTTGTTTCCTCAAGTTTCGAGGACGAAACTTTTTCTGATTGGTATATTATGTAATGCCCCGCTCCGCACGAGGCATTTGATTGGCTTGTTTGTTTGCTATCAGGATGTTGGACCGTGACTTAAGTTAGAAATCAGGAGAATTGAGACTGATGCAGTCTCTCTTAGCTGGCTAGACAGAATGGGTATTGGAACGTGGCTCGCTGGTGGAGCTACGCTTAGTAGAATTATGTATGAGTGGAACTGTCCTTCCTCCTCCTTATTCCT
This sequence comes from Iris pallida, assembly GCA_029216955.1. Classification (NCBI taxonomy): domain Eukaryota; kingdom Viridiplantae; phylum Streptophyta; class Magnoliopsida; order Asparagales; family Iridaceae; genus Iris; species Iris pallida. Next base: position 2,132,046 of record JANAVB010011200.1, on the reverse strand, counting down.
TCATGCTTAACAAATGAAGTATTGAAATGCTATGAATTGTCTCTAAATGTCCCATGTTTTAGTTGCTGAATAATAGAGATGCCTATGTTGAGAATTATTGAAATGTACAACACATTGAACTGCTAATGTGATTTGAGGCCTGAGAATGAATTGATAACATTGCCCCTTATGCTTAACGCTGCCGGAACAAGTAGACACTTGAATAATGAGATGCCTTATGAATGATAGAATAAGAGATGAACTAGCTATGCTATCGAACCAATGAACTGAATAAAACACTAGAATCATGTACTCTCTGTATAACTGTTACAAGAATATGAAATGTTGTCTGTCCCTTATAAGCAATGAAAGAATGAATGAATGTTATGTTTCTTGTCGAAAGGAACGATATGAGAAACATTACAATGAAGCAATGAATAAAAAATGATGAAGTATGGGATCCTTGAGATCATCAAATGAAATGATGGTAATGATGAAATGAATAAGTCATTGAATATGACTAATGATGCACTATTGCCTTTACTTTCTTTAATATATTTTACTATACGATTATGTTCACAATCGAGTCGGACACGCATTCGCATGGTCATGGACAACTTGTATACAAGGTTTGAGTTTTAATTTCCTCGAACGGTTCCTCGGGCCCTGGGGACCGATTCGGCCAAGAGGAAATAATGATGAGTGCTATAGGAGCACGGATAAGGCGGGGTGGCATAGAGGCTCGCCACCTACTATGCTGACTGCATTATCTTGAAATAAAATAAAATGAAAAGAGTCCATATGGTTTAACAACACCAGTGACCATGTAGTCAGGATGCATGCTAATGAATGTTTGGTGCAGGCAGAGTAAGTATATCTGATAACCTGTATTTGATGCAGGTATGAGAAGTCGGCTATCGGTAAGGAATCACATAATTGTGATATTGTATATGTTGGTTCAACTTGCCGGCTTAACATGCTAAATGAAATAATGTTGTGTTGTTGCCTTTAAAATGAGAGACTTTATAACATGCTCAACATGTTAAATGTGAATTTCTAATGCATTGCCTTTTAGATCATTGTCATAACCTATTGAATGATAACACCAAGTATGCTAAACGATGCCCCTTCAAAAAGTATTTCCATAATATGCTGCAACGTGTTAACTCAATGTTACTTAGATGATGCCTTACACAAAGAAATGCTATACCATGCTATGACCTGTTTACTTCAATGTTTCTGCTCAAGAACTGTAAACTGATGCTTGTAGGAGCGTAAAAAGTGCTTCAAAGAAAGAGTCATCCCATTCATAAGTGATCGGTTTTTACGCCAAGCAGAGCGGGTAATCTCTTTTACGCCCAAGACTAGGCTAATCAATTTACGCCTAAGCAGGCTGATCATTTTACGCTTGGGTCTACACCTGTGATTTTACGTCAAGGACAGAGCAGCCTCTTTTACGCTGGACAAAGCTATCAAATCTAGCATTTAATGCAAACTCTGACATGAAGATATTAATGATGGCATTTACCACAGAATTCAATGGGATTTGTCTTATACAAAGACCATTGTTGTCGTTTATGGGGATCGAGCTACTTTACGCTCACTGAATGGTTTCTTTTACGCACGGAGTTTTACATGAGTCCTTACGCTCATAAAACAATGTGTGCGTAAAGTCTATTTGAGCTATTTTACGCTCAAGGTTATTCAATAAACCACTTTACGCTGGAAACCTATGACAGAGCTATTTTACGCTCATCTTACTGCTTTACGCCCAGAGGATGTTGGAGCTATTTTTACGCCCTATTCTTTCTGGCCAGTTTAGAACGTGGTTTGCCTACATGACCTTCATACCACATATTTCGAAGAACGTGTGTACATGTATCCTATTCTTACTGAAATGATGGGACGCGTGTCAATGTATGCAAAGGATGACTCTAATCATGGGTGACAGTTATTAGCGTAAAGACAGACTTTGATGCTCTTTTACGCACAGAAGCCCCAGTCTATAAATAGACTCATTTTTCTCAGAACAAGACAGAGAGAACAGGAGAGAATACAGAGATCAGGACTTCAAGATTTTGATTCTCCAGAGTATTTTTCTTCAACTTTTCTTTCAGAACAGAGTGAAGCAAAGCAGAAAAGCATTCGGCCTCGCCATCAGTGCCCAAGTGCGTCGATACCTTTCTGGTGACTTAGTTCTTCCAAGTTGTTCTACTTCAAGCAGTGATCTTCATCATCATCATATGGTCCAAGGAACAAAGTGATCATTTACGAATCAGACTTCCATAGCAATACTTTCCCAGAATCAAATTTGTACTTCTTGTACTTTTTCTCGTTTTATTTTCAAAATCCAACCTTTTGTTTGGCAATTTTATTAAGTGAAACAAAATGGCGACTCTGCTGGGGACTACTTTCTCCTCCGACGAGGAAGTGATTGCTCAATATGATGATGTTTCGGTCGGTTCGACCAAGAAGACTCTGGTTGTGCACTTCGACCAGACTGCCTATGAAGAAATGCTCCGAACTGGGGGTGGTTCTCGCCATTCCAATGTTCAAAAGTCTCGCAAAGCACGAAAAGTTTGGATTTCCAAATCCAAAGTGGTTTCTGATCTCTCTGTTGTTTCTGATGACAAGGGAATTCTTTCCACTCCTGTCGTAGGGGCTCCCGTTCGTAACGAGGCAGTCCTTACTTCAGAGTTGCACTCAAAGTGTAATAATTTATGTCTCGTTTGTAACGGTGAAGATAATCAGGTTTCACGCCCACTGCGTAGGAATCAAGTTTTACGCTCAGTGGGTAAGAACCACATTTTACGCTCAAGGCATAAGAATGAGTCTCCCATTTGTAATGTGGCAGATTCTAATGTTTCTGAGTGTAAGAATCAGTCTCCCGTCGGTAACATGGTAGGCCCACACAAATTACGCTCCTCGCGTAAAACAAAATCTTCCGTCCGTGACGTGATAGATAATCAATTTTTACGTTTTACGCGTAAAGATAAGTCTCCTGTCTGTGACAGTGTAGATAAAATTCATAACAATGTTTGCACATCTAATGTGAATGTACCTAAACGCATACAGCATAAAAATGTTGTTGGTAAAACTTTTGTCCTACACCAACAACCTTCTTATACTGCTTTACGCACCAAACTTGCAAATCACGCGCCATGAAAATGGAGTCCTTCGTGCTAAATCTCAAGATTTACGCACACAACTCCAAACGCGTAAAAATGTACAGTTTGGTTCTGCGAATGAAGCCAGTAATCTTCTTTATACACAAGGGACTAAACGTTTTTCTACCCCAAATGTAATAAAGAAGAATATTCCCTCCACTCCTTCTGACTTACGTGAATTGCTAATTCAAAAGCGTAAGAATTCACAATCTCCAGTGACGTTCTCCCAAGAAAAACATCATTGTGAATATCATCAGGTTGTGATCAATTGTTGTTGTTCAGCTTCAAAACGGTCAGTTTTTGATCGAACTGAGTTTTTCGCTTCAGCCTCAAGCTGAAGACCAAGAAGATGAGCTGTCATATGCATCAGTCAACATGGCATCTCATACTAACAGAGGACGACAACCGAGACGGAACATGTCCCAAACTCCAGGTCAACAACAGTTCAACAGACTTCTTGATTCCTTTGAAGGAGTATATCAGAATACTCGATCAAGAAGACAAAGACAATTGCAGACTTCTGATTCAGAAGCTGGGGGTACTCAATCTTTTGAGTCGGATACCGATAGTGTGGATTCATACTTCTATACTAATCCCTCTATATCTTCAAGAGAGGTTGAATCCTACGCTGTTGGAGATGAACCAGAGACATCATCTGCTAATACGGAACAACGTCTCACTGCCGTGGAGCAATCATTGAAAGACATGCTCAACATGGTGCAGAGCATGCATCAGATAATTTTGAATCAGCAAACTGCTCAACCCACAGTAATAACTCCGACACCAGTAGCAGCACAAACTCAAGATAGTCAAGGGGCTGATATACCTTCGAATATTCAAGAGCCTGCTGTTAATCAAAATTCTGCATCTCCAGATCCCATCATTCCAGAAGATGTACCACCTCCAATGGGGGTTACGGTACATCCAACAACTATTCAATCAAATGTGCTTCCTCAAACCAATGAAGCCATTCAAGCAGTGCGTGAACTCAAAGCACAGTTTGAAGTTTTGAGGCACAAAGATCAGCTCCAGAGGTTAGGGATTAAGCAACCTTATCCTCCTCATTGGAATGATGTACCCTTCCCTTCGAAGTTCAAGTCACAATCCATGGTTTTATTCGATGGAAAAGCATCTCCCAGTCAATATATCAATTACTTTGATATTATGACTGTACACTTGCAGAAAAATGATGCTCTCCTCACTCGAGTATTCATTGGGTGCTTGACGGGTTCAGCTTATGACTGGTATCGTAGCTTACCCGATAACTCTATTTCGTCTTTTGACGAATTCAAGGCAATGTTTCTCTCCCGCTTCTATGAAGGAGGTATGGACATGAACATGTCCTCCTTAATAGAAATAAAACAAAAGGAGAAAGAAGATACTCGGACGTTCATTGAACGTTTCCGACAGGCTACTCTAAAGATGCCTCCTGGTATGCCAGATTCAGCGTTGATCGATACATGCAAGATGAATCTACGACCATCCATTGCTGTCTTCACAGGTTCCCAATTTACAGATTAGGCTTCATTTATCATAGTAGCAGTTTCTGCCGAGAACAATGGTAGGTTGGCTCGGGAACATGGGATGATTTTCGCTTCAGAAGATAAAGGAAAGAAAAGTAATCCTGGTAATAATCCTGGCAATCGTAACGTGAAAGGAAAAGATACTCTTATGGTCAATCTTTCCAAGAACAAAACGACATCGAACAATCAAGAGTCTTCCAGGCCAAAGGAAGAGTATTCTTTTGACGAAAGTGATATCCCAGGGATATTTCAGTGTCTGGTGAAAAGTGGTAAACTTCAGATTCCGGAGCCTAAAAGACCTAATGAGGTGAATCTGACTGACAATCCCAAATATTGTATCTATCATAGATACATTAATCATCCTACCAGTGCTTGCTATGTCTTGAAAAAGAAGATCCAAGACCTGATAAATGGTGGCGCTATCGCTTTAACCAATGATGACCATACGGTTACAACCAACATGGTCTCTCTTCAGTTTGGAGATTTTCCTCCACAATAAGTCCCAGATAGAATTATCCCAATTCCGAAGGCGACGATGAAGATCGTGAATATCCCGCCTGCCAGGGAAGAAAATATAGGATTGTTACCGCTCACATTGAAGAATGGTGAAATCATGTGGGTACATCCTGACTTAATACCTGAGTTGGATAATGAAGGTAAAACTTTAAAATCCAGGAAAGGTAAGAAAGTCAAAACCTGCAACATGATTTCTCATGTTATTACAAATTCTGATGACTTGGATCACCTATGGGATGGCCTTCCCCTAGAAGGTAGACTGAAAGGACTAAACATCTGTCCTCCAAGTCTAGCTCCTCCTACCAAGCTCAAGCTTACTCATCAGCAGTGGCTAGCCATGAATAGTGTTCCTTTATACCGGGCACAACAAGTCTTTGCTGCTTATGAAAAAGTTCCAACAGGGATCTCTCCTCGTATCCCGAATCCTTCTCCTCCCTTAACTATGGAGACGTCTATGCTTCATTCTCCTGTAGTTGCAGAGGTTTCTTCCTCTTCCTGTGCTGAAATACCTATCCAAAGTTCACTGCCTATCCACTTGTATAGTCAGCAATCTGTCCTTCTCATGAGGAAGATGGGTTACAACTTTCAAAAGACAGAAGGTTTGAATTATGATAAAGGAATATGTCTTCCTTTACAAATTCAAAATCAGAATTCTACTGCTGGATGGGGTTCTGAAGTGCCTCGTAACAACCCTCATAAGAAAAAGACTAAGGGAAGAAAGACTAAATCCTGTAATATGGTACTTCCTTCTCCTGAGTCTGAAGAAGAAACTTTTGCTGGTACAAGATCTGGAAAAGAGTACCATAAAGACTATGAGGAATCCTCCAGAGAAGCAGAAGATGTAGTGGAAACTCTACCAGTTCAACCTTTTCCTGTTCCTATTAAACCATCTGTGGTTGAAAAGGGGAAACAGAAGGCAGTACGCTTTGATATCCCATTGAAGCCTGCTTCCAATCAGGGGGTGGTAATGAAGCCTTACAAATTTGACATTCTAGCTCAGTTAGCCAATACTTCAGCTAGACTTTCTATATTTGAACTGCTTCGCCTTTCCAGAGAAAGCAGAGAGACTTTGAGCGAAGCTTTACTTCAAGCAGATTCATGCTTGGCACAACTCAAGACTCCTGATAATATACCAGTGTCATGTCCGCAATGTCATAGTGTGATGGAAGTAATTCCCAACATCACCTTTACACAAGAGGATATGCTATTGAAACACAACAAGCATGATAGGCCTCTGTGTTATACTGGATATATCGGATCCACTGAAATTGATAGGATTTACATCGATCCTGGGTCTTCAATTAGTATAATTCTTCAGAGTATACTAAGACCCCTGAGGATTCCTACTAGTGAGCTGACTTATACTAGTACTACGATAGTCGGTTTTAACTCTGGCAAGAGCAAACCACTGGGGAAGATTCGTCTGCAGATTCAGATTGGTGATCTTCGAACTATGGTAACTTTCTATGTTATCAACTCGGATGTATCCTACAATATTCTTCTTGGAAGACCGTGGATTCATGAGCACAATATTGTGCCTTCAACTCTTCACTAATGTTTCAAATATGTGGACTCCCAAGGAGTTGTGAAAACTGAGTTTGCTGATATTAATCCATTCAAAGGTGTTGAAGCCTACTTCTCTGATTCAAGGCTTTATAAACAAGAGCATGTGAAAGATATATCAGACATGGCTGAAGATCAATCGCCCTCTGAGGATCACTCTATTAATGAAGATCCGCCAGAGGAGCAACCTTTGAAGATCATAGTCAAGGGACGAATCCAAACCCAACCTGTCAATGATCAACATTTGATGATCAAGATTAAAGGAAGAACTCAAACTTCATCTGAGGAATCAATAAATATTCCTGCCAAAAGCCAAGTTCAACCTTTTTTGATCAAGGTCAAAGGACATACTTCTTGTACAAATAATCCGGAATTACCATTGATTGTTAATCTTGGCAAATCTACGCAGAAGACAGATGATGGTCCACTGTTGATTAATCCGAAGCGCAGCAATCAGACTGTAAATGATGTAAATATTGATCATTATGTACTTTTTGATATCAATAAAGATTTCATGTTCGAGTATATGGCTGTCAAGTTTATTGAGAGAATGACTTTATCTTCTGATAATCAAAGTCATCAATATAAAGACAACATAGAACCGGAAGAAACTTTATACATTGATCATAAGGAGAATTCTTTCCCTCCTTATACAGATGTTGGACCGTATGCTCAAAGGTTCCTAACATCTTCTCCTTATCTTCTACCTGTGGCCGCTTCATCACAAGCTTGCATAACTTTTAGACGTCATGAAGAATCTTATTTCGTGGTTCCGTCTGATAAGAAAAACAAGCACCAAATTGTGTTTGGCCTGGCTAGAAATATCCCTGTTGCTCAGACAGATGAGCTGAAAGATAAAGACAAAGGAAGAATCCGAATTGATAAATACAGTCAGCAATCTATCAAGATCATCCAGAACATGAGGTATGATTTGAAGACTATGCAAGGTCTCAATCAGGGCAAGGGCAGACGATTACCATTATGTGGTGATCCGTTTTACCAAAAGACTCGTCATGGGTTGGGATATGATCCGTCTCACATGTTTTATGATGATATACAAGAAGAATTCTCTTCCAGCTCTTCACAATTATTAGATTCAGAGGAACTTCAATCTAAAGATGAATCTGGACAAGTACTCTCAGTCAATATGGTTCAAGCCGATGATAAATCAGAGCCATTTGAGAATGATCCTTGGGCTCAACAGATGGATACTCAATGGGAACTTCATTTTGAACAACGACAGCCACCTACAGAAGATGAGGTTATTCAGATTGATGTTGGAGATGGAGTTACGTCCAAACCAATATTCATCAGTAAGAATCTTTCTGAAGATGAAAAGGAAGAGCTGATAAAACTTATAAAAGATTATATTGACATCTTTGCATGGAGTTATGAAGATATGCCAGGGCTAGATCCTACAGTTGCTACCCATAAACTCAACACTTTGCCTAATGTCAAGCCTGTAAAACAACAGCAACGACGCTTTAGACCAGATATGATGGATGCAATTGAAGCAGAAGTCAAAAAGCTGATTACGTGTGGCTTTGTTCGTGAAGAACAACACCCAAATTGGGTGACCAATATTGTTCCTGTTATAAAGAAGAACGAAAAAGTCCGAGTTTGTATAGATTACCGAGATCTTAATACAGCTTGTCCAAAGGACGAATTTCTACTTCCAATTACTGATATCATGATAGACAATACATGTGGTTTTAAACGCATGTCTTTTATGGACGGATTCTCAGGATACAATCAAATCAAGATGCATCCAGAAGATGAGAAGCATACCGCTTTTCGTATACCTCTTGGGGTCTACTGCTATACAGTTATGCCATTTGGTCTTAAAAACGCCGGTGCCACGTATCAACGGGCTATGAGCAATATCTTTCAAGAACATCTACGGAAGATAGTTGAATGCTATGTAGATGACATTGCTGTTAAAATTCGGTCAAAGAATGATCACATTCAGGACTTGAAGACAGTATTTGAATTGATGCGCCAACATCAATTGAAAATGAACCCTACTAAGTCTTTCTTAGGGGTTTCTAGTGGCAAGTTTCTAGGATTTGTCATTACCTCTCAAGGTATCCATGTTGATCCTGATAAGGTTAAAACAATTCTTGAAATGCGTCCTCCTCGTAATCTGAAAGAACTCCGTGGCTTTCAAGGTCGTATTGCTTATATCAGAAGATTTATATCTAATCTTTCTGGGAGATGTCAACCTTTCTCCCGTCTATTAAAGAAAGGGGTATCTTTCGTCTGGGATAAAGCGTGTCAAAAAGCCTTCAATGACATTAAGCAATATCTTACAAACCCACCTGTTCTGGTACCTCCGGTGGTAGGAAGACCATTTTTGCTATATGTTCGAGCTTTGGATCATTCACTTGGCGCTCTTCTGGCACAGAAAAGTGATATGGGTCATGAACAAGCAACATATTATCTGAGCAGAATGATGGTCGGAGCTGAACACAGATATACTCCTGTAGAAAAGGAATGTCTAGCTTTGGTTTTTGTCGTCCAAAAGACAAGACATTATGTCACCGGACAGACTATTCATGTCATCTCCAGAATAAATCCCATTCGGGTATTGATGAGGAAACCGAGCATTCTTAATTCCAGGTTAGCTACCTGGGCGATGTTGCTCACTCCTTATGATATGATTTATGTGCCTCAAAAATCAGTGAAGGGCCAAGCGTTAGCTGATTTCTTAGCTGCTCTTCCTATACCTGAAACTTCGAAGTTATATGAAGACATTCCAGACGAAGTAGTGGATTGTAACATGACTTTGAAGAATGATATATGGCAATTATATTTTGATGGAGCATCACGAGTGGGACCTAAAGGCAATATTGTCTCTGGGGTAGGAATTGTCTTGGTTTCTCCTGACAAAATGGTCATATACCGTACCTATTCTCTTAATGAGCCATGCTCTAACAATGTAGCAGAATATAATACTCTATTAATTGGTCTCCAAGTAGCAAAACAATTGGATATTGAATTCTTAGAGGCTTATGGAGATTCTTAATTGATCATTAATCAAGTTAGAGGGACTTATGAAGTCAGAAATCCTGATCTCATCCCCTATCATCAAGTGGTAGTCGAGTTGGTCCTATCATTCAAAAGATTCTTCATTGAATTTATACCACGCTCTCAGAATATGGAGGCTGACACTCTTGCCAGCTTAGCTGCAGACTTGGTTGTCCCAATCCGAAGGCAAAATATAATTACTTTGTTAGACCGAGACTTGTTCTGTGTGAAGAGTAATCTGCATATTGAACAAAGTTATACTACAGAGTCAAGTTTCCAGCAGAAAGATTGGAGAACTCCATTCATTGATTATGCAGTTCATGGAATTTTGCCTGAAGATCCTAAAGAAGCTGCATCAATTAAGAGACGATCATTTCGATTCTATTATGATTCGTCTTTACATATGTTATATCGTCGTTCATATGACGGACTCTTGCTGCGCTGTCTCTCAGAAAGTGAAGCCAAACAAATACTGCGTGAGGCTCATGATGGTGTCTGTGGTGCTCATCAACCGGGTCCAAAGTTGCAAGACCGTATTCGAAGAATGGGGTATTATTGGCCTTCTATGATAGCAGATGCTGTAGACTATGCCAGAAGATGTAAAGCATGTCAGATTCATGATGATTTTATTCATCAACCATATGAATTTCTACATCCTACAGCAGCCTCTTGGCCCTTCGAAGCTTGGGGTATAGATGTAATTGGTCCTATTAACCCTCCTTCTGTCAAAGGACATCGGTTCATACTAGCTATAACCGATTACTTTTCGAAATGGGCAGAAGCAGTCCCCCTTGCGGAAGTGAAAATATCTAATGTGATCAGTTTCATCAAGTACCATGTCATTTATCGTTTCGAGATTCCTCGACGGATAATTCATGACAATGGTCCACAATTTGCCAGTCAAGCATTTTATCGATTCTGTGACAAGAATCGAATTCAGAATTTGGCTTCTACGGCTTATAATCCAGCTGCTAACGGTTTAGCTGAAGCTTTCAATAAGACGATCATCAAACTTCTCAAAAAGTTTGTTTCTTCCAATAAACGTGATTGGAATGAGAAACTTGGAGAATGTTTATGGGCTTTTCGAACAACAGTCCGGACTCCTACTGGTTTTACACCATTATCATTGGTTTACGGATGCGAAGCTGTTCTCCCATTGGAAATCCAGATCCCTTCTCTACGAATAGCCATTGCTAAGGAGCTAACTACGGAGAATAATGATCGCTTACGACTCCAATAACTTGAAGGATTGGATGAGAAGCGTCTTCAAGCACAACAACACATTGAACTGTACCAAGCCCGCATATCTCGAACTTTTAATCGTAAAGTTAAGGAGAGGGTATTCAAAGTTGGCGAGCTCGTATTAGCTGTTCGGAGACCGATGGTAATGACTCATAAAAGTAAAGGGAAATTCCAAGCAAAATGGGAAGGCCCTCATGTAATTGAGTCCGTGTTTTCTAATGGCGCCTATTGGTTGTCAAAACCCAATGGAGATCTACTCATGCTACCGATCAATGGCAAATTTCTTAAGAAATACTATGCATAAAAAAAAGAAAAGAAAGAACAAAAATAAAACTTCTTTTATTATTATTTTTGTTCAAAATAAAAGACTAAGGACGAGGGCCACTCCCTTCCTTATTGAATACATAGTCGGCCAAGGCATAGAAGGCATCGTTTCCTGAACACATGAAAAATTTGCAGGCAGCCATCCTCGACGCTTCTTCTTCAGGAGTTTTCCCTGGCTCTACTAAAAAAGCAAGGATATCTTCGGGTGGCTTGGGCGCAGAAGAGCTTCCACCTATTTCGGTTGAGCCTGATGAGCCTGATGCAGGGAGCTCAATGGGGAACGTCTCAATGATGCCCTCGATTTTCTGGGGGACTTCATTCTTTTGCTGTATATCTTCGGAAGACATTTCCAATAGAGAAGCAGAAATAAGAATGGAATGATTACAGAGAATTCTCACCTATTTATAGAGGAGAATTATTAATGAACTAGTTTCTGAAGTGGAGAAACGACTTTTCATTTCCGAAAAGACTCGTCCGTTCATGTTACCAAGTTCATCCATTAAGGAATTGAATCACCCTTTCTGTTCCCAAAAAATACGCTGATTCATCCACTGTCTTGCATATACGCTCACAATATCTGTCTTCTTATTCCCCAGCTACCAAGGTTTGGTTAAGCTGACTTCTTGTTTCCAGGGAAAGGGATTTTATATCTTCTATATCAATTGATTAGAAAGTGGGATTCGCTATTTCTCATGTTTCCATGACCTCTGAATAAATATTAAATCTACTTTCTTTTCCTATCTATCACTTCTATTTGACCTCTGCATAGATATTAATCTAATTTTCTTTTGAGTTCATATATGCTATTATGTCCATATTACCTCTGATAGTATCATATACTCTAAAACAGAAAATAAGATTTCATTTATCTATCATGTCCATATTACATCCAGATAGATACAAATCATTGATCATAGAAGAATCATTATTTTCATTCCCATATCATCAAAAAGTCTATTACATTTCTTAGACTTTCTTACAAGTTACAATGGAAATCTTTTACATTCTTGGATTTTCATTCTATACACCAACGATAACCTAATAGAGATCTATTTCTTCTTTGATCCTCTTTGACGGGTTCGTTGTTGGTGGCAGTTTCTGACTGTCTGAGCCCCAGTGGCAATCAGAACCGCAGGAATCAAACTCTGGTCTTCTCTCTCAGACGAGAGGAGAATCCCAGGGTATGGCAGCCCGAAGGCGTATTGCTGCCAATACAATTGGTGGATTAGTGGCGGCACCTCAAAGGAGATAGGAATGTATCCAGCATTGGGATACGATTCCTAGTTCTGCCGTGAAAGGAACTCTACTACCCGATTTCTCGGGGTAGAGTTGACTCCACCATCCAACTCTCCGTGTATAAAGGCTCTTCCTACCAACAGAGGAAGACCCTTCGATCTCACGAAGAGTTCTGAGTTATCTGATTTGCGCGTCAAAAGCGCATGAGCTCCCTGATGTTGATGTCAGAAGAACGCTCCTCACAGCGTCAAAATCGCCAATGCCGGTTCTGGAAAAGCTGCTCAGCCAAACTTCTGCAGAAAACAACAAAGAAGAAGTGTTTTAAAACAGAAGTATTATCAGATGCGTATTAAACGCTAACTAAAAATAGATCACAGGGCTTTTACGCCAGTGATTCAGCAAGGCATTTTTACGCCAGTGCTTCAGCAAGGCTTTTACGCCAGTGATTCAGCAAGGCATTTTTACGCCAGTGCTTCAGCAAGGCTTTTACGTCGGTGATTCAACAAGGCTTTTACTCCAGCAATCAGCAAGGCTTTTACGCTGGTGATTCAGCAAGACTTTTTACGCCAGTGCTTCAACAAGGCTTTTTCACCAGTGATTCAGCTAGGTTTTTCACGCCAGTGCTTCAGCAAGGCTTTTACGCCAGTGCTTCAACAAGTTTTCTTTTTACGCTCGTCAAGAATTTACGCTCATGAATAGATGATTTAAAAAAAAAAAATTTACGATCGGACTTACCACTTAAGTTGAATGGTTTGGCTCTAATAGTGGTTGAATCCACGTCTAAAGACTGGGCGTACAAAAGAACGCTGTGGGAAAGCTCCGCCATTGTCATTTGTTGGAGAACAACATCACAGAAAGTTATCTTCAGAGGAATGAGTACGAGAATATATGAAACATTCTCGGCTATTGATAAAGGCTGAAGAACTGTTGGGATGAGTCTATTTCGGGGGAAGATCCTATTTAAAGGCTCTCGTAACCACAAGACAGACGCCACGTGTCGGTTTGTTTCTTGGGAATGAACAACCATGGAAACAGTCAAAATAAGTGTTGAACAATTCTATCTACCAACAGATGAGATTAACATCAAGATTTTATTTATAAAGGGGGGAGTGGACCCCTACATATAAGAGAGTCGCAATACACGGAATATCATTTTCTTTCTCCTTCGTTGGGTTGACGAAGGGAGGCACCCAATTCGCGCATGTTGCGAATCCCAGAGCGACGCATCAGATTTAAAAACGCTTTTGCATCTCCTGAGCCTTCGTATGCAGTTGGAGGACCACCATCAATGCGATTAAAGATGGCAGGAGTTACTCCAAAACACTCTAAAAAGTTGCACGCCCGCTCGAAGTCAAGCCTGGAGCTCGAAGCCTCTTTGTTGGTAATCTTGTTCTTCGGCGCCATGACAAAACGAGGATGAATGTCAAAAATAAAGAATTTATCCTTATTTATACAAATCAAAACAACTCTTCACATTCCTCGTTGGGAACTGTTCACTCGGGAAGATAAAGAGACGTTCGAAAGTTTCGAGAAAGAAATTTATTGTGGCGGTCAAGTGTTGACCGACATTATTTTTTTTGAAAAATTACGCTGACTGTTGGACATCTCCGCTTTTACGTGGATGGCTGTTGCGTATCCCAAATTTTACGCTGGCAGATCAAATCACAACTTTTACGCTTCTGTTCAAAGTGTTTCAAATGTTGGAGATATTTGAAAACTTTGAAGGGGGTCTTGTAGGAGCGTAAAAAGTGCTTCAAAGAAAGAGTCATCCTATTCATAAGTGATCGGTTTTTACGCCAAACAGAGCGGGTAATCTCTTTTACGCCCAAGACTAGGCTAATCAATTTACGCCTAAGCAGGCTGATCATTTTACGCTTGGGTCTACACCTGTGATTTTACGCCAAGGACAGAGCAGCCTCTTTTACGCTGGACAAAGCTGTCAAATCTAGCATTTAATGCAAACGCTGACATGAAGATATTAATGATGGCATTTACCACAGAATTCAATGGGATTTGTCTTATACAAAGACCATTGTTGTCGTTTATGGGGATCGAGCTACTTTACGCTCACTGAATGGTTTCTTTTACGCACGGAGTTTTACATGAGTCCTTACGCTCATAAAATAATGTGTGCGTAAAGTCTATTTGAGCTATTTTACGCTCAAGGTTATTCAATAAACCACTTTACGCTGGAAACCTATGACAGAGCTATTTTACGCTCATCTTACTGCTTTTCGCCCAGAGGATGTTGGAGCTATTTTTACGCCCTATTCTTTCTGGCCAGTTTGGAACGTGGTTTGCCTACATGGCCTTCATGCCACATATTTCGAAGAACGTGTGTACATGTATCCTATTCTTACTGAAATAATGGAACGCGTGTCAATGTATGCAAAGGATGACTCTGATCATGGGTGACAGTTGTTAGCGTAAAGACAGACTTTGATGCTCTTTTACGCACAGAAGCCCCAGTCTATAAATAGACTCATTTTTCTCAGAACAAGACAGAGAGAACAGGAGAGGATACAGAGATCAGGACTTCGAGATTTTGATTCTCCAGAGCATTTTTCTTCAACTTTTCTTTCAGAACAGAGTGAAGCATGCAGGAAAGCATTCGGCCTCGCCATCAGTGCCCAAGTGCGTCGATACCTTTCTGGTGACTTAGTTCTTCCAAGTTGTTCTACTTCAAGCAGTGATCTTCATCATCGTCATATGGTCCAAGGAACAAAGTGATCATTTACGAATCAGACTTCCATAGCAATACTTTCCCAAAATCAAATTTGTACTTCTTGTACTTTTTCTCGTTTTATTTTCAAAATCCAACCTTTTGTTTGGCAATTTTGTTAAGTGAAACAATGCTAGGCACCAAATAGAAAGATCATTCTAATAAATGCTGCTTAAATGGTTACTTAAATATTGGTTTAGTCGAGTGGGTTGGATTCTGCTCGCCAGTACATAGATGATGTGCTGACCCACATTTTGTGGGCAGGTGCTCGTGCTTGGGATGTTCTACACGCGAAGATTGGCTGGATTGGTCCTGCGGCATCGAAGATTTATTGGGCATATAAAAGCTCTCCTTGTACAAGATGATGTCTTCTGTTTCTAAAGGGCATAATATATGGAACATTGTAATCAGTTGTACCAGTGAGTTGTAAGCCAAGTCGGTATATCGAGTTGTAATCCAATGTATCCAAGTATCAATTATAAGCTGTGTAGAATTGTTCAGTTGGTTTTAAATGTAAAGTGGGATTTGTTGTAAGCATTGTACTTCAATACATGTCTTGTACTCTTCTTCAATTATCAATAAAGAGAATAAAGTTCTATATATCTCTGTGTGACTTCAAGTTATCCTTTTATCTCTGCTGCTATAAAAAAGTGATGTACTTCTATTCAATGAGAAAGATTATCCTCACTAAACTTAATTTATCTGCTTCTGCCGCTGTCATGTTTTTCTATTTGAAAAAAATCAATTATTTGCCATCTTTGCCTTGTACAAGTGTAATATCAGACTTGTACGACATCACGCCCAAGCGAGGATGATCGATTCCAAGAGATAAAATATGTGAATAAATGTGTGAGCTCCCTGAATTTCGGGTTAATTTTTTTCATTTTATTTTATTTTTCCTGATTATTTGGTTTTGATAAATATTTTATTTTATTTATTTATCTGTAAGTGTTCTTTTCCATGCCTTTGATATTTGGAGTATCAGGGATGTTCAACTCTGGAAATCTTCTTCATGAGTTTTGGAGTGGACAGGATTACCTTCATGACGGTATATAGTGTCCCATCCAAACTTGTTCCCTTGTGCTCTTTCTGCTTCGCTGAACTTTGGGTCGGTTTAGACCATTCGATTGTTATTTACTTTTTCCCACTCTTTTTCTCGATCTTTTTCAGCGCGTTACCATGACATTTAAATTGGGAGCGCAAGACCAGTCAGTTTCTTGAAACCAACTCCTCATTGATGATCTACTCGAGATGCTCGTCACCCATGACCTTTGTGTCCTACTCAGACACGTCATTTTGAGCTCCATTTGATTCGCACAATTTTTTGACACGTGATCCAATTTTATTTCACTCCACGGCGTCACATTCATCTTCCAACTTGATTTATGGGTCCCCTGTCGACCAAAACCTGTCCACCCTAACTATGGACATGGCCCACATTGAGCCTACTACCCGTCCGCCACTTGTGTCCCATTTACTGGAATCTCCATGTGCTACTTAGTTACTCATGATCATCAACGTCTATTTTTAATTCGATTTTTGCATCATGTCCGATTTTGACTCAATCCGGCTCCACCGAGTCCAGTCCAGCCTTGTGTTGCCCTCCATCGGGACACCCTTATTTCTCTGTGTCCAAAAATAATATTCAATACCTACCTTTCTATTTCGAATATTGAGTGTAATCTCCATTGATTTTAAATCCCAAATAAATCCATTTTTCCCCTAATTAATTTCCACCCTTGATTTTTCCCTCAATCCATCATCACCATTTATTTCCCCCACACTCACAAATTCCACCCTCAGCCACTTTTTCCTTGAAAAATATTGGTACTCACTCTACCCATTTTTTTTTATTATTTATTGGAATTTTCCTTGAATTAAATAGGATAACCTATGTTTTCCTATATTTAATCGTGGCCATTGATTTCCCTCAAATTAATCCCATCCCTACAATTTTTCTACATTCATATCAGCCAACAAATGTTTGCTAGCCGGCCCTAACTCCAATGGACAATAATTCTCTCTCTCCCTCTCATTTATTAACTTATCCTTTTTCTCTCTCTCTCTCTCTCTCCCTCTTTTTCTACACAACCAACATCACAACAACAACACAGAACAACAACAGCAGCAACTACAAACACCATCACCACCACTCCCATGGCCCGACCATGGCAAAACTCGACCACCCTGGTCGGCTATGGCCGGCGACCCGACCATCCTCCATCTCCTCATCTCCTTCCTTCTCCTCACAAACCAAGCCATCACCACCACCATCATTTCCGCCACCACCTCATTTCTGTCGCCATTGGCCGCGCATGGCCGCACCTCCGTCGACACCCCGCCGCATGGTCGCCGCCCCCTCGCCGGCCGACCATGCCCTGCCATCGTCGTCGCCATTCCCGGCCGGGACAGCTCACGTACAGCCGCGCACAGCAGCGCACGAGTGCAGCCATGGGCGCACGTCGACGCACGTACATGGCGCCACCGCCGCCGTGGACGCCGTGGTCGTGACCCCCCCGTGTCGAGCGAACTCCGGCGACCCCCCCTGGGTCAGCGTATTCTCCTCCAGTGCGACGTATAGGCGATTCGTGCGTTTTGCACGACGTCCCGTCGTGACGCGCGCGAAATGAAGTTCGTTTTGGCGCCCCGTCGCAGCAACTTCGTGCACGTTTTCCCGAAGATCCGACCGTTGGATCGGCGATTTCTTCGCTCCGTCGCAATCTCGGTATATCCACCTTCATTTCTGTCAATTTTCGTCCGTTGATTTTATCATTTGATACATCAAAACCGGCCACCAAGTTGACCGTTTAAATTGTATTAAATTTGGACAGTTTTGCGGGGCCAACTTCGTCAGCTTGTATCTCCTCCACCGCAGCTCCGTTTGGCGTGCTACCAGTTCCGGTGCGAAGCTGGTATAACCCTCTTGCTACCCCTTCAGTTTCGTTTCATTGTGAGCTTGTTTGATTGGTTGAATTTGACGCCAAAGTTGGCCGTCCGAATTCGTAATTTCCAACTTGTAAAATTCCATTTTTGAACACGGGACTCCAGATTTCATTTCTGACACCACCATTAGACTTGTGGCGTCGTTCTGGCATGTTTTCAAATAAAATTTGTTAGATTTGGAGAACGTGGCCCCGGGCACGTTTTTCGGTGCAAAGCGGGTCCCACTTTCTGGGTCAACGGGACTTTTTGACGCCGGCTCATCGGAATCCAATTCTGGAGATACCGTTGGGTTCGTATCGACATTCTGGTTGCATGGACATATAATTTGTTATATTTTATAGACTTGTTTTCTTACACGTTTTTCGGTGCAAAACGGCTCCGACACGGACAACGTTTTGACCCGAAATTACCTTTTTGCCCTTGTGTCCAAATTGGACCGTTGGATAGGCTATCCTAGCTAATTTGACCATTCTGGACACATTGGCGATGTTCATTTCATCGTCCGACAATGTTTGTTGATAATTTCTCTGAGTTTAACCTTTTTATAATTAGTTAATAATTAATTCACATAATGTTCGTATTTTGGGATTAGTACAACGAAACTGAGATCAGCCAATTCCAGTGATCTCACATCGCTGAAATTGACAAGTTGGACACGTGGATCACTATAATAAGATTATCAACCTTACCGATAATCTTCTTATCTCGATTTGCGTGCCGTAAGTTTCGACGTATAAATAACGAAGTACACTTTAATAATTAGATTAGATTTACCCTGTTAACCAGAGTTGACCAGTTGATCCAAAGTCAACTGTAAGTCAACGCTTGACCTAGTTTGACTAGATTATTGACCGGAGTTGACCTAGAGTTAATTTGACTTAGAAGAACCTAGAATAATATAGATTGCCTGTAGGGATTCATTTATTTTTAACTTGAACACCTTGTAACCTATGTTGCTTTAAATAGGACTCTGTGGCTTCAGTGGGACCCTCTCTACTTATCAGCTGTTCAGGTTATCGAGGCGAGTACATTCTCTGATCATTTTATATCCTGCTTAGAATTATTTCCTGCAGTAGATTACTTTACTTGTACTGTCACGACGGTCACACGGATTGGTACTATATGGATCCTTTCTTGAGATGTTATCCTTATGGAGCATCGGGTACTACGTGTTCTGTGCGTTTCACTTACATGGCGTATCACTATGCTTCTTGGTTCACTTGATTACTTGTTACATGTACTCTCATGATCACAGAGTCTCTTGAATCTTACACAGTTAGGTAACCTCCAGACTCCCCATTTATGGAGCATCCATGTATCACCCTTCGCGGGCCTTGCATGTAATCATATAACATAACCTGGCTGGATCCTTGTGTATTGATTGGGGGTATGGGGGAGTAGAAGTGGACATGTGAATAATACACCAGTAGTATCTTCATTGAATCATTCCGTAGTGTCTTCATTGAATCATCCCAGGCCATTTACATGTTCATGTTTTACTCTGACTCACTAGTCACATGCTAGCTCTTTATGTATAGTAGATATTTCTATTACAGCTCTCCTGTTTACATACTCTTTTTCCTCAGTACCTGTATCTTACTTTACTGCATGTTATATGTTTTCTAACCTGCTATGATATGTTGAGATGTACTGTGCTCGCTCCAGTCCTGACTGGACCTGTTGATAAATTTTACAGATAGCCTGGAGGTGCCTGCTAGCCTAGAGGAGACACAGTAGGGTTTGTTTAGGTAGTTATTTCATTTTGTCTGGAGTTGTATTTACTTTGGGGATTACTGTATCTTATTTGAGTTTTGAGATGTACTTCTGGGTTCATGTATCTTAGACACTTAGACTTCTATCTCTTGTATTTATTTTGGATTTCATGTTTTATCTATCCTTATCATGCTCTACCCTAGATGTGATTGAGTCTGTATCTGCTATGTCACCCCCATTCGGGGAGTATAAACTGTTTAGCCTTATAATGTTAGATGCATGAGACCTAGGACAGCGTTCTACCGCCGATACTGCGGCGTAGGCTGGGCGTCGTTACGTTCTCGTGCCCTAACTCTAGGGTGCGGGTCGTGACACGTTTTTAGTGGTGGCCCATGCAGGTCGAGACTAAAGTGTAGTGGTATTCGAACTAGAGTACCACTACAGCCTGCACTAGGAATAGGATATATTTTGAAGGTACTCAATCACAGTTAGGAACCCTTGAGAGATTCCTGGGACGACCCTTGAGAATCTTGTTTAACTCCGATTTGAAAACTCTTTTCTTTTTTCCTTGATTTGATTTATCTTTACTTTCTTCTATTGAATTTGATTTTGATGGATTATTATTGAATTTGAGTTTGTATTTATTGATTTTGATGAAGATTGTTGAATTTTGAATCTTGATGTTAGCTATAGCATCCGAGTTTGTAGTTATGTGATTTGAAGGATTTTGTTCATTTTTGAATCTTGATGATTCGTTGATAAATTTGATTTTTTTAGTAGTAATCGTTGTTGATTTAAATTTAATTTTTGTCAAGATGAAATTATATGGGCTAGGTTATCTAAGATTTGGAATCTAGTCTTCTACAGTCATATTAGCCAGCATGGTGAGGACATATAGTTGACTTGGATATATTTCTCGGGTGTGGGAATTTAAGATTTTCGCAGCCAAGCTAGCGGCATCGCAAAAATGTTAAATACCATGATTCTAGAGGTATGTGCCCAAGTCGAGGACTCTGTGATTATCGTAGCCTTGCTTACTAGTATGACGAGGATTTAGAGTATCATAATTTTGGATAGACGCATATGATTATCAGATTGTACTTTAAATATTTCGAACATGTTTTCTCTACCTTGTTTCAGTCCTTCAAAAAAAAAGAGAATTATTAATTGTTTTGTTTTGCTTTGCCTCTCATTATTTAACTTAGGAGTAACTTTAGCTATTTTCATAAACCTTTGGGTAACTTCTTCCATAAATTTCTTCTTAATTCAACAAATCAATGATTTTGCTAGACTTTATCTTGGGAGTGATATTTTAGTTCTGGATTTCAAAATGGTTTCCTCTTTTAAAACGGATGAGCAGAACAGATTTTATTACCATTTCTTTTCCTGCCAATATTTTAGTACCATCATTCCTTGTCTTATACAACTATCCTGATTATATCAATTCCGGCTCGTATCTCTTTCTATCAGCTGTACTTGAACTCTTGAACCTTTATACCATTTTTTTTTAGAAATGTTGAGGAAGTGACGTAAATCATCTAGTACGGAAATGACGTGATTGGTTATCATATGATAATTTTGTAGGAATCAAAATGTTGGATGCAAAAAAGAAAAAAAAATTTGAGATAGAAATGTGGTAAAGGTTTAGAATGGAATTGAGTGATAAATGTTATCAATTTAGAAATAATTGCAGAAAATTTGGTTATGAGTAATTCATGGATGTATTTCAAAACTAATGAGGATATCAGAGGTCAACCTACTTTTGAGAACTAGAAATCTTGGTTATTGATTCTTGGGAGCTATTACAAGGCTATGTAGAAATTTAATAATGGGAAGGAGAATTTGATTGTATTCTATGATTATGCGAAGTTGAACCAGATATTTTAAGAGGGTGACTAGAGACAAAGAGAACACAAGAATTTTACGTTATAGAAATTATTTTTAGATGATTAGGAGTAATGTGTAGAATTCAAAATGGATAATAATTGAAGGTGAACGTTGAAGAAATGTGAAGGTTGATTTATAAAATGAGAATAAATTTTGCATGACATAGTGGTATTAGGGTTGAATAAACACGAGACTTGATTTAAACAAGTACAAGGATTTTATAAACTGAATTTAGAGGTTTCGGATCTAAATTAAAACGAGGTGAAGGAATTTAGAATTTTGGTTAAACGAATAAGTGTTGACTCCTAAATAAGAGGGGTATGTTCGGGGAAAAATATTTTTAGGAGTAGAAAAATTGTCTATGGAGATCATGGTAAAGGTTAGATGACTAAATGTTATAAAATTTCGATGATAGTTATATAGAGATTGATTTCATATTGGGACTTGTGGAAAAAAATATATGATTTAGCAATGACAGACTTGATGGTATTAGAGAGAGATGATTAACTTGACTCCTTATGAAATCTTCCCTTGTTTTTTTTTCCAAAGTGTTTTCAATATCATTGAATCCTAGTTTCCTTAATCACGACCAAATCGACTTCGATTATCTTTTCTTATCATAATTATATCTTGTTTGTACTTAATTTTGATTGTGACCCGAATCTCTATTCTTGTATGCTCGTTCTCAGACTTTGTTGAACCTGTCCTCCACATTGCCTAAATTTTGATTTCCCCAATTTGATCAACTTAGATCGTATCGAGACTAAATATTCTTAATATATATTTTGATTGGATTTCCATGAAATTGACTTTCATTCTTAAACTTGTGGTTTTGATTTTTCTTGATTAGTACCCTTTTAGATAAATGGTAGTTATCCTTATTATTTTTAGATCAGTACCAGTTTTCATATAGGATGGTAGACTGCCTTACAGTTTTGATGGTTTGTTGTTTCCGTAACTTTGGTTTAACGCCCTAGACTGCTTGTGTATTTTGATACCCTATGACCGATTCAGTTAGCATAACTAGTATACCTAGATGAGACTTTCACTACCACCATATGCCATGACCCTGTATGTCGTCCTTTTGATCACATGATTTGTTTTAATCTGGGACTTTGATTGTGGGGGGGGGTTTGAACTAGAGGGAGTATGAACAATTTTAATTTCGAGGACGAAATTTTTATAAGGTGGGTAGAATGTGAGCACCCTGAATTTCGGGTTAATTTTTTTCATTTTATTTTATTTTTCCTGATTATTTGGTTTTGATAAATATTTTATTTTATTTATTTATCTGTAAGTGTTCTTTTCCATGCCTTTGATATTTGGAGTATCAGGGATGTTCAACTCTGGAAATCTTCTTCATGAGTTTTGGAGTGGACAGGATTACCTTCATGACGGTATATAGTGTCCCATCCAAACTTGTTCCCTTGTGCTCTTTCTGCTTCGCTGAACTTTGGGTCGGTTTAGACCATTCGATTGTTATTTATTTTTTTCCCACTCTTTTTCTCGATCTTTTTCAGCGCGTTACCATGACATTTAAATTGGAAGCGCAAGACCAGTCAGTTTCTTGAAACCAACTCCTCATTGATGATCTACTCGAGATGCTCGTCACCCATGACCTTTGTGTCCCATTCAGACACGTCATTTTGAGCTCCATTTGATTCGCACAACTTTCCGACACGTGACCCGATTTTATTTCACTCCACGGCGTCACATTCATCTTCCAACTTGATTTGTGGGTCCCCTGTCGACCAAAACCTGTCCACCCCAACTATGGACATGGCCCACATTGAGCCTACTACCCGTCCGCCACTTGTGTCCCATTTACTGGAATCTCCATGTGCTACTTAGTTACTCATGATCATCAACGTCTATTTTTAATTCGATTTTTGCATCATGTCCGATTTTGACTCAATCCGGCTCCACCGAGTCCAGTCCAGCCTTGTGTGGCCCTCCATCGGGACACCCTCATTTCTCTGTGTCCAAAAATAATATTCAATACCTACCTTTCTATTTTGAATATTGAGTGTAATCTCCATTGATTTTAAATCCCAAATAAATCCATTTTCCCCCTAATTAATTTCCACCCTTGATTTTTTCCTCAATCCATCATCACCATTTATTTCCCCCACACTCACAAATTCCACCCTCAGCCTCTTTTCCCTTGAAAAATATTGGTACTCACTCTACCCATTTTTTTTTATTATTTATTGGAATTTTCCTTGAATTAAATAGGATAACCTATGTTTTCCTATATTTAATCATGGCCATTGAATTCCCTCAAATTAATCCCATCCCTACAATTTTTCTACATTCATATCAGCCAACAAATGTTTGCTAGCCGGCCCTAACTCCAATGGACAATAATTCTCTCTCTCCCTCTCATTTATTAACTTATCATTTTTCTCTCTCTCTCTCCCCCTCTTTTCCTACACAACCAACATCACAACAACAACACAGAACAACAACAGTAGCAACTACAAACACCATCACCACCACTCCCATGGCCCGACCATGGCAAAACTCGACCACCCTGGTCGGCCATGGCCGGCGACCCGACCATCCTCCATCTCCTCATCTCCTTCCTCCTCCTCACAAACCAAGCCATCACCACCACCATCATTTCCGCCACCACCTCATTTCCGCCGCCATTGGCCGCGCATGGCCGTGCCTCCGTCGATACCCCGCCGCGTGGTCGCCGCCCCCTCGCCGGCCGACCACGCCCTGCCATCGTCGTCGCCATGCCCGGCCGGGGCAGCTCTCGTACAGCCGCGCACAGCAGCGCACGAGTGCAGCCATAGGCGCACGTCGACGCACGTGCATGGCGCCACCGCCGCCGTGGACGCCGTGGTCGTGACCCCCCCGTGTCGAGCGAACTCCGACGACCCCCCCTGGGTCAGCGTCTTCTCCTCCAGCGCGATGTATAGGCGATTCGTGCGTTTTGCACGACGTCCCGTCGTGACGCACGCGAAATGAAGTTCGTTTTGGCTCCCCATCGCAGCAACTTCGTACGCGTTTTCCCGGAGATCCGACCGTTGGATCGGCGATTTCTTCGCTCCGTCGCAATCTCGGTATATCCACCTTCATCCCTGTCAATTTTCGTCCGTTGATTTTATCGTTTGATACATCAAAACCGGCCACCAAGTTGACCGTTTAAATTGTATTAAATTTGGACAGTTTCGCGGGGCCAACTTCGTCAGCTTGTATCTCCTCCACCGCAGCTCCGTTTGGCGTGCTACCAGTTCCGGTACGAAGCTGGTATAACCCTCTTGCTACCCCTTCAGTTTTGTTTCATTGTGAGCTTGTTTGATTGGTTGAATTCGACGCCAAAGTTGGCCATCCGAATTCGTAATTTCCAACTTGTAAAATTCTATTTTTGAACACGGGACTCCAGATTTCATTTCTGACACCACCATTAGACTTGTGGCATCGTTCTGGCATATTTTCATATAAAATTTGTTAGATTTGGAGAACGTGGGCCCGGACACGTTTTTCGGTGCAAAGCGGGTCCCACTTTCTGGGTCAACGGGACTTTTTGACGCCGGCTCATCGGAATCCAATTCTGGAGATACCGTTGGGTTCGTATCGACATTCTGGTTGCGTGGACATATAATTTGTTATATTTTATAGACTTATTTTCTTGCACGTTTTTCGGTGCAAAACGGCTCCGACACGGACAACGTTTTGACCCGAAATTACCTTTTTGCCCTTGTGTCCAAATTGGACCGTTGGGTAGGCTATCCTAGCTAATTTGACCATTCTGGACACGTTGGCGATGTTCATTTCATCGTCCGACAATGTTTGTTGATAATTTCTCTGAGTTTAATCTTTTTATAATTAGTTAATAATTAATTCACATAATGTTCGTATTTCGGGATTAGTACAACGAAACTGAGATCAGCCAATTCCAGTGATCTCACATCGCTGAAATTGACGAGTTGGACACGTGGATCACTATAATAAGATTATCAACCTTACCGATAATCTTCTTATCTCGATTTGCGTGCCGTAAGTTTCGACGTACAAATAACGAAGTACACTTTAATAATTAGATTAGATTTACCCTGTTGACCAGTTGATCCAAAGTCAACTGTAAGTCAACGCTTGACCTAGTTTGACTAGATTATTGACCGAAGTTGACCTAGAGTTAATTTGACTTAGAAGAACCTAGAATAATATAGATTGCCTGTAGGGATTCATTTATTTTTAACTTGAACACCTTGTAACCTGTGTTGCTTTAAATAGGACTCTGTGGCTTCAGTGGGACCCGCTCTACATATCAGTTGTTCAGGTTATCGAGGCGAGTACATTCTCTGATCATTTCATATCCTGCTTAGAATTATTTTCTGCAGTAGATTACTTTACTTGTACTGTCACGACGGTCACACGGATTGGTACTATATGGATCCTTTCTTGAGATGTTATCCTTATGGAGCATCGGGTACTACGTGTTCTGTGCGTTTCACTTACATGGCGTATCACTATGCTTCTTGGTTCACTTGATTACTTGTGACATGTACTCTCATGATCACAGAGTCTCTTGAATCTTACACAGTTGGGTAACCCCCAGACTCCCCATTTATGGGACATCCATGTATCACCCTTCGCGGGCCTTGCATGGAATCATATAACATAACCTGGCTGGATCCTTGTGTATTGATTGGGGGTACGGGGGAGTAGAAGTGGACATGTGAATAATACACCAGTAGTATCTTCATTGAATCATTCCGTAGTGTCTTCATTGAATCATCCCAGGCCATTTACATGTTCATGTTTTACTCTGACTCACTAGTCACATGCTAGCTCTTTATGTATAGTAGATATTTCTATTACAGCTCTCCTGTTTACATACTCTTTTTCCTCAGTACCTGTATCTTACATTACTGCATGTTATATGTTTTCTAACCTGCTATGATATGTTGAGATGTACTGTGCTCGCTCCAGTCCTGACTGGACCTGTTGATAAATTTTACAGATAGCCTGGAGGTGCCTGCTAGCCTAGAGGAGACACAGTAGGGTTTGTTTAGGTAGTTATTTCATTTTGTCTGGAGTTGTATTTACTTTGGGGATTACTGTATCTTATTTGAGTTTTGAGATGTACTTCTGGGTTCATGTATCTTAGACACTTAGAGTTCTATCTCTTGTATTTATTTTGGATTTCATGTTTTATCTATCCTTATCATGCTCTACCCTAGATGTGATTGAGTCTGTATCTGCTATGTCACCCCCATTCGGGGAGTATAAACTATTTAGCCTTATAATGTTAGATGCATGAGACCTAGGACAGCGTTCTACCGCCGACACTGCGGCGTAGGCTGGGCGTCGTTACGTTCTCGTGCCCTAACTCTAGGGTGCGAGTCGTGACAAAATGACTCTACGAATCGGGACATGACACCTCGTGCTTGGTATGAACGCCTAAGTGCCTTCTTACTTGATAATGGCTTTTCAAATGGAATAGTTGTCACGACCCGCACCCTAGAGTAAGGGCACGAGACGTGGGTACGTCCAGCCTACGCCGCAGTGTCGGCGGTAGAACGTTGTCCTAGGTCACAACATCTAACAATATAATTCTAAGCAGTTTATACTCCTCGAATGGGGGTGGCATAGCAGAATGTAAACTCAATCACAACTAAGGAAGAAGAAGCACGATATGATATAGAACTGAAAGAAATATAGATGATCAAAAGAGTCAAAGATAACATCTCAGCAAACATCCAGAAATACAAAGTCTCGGTTACTGAATATGAAAGAATATATACAACCCAGATCTAAAAGACAGAAATAAAGTCTAACTAAACTAGTCTCAGGACAACATAAGTAAGATAAAGCCTAACTAAGCTAGTCTAGACAGTAGGGGTAAAGTCATCAGCTAGAGCTGGGTCCTCCTGATGGTCCATCTCACAAGTGTCGTCTAGGGCTGCCCCGTAGAAGTTATCCACACAGGCCTCCTTCTCATCCTCTGTAATATTTTTAACAGGTCCAGTCAGGATAGGAGCGAGCACAATACATTTTAACAGATCATAGCAGGTTAGAAAATATAATCATGCAGTAAAGTAAGATACATGAACTGAAAGAAATACAGTATGTAAACAGAGAGAGAACTGTAATAGAAATATCTATTATAAATAGAGACTAACATTGGCTAGTGAGTCAGAGTACAATATAGACATGTAAATGGCATAGGAGATTCTGATGCTACACTACGGAAAGATTCTGATGCTACACTACTTGGATATTATTCACATGTCTACTTCTACTCCCCCGTACCCCCAATCAATACACAAGGATCAAGCCAGGTTATGTTATGATTCCATGCAATGGCCTACATGGGGTGATACATGGTATGCCCAAAAATGCATGATTCTAGGAATGCCCATAAATGGGAGATTCAAGGAGACTCTGTGATCATGAGAGTACATGTCACAAGTGATCAATGAACCATGAAGCATAGTGATACATAATGTAAGTAAAACGCACAGAACATGTAGTATCCGATGCTCCTGAAGGATAACATCTCAAGAAGGGATCCATATAGTATTAATCCGTGTGACCAACGTGACAGTATCAAGTAAAGTAATTTAAAGCAGAAAATAATTCTAAACAGGATATGAAATGATCACATAATGTACTCGCCTGGTATTTGAGTGTCCGGATGAAATATACTGTCCGAGGAGAGGTGTCTGGCTCCTAATCAGAACAGCACAAGTCACAATAAGTCTAAAATAATAACAAGATGCAATTCAATGCATTCTAAATGAATCTAGGTCAATCTAGGCCAAAGTCAACTCTGGTCAACCCTAGAAGTCAAACTAGGTCAACTAAGTCAAACCTAAGTCAAACAAGTCTATACTAGTCTAACTAGTCTATTCTAGGCCTAACATGACCATACAATTCTATCTAGACTCACTAGGCAAACAGACACACCCATAGGCCATAGGCTATATCATGCCTATAACCAAATCACATCTCACATAAACACATGTCAATATATATATCTAATATATAATACACTCATTAACATATAAGCTACCTATATGTGAATCTCACATATATGTATACACACATTAATATAATATATATATATATATAATAGTACACACACATATTATGATATATAGGATACCTATACATACATGCTTACACATAGGAGAATAGGAAGGGCACATGAATGTGTCCAAGTGTGTGTGTCAAGGTGTGTGAGATATGGCATGAGGGTGTGGGAGTTAACCTGGAAACAGTGAGCATATTAGAAAAATCAGTGTAATATATGGTGTTCATGTGTCAAAGGAGTGTGTGTGTGTGTGTGTGTGTGTGTGTGTAGGCATGAGAGCCTGTGCTCAGTGTCAAGGAAATCAAGGAAAGCATTTGTGTGTGGCAATTGAAAAACAGTTAGCTAATGCATGGAAGGGAGTAACATTTGACAGTTACTCTTGAATCAATTCAGTATAAGGGAAAGAACAACTCAGTTATTAAGGAATGAAAATCAATGATATAGGAGAAATCTGGGATTACATGACAGGTTATTAAGAATCAAAACAGTGGCTAACCAATATGAAATCAGTGAGCTAAAACATTGCATAGCAGTCCTGAATTCAGTGAGCTGACTAGAGGAAAACAGTGACCTTGATACTATCATTCAGGTTTTAGTTAAAAGAAGGAAAGGGAATCAATGAAGGATAATGGTTCACGAACCATTTAATCCTATTCTCAGGTTTTTCTTATTGCTAAGTTCAGGTTTCAATTCTCAGTTATGATCAAGCCATAACCATTACATTCAACATGAACTAACCTAGAATCTAACATGTTAGTTTAATCATTCGAAATTCAGTTGGAAAAACTAGGATCAATGACAGAACCAAATCAGTAACAATGTACATATTCACTCATTTCGAATCCTAACAAGTATCCACATAAAACCCATCATCCCAAAACCAAATCGAAATCTATTACTCCACACAAAACCTAAATCATCATTTTAGTACTTAATTACAGGTGTAGATGAATTAATATGGTGATTAAAACATTAACAACCGTTGAAAATACAAATTTAATTTCAGAAATCGAGTTAATAAAACTGTGTATCAGTGAATACATTAAAAACATCAATTTCGAATTGAAAACCCCAAATAAATTAGTAAATAAAATGTACAGGCAGGTGTACACATAATACGTGCCATAGGGAGGGTGTTCGTGTCCAACAAGGTGGACACGAGGTGTCCAAAACAAGAAAATAGGAATGTATCACACAGTACAATAAGGACAGTGTCGTGCAGAGGTGTCGAGCACAAAAAACACAACGTGTCCACCCCCAGGTCTCGTGGTCGTGTCCACACCCAGGCTAGGTCTAGGTGCACGTGTCCAAATGCCTGTAATGTGTCCACGGTGTCGCGTGTTCATGATACAAACTCGTATCAGAGAGCAACACTCTCGCGTGCACAGTCCAGGCCACGACCAGTGTGGGCCGGATTTCTCCTCGTGTGGTGAATCATTTCACCTGAGATTTTGGGGGCATGCTCTCAGTGCATGCCCCTACGTGTCCCCCAAAAATCGTGTCATAATAAGCCGTGTCGTGTCCTACAGAGGGCTCGTACAGCAGGGGAGCTGCGTCCAGCCTTGTGCAGAGCATGCGTGTCCAATTTTGGACATGGACACGGGTACAATCGTGCTCAGTCCAACAGAAATCTATAAGCCACACAAAAACACTAATTTCTATTCAAACACTTTCCTAAAAACAGATCGAAATCCCCTTTGGGGTATTTCAACAAACACCTACATGTAAGGACTGATACGTGTCCATTTAGGACACGAAATGGACACGAAACCTAGGTTTAGGTATACCTACAGTTAGGATAGACCTAGGGCTTTCCAAATATGCAAAGAAACTGGAATTTTAATGGTATTTAAATAGTTTTACCTATTGGTGTCCAAATGCAAGAAAAGCTTCAATAGGGGAGTTCTCCTTGCTAGCAAATAGCTCCAAACTGTCCCATAGCTGAGATTTTCCTCCACAAACAGCAAGTATACCTAAATTAGAACCTATTGCAATTTGTTTGAAAGAAAAAGGAATTAAAATAGAATTTTTATGAATTAATGAAGTTGAAAAAATACCTCTTCCTTAAACTTGTTATTTCCTAAAAGAGGCTAGCCCTAAGTGGAGGAGAGTATTTATAGGGTGGGATTCCCTAGGTGGGTTGGCCGACCACACTAAGTTAGGGTTAGGGTTTGGCAATAGCTAATGGGCTTTGGGCTTAGTTAAAAATCAATGGTTCATAACCATAAGTCATGACTTATGACTTATCTATTCTATGGTTAACTTGAGTCTAATGACTAACATGGGTTAACTCTAGTCTAACTAGGCTTATATGACCTAACCAAGTCCAAACACATCTAGGGTTAGCTTCTAGGTTAGTCTACCAAAGTCAATGCTAGTCAAAGTCAACCTAGTCAACCATCATTCAAATAATTCCAAAATAAATCCTAAAAATTTCCATAAATTCAAATAAATTATAATAAATTCAAATAACCTTAAAAATGACAAAAATACCCTCAAACTAGAAATGTGGTAGTGACAAATCTACCCTCCTTAAAAGAATTTCGTCCTCGAAATTGAAAGGCGAAATACAACTGATGAGAAGGATAGAAAGTATACCTCACGGTCCAAAAAGATATGGGTATCGCTCGCGCATCTCATCCTCCCGCTCCCAGGTAGACTCTCCTGGAGAATGATGCCTCCATGCGATGCGAACCAAAGGTATCACCTGGTTCCTCAGAACCTTCTCCCGTCGATCCAGTATCTCCACTGGCTGCTCTGGATAGCTGAGAGAAGGCCCAACCTCAATCTCCGAATGATCGAGCACATGGCTAGGATCAGCCATGTACCGTCTCAATTGTGATACATGGAATACGTTGTGGACCCCCATTAGTGCAGGTGGCAAGTCTAGCATGTATGCCACGTCACCGACTCTCCCGCTGATAACAAAAGGGCCGATGAAGCGCGGGCTAAGCTTTCCGTCTCCACCAAAACGTATCGTACCACGAGTCGGAGATATCCTCAAGAAAACCTAGTCTCCAACCTAATCACAAGCAAGGTCTCAATTTAATTATGATAAACAAACATGATCAAAATCACAAACACAAACCCTAAAGCTAATCCTACTCTAATCTGTACCTCAAACTCCAACGGCCTTCGGTGGCTATCGGCCCAGTGCCGATGTCTGTCCTGCACCACACAAAGTCTGTCTCTGATGAGCTTCACCCGTACAGAGCCTCGAAAGGTGACATCTCAATGCTGGCCTGAAAACTGTTGTTGTAAGCAAACTCCACCAAATGTAGATGATCCTTCCAGGAACCTCCAAAGTCCAAGATACACGTCCGCAGCATATCCTCAAGTGTCTGAATAGTCCTCTCTGACTGTCCGTCCGTCTGGGGGTGGTATGCGGTACTAAACTTGAGCTGAGTGCCCAAGCTAGTCTGCAGACTCCTCCAGAAATGGGAAGTAAAGCGACTAACCCGATCCGAGACGATGCTGACCGGAACCCCATGAATCCTGACTATCTGCCGCATATACATCTCTGCAAGACTCTCTGTAGACGTAACCACCTTGAATGGCAAGAAGTGGGCCGATTTGGTTAACATGTCAACGATGACCCAAATCGCATCTTTTCCTCCTGGTATACGCGGCAATCCAGATACGAAATCCATAGTAATATGCTCCCACTTCCACTCGGGAATGGGCAATGGCTGCAACAATCCACCGGACCTCTGCCTCTCTGCCTTGACCTGCTGATAGACCAAGCACCTAACTACGAAGCGAGCTACCTCCCGCTTTATCCCGTACCACCAAACATGCTCCCTCAGATCTCGGTACATCTTGTTAGCACTAGCGTATATAGAGTACTGAGATCTGTGGGCCTCCTATAAAACCTGCTCCCTGAGATCTCCGCTGGGCACACATAACCTGGAACCGTGCCGCAAGGCACCATCCTCTACAAGAGAAAACTCGCCCTCCACCAATCCTGCTCGAACCTGCTCTCGGAGACACTGCAGAGCAACATCCTTAAACTGTGTCGACTTGATCCTCTCCACCAAGTCTGACTGAATCTGTATGCCCCACATCTGCATATGTACTCCGGGCACGATCACCTCAATCCCCAGGCTCTCCAAATCAGCAAGCAAGTGACGGTCTATGGTCAAACACATGGCTGTCGGATACCTACTCAAGGCATCGGCAACCACGTTGGCCTTCCCTGGGTGATACTGAAGTAGGATGTCAAAGTCCTTCATCAACTCTAGCCATCTGCGCTGCCTCATGTTCAGCTCCTTCTGAGTGAACACATACTTTAACCTCTTGTGATCTGTAAAAATCTCCACCCTCTCTCCATACAGATAGTGCTTCCACAACTTCAGAGCAAATATCACTGCTGTAAGCTCCAGGTCGTGGGTAGGGTAGTTCTTTTTATGGGAACGTAATTGCCAGGAAGCATAGGTAATCACCTTCCCATGCTGCTGTAAGACACAACCCAGCCCCTTTCCTGAAGCATCACTATAAATAGTGAATCCCCCTAATCCTGAAGGCAATGTCAGAATCGGAGCTGTCGTAAGCCGCTTCTTCAACTCATCAAAAGCTGTCTGACACTCCTCTGACCAAACATACTCAGCATCCTTCTGGGTCAACCGAGTCAACGGCTCTGCAACCCGGGAGAAATCCTGCACAAATCTCCGATAATATCCTGCCAGCCCCAGGAAACTCCTGATCTCTGCCACTGAAGTCGGCATTGCCCATGCCGCAACTGCTACGATCTTCTTGGGGTCAACTTAGATCCCATCTCCAGTTACCACATGCCCCAAAAAGTCAACCCGGTCCAAGAAGAACTCACACTTGGAGAGCTTCCCATAAAGCTGCTCCTTCCTGAGAGTCTCCAGCACTATCCTCAAATGCTCCTCGTGCTCCTCCTCAGTCTTAGAATATACCAAGATGTCGTCAATGAACACCACCACAAACTGATCCAGGTACTGGTGGAACACCTTATTCATTAGGTTCATCAATACTGATGGTGCATTGGTTAGCCCAAACGGCATAACCAAAAACTCAAACTGCCCGTACCGCATCCTGAAAGTGGTCTTGGGAATATCCTCCCCCTTCACCTTCACCTGGTGATATCCTGACCTCAGATCAATCTTGGAAAATACCCGAGCTCCGCTCAACTGGTCAAAAAGATCGTCGATCCGCGGCAGTGGGTATCTGCTCTTGATCATGAGGTTGTTGAGTGCCCTGTAGTCAATACACATCCGTACTGACCCATCCTTCTTCGGCACAAATAATACTGGAGCACCCCATGGCGACGAACTCAAATGGATGAAGCCCTTATCCTGCAGCTCATCCACCTGCTTCTTCAGCTCCACCAACTCACTGTTGTTCACTCGATAGACGTGCTGAAAGATAGGTTCCGCTCCTGGAACCAAGTCTATCGAGAACTCAATATCTCTGTCCGGTGGAAATCCAGGCAACTCCTCTGAAAAACATCCATATAATCTGATATCAAGGGGTGTGGAATCATCTTCTCCTCAACCGAGACTCCGCAGAAAACCCTGCTGCTCTGCTCCGACTGACGTCTGGAGTACTCGAACTCTGGCTCCCCCGGCACTCTGAAGAGAACTCTACCCCCTCTGTAATTAATGCTGGCGTGGTGCCTACTCAACCAATCCATACCGAGTACTATATCGTAGTTCGGCAATGACATTACGAGCAGGCTTACCTCCAACTCACAACCTTCCAGAACAACACTCCGACCCTTACAAACATCACTCATGAGGATAATGCCACCCCCAGTCGTAATCTTGTAAGTCCTAGGCAATGATTCAGCTATGATACCGTGTCTAATCGCAAACGATACTGATATGAAGCTATACGAAGCACGGAATCGAATAATGCAAAAGCTGGACTGGAATCGAGAAGAACCGAACCTGCGATCAGCTCTCCTATCACCTCTGCATCTCCGGCCGCCATGGAGAAAGCTCGCCCCTGCTGGCCTTCCCTGGCCTATTGCTGGTGCTGGACGAACCTCTGCTGCTGTGTCAGCAGGGCTGGTCCCCTCTGCTGGCCTGCTGGAGCTCTGACTGCTGCTCCCTGAGCTGCTCGTCCCATATGATACTCCCTTATCTGGTGGTCTGCTGAACCACACACTAAGTACTGGGCCAGCCTCTTTCGGCACTCACTGAAGACATGCCTGGGCTTCTTGCAGTAAGCACAAGTGATAACCTGTCTCTGGCCCTGCTGGTGCTGTCTCGGCTGCTGTTGTTGTCTCTGCTGGAACGGCTGCGGCTGGAACTGCCTCGACTGCTGGTGCTAAAAATGAGGCCTCTTGGCCTGGACTTCACTGCTGCTTCCCCTAACTGGGTCTCGCCCCCTCTTGAGCCTAAGCTCAAGATCATCCTCAGCCAATAAGGCTCCCGTCAGAATCTTCTCAAAAGTGGCATCCCTGTTGCCCTTGGTCAAGGACTTGACTTCCTTGACCAAACCCTTCCGGAACCTCTGGGCCTTCGCCGTCTCGCTCAAGCCCTCTACGAATCTGTCGAGGCGGCCGAACTCCCCAGCGTACTCCTCTACTGACAGGCTCCCCTGCACTAAGCTCTCGAACTGCGACTCCAAGGCTCGAAACGCTGAATCTGGAAATAACTTTTTCTTGAAGAAGCCCTTGAACTCCCCCAGGTCTGTCCAGCTACCCCCATCCTGGGGTCTAACTGATACCAGGTACAAGCAAGATCTCGCATCCGGCTAGCAGCTGTCTCTATCTGGAGATCCGCCGGTATCCGGGCCAGGCGGAAGATCTCCTCTATATGCTCGATCCACTCATCAGCATATAGAATCCCCTCCGTCCCCAGGAAGTCTCTGGGCTCATCTTCTGGAACTGCTCTATCCCAGGTGTCCTCGGCTGCTGGACCACTGGTCGAGCTGCGACTGTCGTAAGGGCCAACTCCATGCCCCTGTCCTGTCGGGCCTGCTGTCGGTCCATAAACTGCTGGAAGTAGGCGAACATCTGTGCCGCATCCACGTATCCTGTAGGCGGCGGCTGCTGGAAAGGTACCTCTGAGATAACTGGGTCCTGTCTCCGAGCCGGTGGAGGCATACCCCCTACTGCTGCTGCTGAAGCCCCAATACGAGCAGAGGTGGCAGGAGCTGCAGTCTCATGTCTCTGCTGAACTGGCTGAGAGGTAGCAGACCCCTCTACAGCATCCCCATGAATGGTACGCTGCGACCGCGTCTCCACCATCCTGAAGACAGACCAACAAGAGTATCAATTTCTGAGAAAGAAGCGATATAACAAAGGCGGACAGTTAAAATTCAAAAGAATCAGTTGACAATAAGGATTTAGATGGCAATAAAAGAGTTTTTCCTTATGTGATTGAGTTCCTTGAAAACTAATGTCCTATATCCTACTGCAGGCTGTAGTGAAACTCTGGTTCGAATACCACTACACTTCTAGTCTAGACCTGTATGGGCCACCACTAAAAACGTGTCACGACCCGCACCCTAGAGTAAGGGCACGAGACGTGGGTACGTCCAGCCTATGCCGCAGTGTCGGCGGTAGAACGTTGTCCTAGGTCACAACATCTAACAATATAATTCTAAGAAGTTTATACTCCCCGAATGGGGGTGACATAGCAGAATGTAAACTCAATCACAACTAAGGAAGAAGAAGCACGATATGATATAGAACTCAAAGAAATATAGATGATCAGAAGAGTCTAAGATAACATCTCAGCAAACATTCAGAAATACAAGGTCTCAGCTACTGAATATGAAAGAATATATACAACCCATATCTCAAAGACAGAAATAAAGTCTAACTAAACTAGTCTCAGGACAACATAAGTAAGATAAAGCCTAACTAAGCTAGTCTAGGCAGTAGGGGTAAAGTCATCAGCTAGAGCTGCGTCCTCCTGAGGGTCCAGCTCACAAGTGTCGTCTAGGGCTGTCCCGTAGAAGGTATCCACACAGGCCTCCTCCTCGTCCTCTGTAATATTTTCAACAGGTCCAGTCAGGACAGGAGCGAGCACAATACATCTCAACAGATCATAGCAGGTTAGAAAATATAATCATGCAGTAAAGTAAGATACATGAACTGAAAGAAATACAGTATGTAAACAGATAGAGAACTGTAATAGAAATATCTACTATAAATAGAGACTAACAGTGGCTAGTGAGTCAAAGTACAATATAGACATGTAAATGGCATAGGAGATTCTGATGCTACACTACGGAAAGATTCTGATGCTACACTACTTGGATATTATTCACATGTCTACTTCTACTCCCCCGTACCCCCAATCAATACACAAGGATCCAGCCAGGTTATGTTATGATTCCATGCAATGGCCCACAAGGGGTGATACATGGTATGCCCATAAATAGGTGATTCTAGGAATGCCCATAAATGGGAGATTCAAGGAGACTCTGTGATCATGAGAGTACATGTCATAAGTGATCAATGAACCATGAAGCATAGTGATACACAATGTAAGTGAAACGTACAGAACATGTAGTATCCGATGCTCCTGAAGGATAACATCTCAAGAAGGGATCCATATAGTACTAATCCGTGTGACCAACGTGACAATATCAAGTAAAGTAATTTAAAGCAGGAAATAATTCTAAACAGGACATGAAATGATCAGAGAATGTACTCGTCTGGTATCTGAGTGTCCGGATGAAATATACTGTCCGAGAAGAGGTGTCTGGCTCCTAATCAGAACAGCACAAGTCACAACAAGTCTAAAATGATAACAAGATGCAATTTAATGCATTCTAAATGAATCTAGGTCAATCTAGGCCAAAGTCAACTCTGGTCAACCCTAGAAGTCAAACTAGGTCAACTAAGTCAAATATAAGTCAAACAAGTCTATACTAGTCTAACTAGTCTATTCTAGGCCTAACAAGACCATACAAGTCTATCTAGACTCACTAGGCAAACAGACACACCCATAGGCCATAGGCTATATCATGCCTATAACCAAATCACATCTCACATAAACACATGTCAATATATATCTAATATATAATACACACATTAATATATAAGTTACCTATATGTGAATCTCACATATATGTATACACACATTAATATAATATATATAATAGTACACACACATATTATGATATATAGGATACCTATACATACATGCTTACACATAGGAGAATAGGAAGGGCACATGAATGTGTCCAAGTGTGTGTGTCAAGGTGTGTGAGATATGGCATGAGGGTGTAGGGGTTAACCTGGAAACAGTAAGCATATTAGAAAAATCAGTGTAATATATGGTGTTCATGTGTCAAAGGAGTGTGTGTGTGTGGGCATGAGAGCCTGTGCTCAGTGTCAAGGGAATTAAGGAAAGCATTTGTGTATGGCAATTAAAAAACAGTTAGCTAATGCATGGAAGGGAGTAACATTTGACAGTTACTCTTGAATCAATTCAGTATAAAGGAAAGAACAACTCAGTTATTAAGGAATGGAAATCAATGATATAGGAGAAATCTGGGATTACATGACAGGTTATTAAGAATCAAAACAGTGGCTAACCAATGTGAAATCAGTGAGCTAAAATATTGTATAGCAGTCCTGAATTCAATGAGCTGACTAGAGGAAAACAGTGACCTTGATACTATCATTCAGGTTTTAGTTAAAAGAAGAAAAGGGAATCAATGAAGGATAATGGTTCATGAACCATTTAATCCTATTCTCAGGTTTTTCTTATTGCTAAGTT
This sequence comes from Iris pallida, assembly GCA_029216955.1. Classification (NCBI taxonomy): domain Eukaryota; kingdom Viridiplantae; phylum Streptophyta; class Magnoliopsida; order Asparagales; family Iridaceae; genus Iris; species Iris pallida. The sequence goes on along the minus strand of JANAVB010011200.1, from coordinate 2,093,446 downwards.
CAGGTTTCAATTCTCAGTTATGATCAAGCCATAACCATTACACTCAACATGAACTAACCTAGAATCTAACATGTTAGTTTAATCATTCAAAATTCAGTTGGAAAAACTAGGATCAATGACAGAACCAAATTAGTAACAATGTACAGATTTACTCATTTCGAATCCTAACAAGTATCCACATAAAACCTATTATCCCAAAACCAAATCGAAATCCATTACTCCACAGAAAACCTAAATCATCATTTTAGTACTCAATTACAGGTATAAATGAATTAAGATGGTGATTAAAACATTAACAACAGTTGAAAATACAAATTTAATTTCAGAAATCGAGTTAATAAAACTGTGTACCAGTGAATACATTAAAAACATCAATTTTGAATTGAAAACCCCAAATAAATCAGTAAATAAAATATGCAGGCAGGTGTACACATAATACGTGTCATGGGGAGGGTGTTCGCGTCCAACAAGGTGGACACGAGGTGTCCAAAATAAGAAAATAGGAATGTATCAGACAGTGCAATAAGGACAGTGTCTTGCAGAGTTGTCGAGCACGAAAAGACACAACGTGTCCACCCCCGGGTCTCATGGTCGTGTCCACACCTAGGTTAGGTCTAGGTGCACGTGTCCAAATGCTTGTAATGTGTCCACGGTGTCGCGTGTTCATGATACAAACTCGTATCAGAGAGCAACAATCTCGCGTGCACAGTCCAGGCCACGACCAGTGCGGGCCAAATTTCTCCTCGTGTGGTAAATCGTTTCACCTGAGATTTTAGGGGCATAGTGTCAGTGCATGCCCCTACGTGTCCCCCAAAAATCGTGTCATAATAAGATGTATCGTGTCCTACAGAGGGCTCGTGCAACAGGGGAGCTGCACACAGCCTCGTGCAGTGCATGTGTGTCCAATTTTGGACACGGACACGGGTGCAATCGTGCTCAGTCCAACAAAAATCTATAAGCCACACAAAAACACTAATTTCTATTCAAACACTTTCCTAAAAATAGATCAAAATCCCCTTTGGGGCATTTCAACAAACACCTACATGTAAGGACTGATACGTGTCCATTTAGGACACGAAATGGACACGAAACCTTGGTTTAAGTATACCTACAGTTAGGATAGACCTAGGGCTTTCCAAATATGCAAAGAAACTAGAATTTCAATGGTATTTAGATAGTTTTACCTATTGGTGTCCAAATACAAGAAAAGCTTCAATAGGGGAGTTCTCCTTGCTAGCAAATAGCGCCAAATTGTCCCATAGCTGAGATTTTCCTCCACAAACAGCAAGTATACCTAAATTAGAACCTATTGCAATTTGTTTGAAAGAAAAAGGAATTAAAATGGAATTTCTATGAATTAATGAAGTTGGAAAAATACCTCTTCCTTAAACTTGTTCTTTCCTAAAAGAGGCTAGCCCTAAATGGAGAAGAGTATTTATAGGGTGGGATTCCCTAGGTGGGTTGGCCGGCCACACTAAGTTAGGGTTAGGGTTTGGCAATAGCTAATGGGCTTTGGGCTTAGTTAAAAATTAATGGTTCAAAACCATAAGTCATGACTTATGACTTATCTATTATATGGTTAACTTGAGTCTAATAACTAACCATGGGTTAACTCTAGTCTAACTAGGGTTACATGACCTAACCAAGTCCAAACACAACTAGGGTTAGCTTCTAGGTTAGTCTACCAAAGTCAATGCTAGTCAAAGTCAACCTAGTCAACCATCATTCAAATAATTCCAAAATAAATCTTAAAAATTCCTATAAATTCAAATAAATTATAATAAATTCAAATAACCTTAAAAATGGCAAAAATACCCTCAAACTAGAAATGTGGTAGTGACAATAGTTGATACAACTTTGTTTATTAAATCTTTAGATGATGACATTCTTCTTGTGCAAATATATGTTGATGACATTATATTTGGTTCTACTAATGAAAAACTTTGTCAAGAGTTTGCTAAGTGTATGCAGAGTGAATTTGAGATGAGTATGATGGGAGAGCTAAACTTCTTCCTAGGACTCCAGATCAAACAACACTCAAAGGGAACATTCATTAATCAAGCCAAATATACGAAGGGCATACTAAAAAGTACGACTTCGAAAATGTAAAGCCTATCGGAACTCCAATGGCTACATCTGCAAAGCTTGATACTGATAAAAGTGGTAAACCTGTCGACCAGCGTAAGTATCAAGGTATGATTGGTAGTTTATTATATTTAACTGCTAGTAGTCCTGATATTATGTTCAGTATTTGCATTTGTGCACGATACCAGGCAAACCCTAAGGAATCACACCTAAGTGGCGTTAAGCGTATCTTTTGATACCTTAAAGGAACTTCTACAGTCGACTTGTGGTATCCTAAAACCAAATCCTTTGACCTGATAGGTTACTCGGATGCGAATTTTACAGGATGCAAAGTAGACCGTAAAAGTACCAGCGGTACGTGTTATTTTTTAGGAAAGGCCTTAGTCTCATGGTTTAGCAAGAAACAAAATTCTGTAGCATTATCAACTACTGAGGCTGAGTATATCACCGCAGGAAGTTGCTATGCTCAAATTTTGTGGATGAAGCAAACCCTAGAAGACTACAATCTGTACTACACTAAGATCCCTATTTACTGTGATAAGACTGGCACTATTAACCTGACTGAGAACCCTGTATGTCACTCACGCACAAAATACATTGAAATTCATCATCACTTTTTACGTGATCACCAACAACACGGGGACATCTGCCTAGAGTTTATTGACACAGATCATCGACTAGCAGACATTTTCACAAAACTACTGGCTGAAGACCGATTTAACGTTATGCGGCGAGAGCTCGACATACTTGAATTTTCATATTCATAATGTAGTATGTTTATTAAAATTTATTTTTATAACTTGAAACTTTATAATTTATTAACGAAAATTATTTTGGGTACAAGCCGAAAGGGTCCTTCTGTCATACAGGTGTAAATAGCCTGAAGCGACACGGTGCACTAGTCTTCGGACTACCGCTAGCTGGGATCCGGCCCCTACAGCTAACCCAAAGTAATAGAAGTTATTAAATAAAGAAGTACAACAGTTATAAATTCAAATTTTTAAACAAATACTGCATTTATGTCATTGGGAATACAAGTAGCCGAACTAGGACCGAACTCTGACCGAGTTCGGTCGACGCTGTACAGATTTCCAGAACCGAACAGCCGGCCCTAGCTCTATAAATTCTTCTCCTTCCTTTCACTTTACTTTATCCTTCTACCGAGAAATACTCACTAATACTCCATAGAACTTCTCCTCCTCCTTCTTTTCGAGCTTTCTCAGGAGTCTAGTGGGTTATCCTCTCCACCACCTCTTCGAAGGTATTCTATTATCCTTTCTTCTCATCCATGGCACCTAAACACCAAAAGAGTCCATGTGTGAGATATCGCAACTTGAAATATCATCCAGAAGTAAAAGTCACATATCATTTGTACTCGAAGGGTTTTATGCCAAATTATTATCAGTGGACCGCGCAGGGAGAACTTGTGGAGTTGACATTTAATTATGGAATAGAGCCTGCAAAGATCGTGCTATTCAGATGTGATTGGTTCGATCAGGTTCAAGATCAAGGTTGGAGAATGGACAAGCATGGTCTTGTGGATATAAACTACCGGCGTCCGTATCAGGGCTATGAACCATTTATTATTTCCAGTCAGGCTCAGCTCGTGTACTTCACAACCTATCCTAAATGGGGGACAATGAGGTCAGACTGGTAGGCAGTATACAAGACCAAGGAAAGAAATACCTTTGACGTTCACGAAGTAGCTTATCAAGAGGATGAGCTACCTCTTCTACCAAATATTGTAGATGTGGACTCGACAAAAGTTACTCATTCCATGTCTAATTATTATGTAGAAGAGATAGAAATATCCGAAGAGGAAGATCTACTAGATGAAAGTGAAGATAATGAGGAGGAGGAGGAAGAAGACGACGAGCATGACGAAGAAGATGAATTTTCAGAAGATGATTGAAAGTAATATAATTTTCACATCCCATTTCACATCTCATTTTGGTACTGATTTTTACTTGTATATTAATTATATTCTTTCTTCCAGATGGCACCCATGACGCGTGCAGATTGGTTGAGGGTCTGGACCGAGCTTCATGGGTCATATGACAAGTAGACTAGATACTTTTATTTTGTGACTTAGTTTGTGTGGTACTCTGGGTCACTTTTGTGATACTATAGGCTAGTTCATTTTGTGACTTAGTTTGTGTGGTACTCTGGGCTACTTTTGTAATACTTTAGGCTACTTTTCTGGTACTCTGGGCTATTATTCTGAATTAGTTTGTGTGATACTCTGGCCTACTTTTGTGATACACTTGACATATATATTTACTATGTTTCGTACATGCATTAACTTTTATGATACTCTGACATATATATATATATATATATATATATATATATATATATATATATATATATATATATATATATATATATATATGGAGACCAATTCGTCGACGAGAGGGCCACATCGACTTATATATGTTCGTCTTCCTTATATATAATTTTAGTACAACTCCACGAATATATATATATATAAAATAAAAAAAAATAAAATAAAAAAAAAATATATATATATATATATATATATATAATGTTTGTGTTTTATTATCAAATGTTATCGGAAGGGAGACCAATTCGTCGACGAGAGGGCCACATCGACTTATATATGTTCGTCTTCCTTATATATAATTTTAGTACAACTCCACGAATATATATATATATATATATATATATATATATATATATATATATATATATATATATATATATATATATATATATATATATATATTAATATATATATATATATATATATATATATATATATATAAATCACTTAACATATTATAGACATGCAAATAAATACCTTAGACTGGGAAATTTTTCTAGGAGGAGTATGTTAGGTTATGTGATCAAACGGCTGCTAGTGCACCAGCAGAGGGAGTGCCCAGTACTTCCGCGCAGCCGCCTGCAACTCCGTCACCGGACGAGCTCTGGATGACCGCTGTTGGCGGTCTTCATCGGGGTACGTACTACGGTATGGGATCCTACGACGCCCGTTTGGCGACGGAGTCATCCAGGGCCCCCTCTGTCAGTGTACACTCCTCGCCGTCGACTTCACAGGCATCGGTGCGCATCCAGGAGATCGTGGATTGTCAGATCGCTGAGTTGCGTGATGAGATGCAACGGAGGATGGCGATACCCTATGCCGCACAGATGGATGATGCGGGGCTCACTGCATGATTCGATATGCTCGAGCGTAGCATTGTGGAGCTCAGGCGTATGAGTGCGGATGTGATGCAGAACAACAACATCCTGATATCTTCCATGGATACCCAACTGCGAGCATTAGAGCATGGAACATCGTCCACTACAGCCGTTTCTACTCCACCACCGACTATTCCAGTTGTTTCGCTACCGTCAGATACGGTGACGTTGTCGTTGGTGGAGAATCAGAACCTCATGTCCCACTTAGCCAGTGTTCCTCCTCCTGCCGATCAGTAGTTTTGTTTTGCATGCTTGTGTGTTGGGCCTAATGTTTGGAAATTTTTCTTTTCCTAGTAGGGCGTACTGTTTGGATATGTTTTTACTTTTCCCGGTGTGATGTTGGATGGATGAACTTATTGACTTGTTGAATTGTGATGCTGGATGGATGGACTGGTTGAATGCACTTATTAATATTGGGTGGATTTGTGATGTTGTATGCACTTGTTCATTTATTATGCCTGCCGAAATGCTGTCTTTTATACCAAATTAGCTGCTGGAATGCTGGATTTTTTTGGATTTTTTCAGAATTAGCGACGTTCTGCGACGCTTTGTGACGCCAGGAAACGTCGCAAAGCATCGCAAATCTGCGACGCGGGCGTCGCAAAACATCACTGATTTGTGACGTTAATAAACGTCGCAAAAGGCCGCAAATCTGTGACGTTCGTTGACGTCGCAAAACGTCGCAATTCTTTGTATCGGTATGTCAACAATCTGGTGTCAATGCGTCACAAATTTTTGTCGTAAAACTGTGACGTCCATGGGCATTGTAAAATGACGCAAAACTGTGACGTCCATAGGCGTCGTAAAGCGTCGCAATTCTACGACGTCATTAAGGACGTGGGAAATTGTCGAAAATCTGCGACGTTTCCATTTCCGTCGCAAAGTGTCGCAAATCTGCGTCATTTTTCGTCGTTTTTCGATGCTTTTCGAATCTGCGACTAGTAAAATTTTGACGCCCTCAAATCGTCACAAAAAATATTGCAGATTCAGATTAGCGACATTTTTTGTCATTTTTGTGACGTTTTTAGGCGTCGCTAATTCGTTAATTTCTTGTAGTGTTCCACGTATCGTATCTGAGGTGCTATGTACCAGACCCGTGCCATATTTTGGATCATTCAGAGCTGGAAATTGGGCCAAGTCTCACAGTGTCGGAACAGCCGATAAGGATTTTGGATCGCAGAGAAAAGAAGTTGTGAAACACTATGATTCCACTAGTCAGAGTAGAGTGGCGTCACAACTCCCCAGGCAAGTCAACCTGGGAGTAAGAGGCTAATATGAGGGAGAAGTATCATCATCTGTTTTAGGTATATTCTAAACCTCCCTTTTCTTTACCATTAGAAATTTTGAGGACGAAATTTTCTAAGGAGGGAAGGTTGTAAAATCCATAAAATTGAAAATTATTGATAAATAGGCTTTTTACAATATTTAATTGTTTGCTAGTAATTATAGAATAGTTGGAGTTATTATTATTATTATTATTATTATTATTATTATTATTATTATTATTATTATTATTATTATTATTATTATTATTATTATTATTATTTTATTTATATATATATATATATATTTTATATTGTCGGCAAATAGAAAAACAATTTTAGTTTTATAAAGATTAATTAATTATTTGTTGTAATTATTTAGTTATTAATTGATTGAATTAGCTAGATGTCTTAGTATTATTTAGCTAGTTTAAATTAAGCCTATTAGCTAAGCCCATAGCATTGAGCCCATTACTTATTGGCTCAACCCTTTAATCCACTTTCATTTGAAATTCAAAACCCCCGTTACTTTATATCCGATCCTTCCGCTCAGATTCGTCTCTTCCGTACGTAATCCTCACGTAGTTAATTTCTCTCCCTCACGTATATTTCCTTCAGAAAACTTTCTCTTCTCCACAGAAAACCTTCACAACTCTTCTTCCCCAAAACTCCCATATTCCCCTTATCTCTCCTCCACTTCAAAAACCAACCCCACCATTAAAACCCTCTTCTCTTCGCGGTCTCTCCAACACCTCTCTTGGAGGATTTCTCCGATGTCGAAGCGAAGTCGACACCCCGCGACCGTTGGCCCCTTCCCATGACCAGCATGTTTCTGCACGCATTGCCGCGCAGCCCAACCGGACCGCCTCCTGTCGTGTCGGCGCCCCGTTCCCCAATGGCTAGCCCCGCCCGTGTGCGCCCTACGTGCGCCCCGCGCGCCAACGACCAGCCCCCGTCCACGTGCTCCTCCACACGCCAGCGTCCAGTTTCGCATGTGCCAGCTCTGCTCGCGTGCCTCTGCGCACGTATCCCCGCTGTTTCGTCGCTTTTGTGTGACTCCGAGGCTGAAGCTACTCTTCGGTTCTCCTTTATCAAATTTTCGGTAGGCTTCCTAAACTTACTGTTGTATTTTCTTCAGGTTGAGAAACCTTAAGAATTGTCCGACCAAAATAACATAATGAACATCTGTCAGATTGGAATAGTTAGTTTAGAAACCAGAAAACAAATTATTTCCTGACAGCATTGGAATTAGCATATTAGTAGATTAGTTATAGTAAATTATTAATATTTGAGAAACAATAGTATTACACTATTGCTAAAGAATGTTAGTTTTTTATCAAAAGTAGGTTTATAGCCCTAATGATAATTTTATGGCTTACCTATTATTATTCAAATAAGATTTTAATAGTAACGACGAAATTAACACCTCAACATCTTTGCAAATAAAAGTATTTTTGGATAAATTATTTTCATGGTCACAATTAAATACTAATTTGTCACGATCTTATTATTAATTAAATTAATGATATTTCCATTTAAAAGGAATAATAAGTTTTATTATTTTTATTAAAAATGTATATTTCTTATATTTCGCACTTAGAGTTTCTATAAAAAAAGGTTTTATAATTAAGTAATTGCTTTATTACAATTAATAGTGAATTTAGAGCCTAGATTATTATTGTATTATTAATAAGTTAAGTTTTAATTAGAATTGTAGCAAACCTTAGACTGGCAACTAAGACATGTTTCACTAATGTAGGGTTCAGTTATGGACATTAGTTTGAGTGTTTTCTTGTCGCCACCTACAGCATCAGAAAATCAAGGCAAGTTTCATAATATTCAAAACTTGTATTTTAATTAATGATTAAATGTACTGCATCATTAGGAATATTGTATCGACACGACTCACGGGATCCTTCTCGGATCTAATTGATTGCTTGATTGACGTATTGACTCGGGACAAGGGAATAGTATTAGTGCATGTGACCAAAGCCCATGTTACCATTATTGTTTCTCTCGTGCTAATCCCTATTGCACAGGGCGTTGAGCCGCACCGTATAATAGGATTAAGCATAATGCTAGTATACATATTGTCTATTCTAGCCAGTCACAGGCGGCTACACACTCAAACACTATTGTTGATTGTAGATTGCATCATTATTGATTTCTTGAGATTTTATTGCTTCCTTGATTTTATTTAGAAAATATAAATAATGTTTAAAAACTGCTTCTTGCATCTTTTAATTATTTAATTAAAATGCTAGACTTGGATATATGTTTCTTGCTCCTCTTCTGACGGGAGACCAACATTTTTAGGTGACTACGATGACGAGGAGGTGCCCTTTAGTACCTACTACGGACCCGACTTGAGCTCTGAGGAGTTAGTTGAACCCAACCAGGAGGCCCAAGAGCACCAGTAGTATTGCAGTTTAGTTTTTTTTGTTTAAGAAATTATAATAAAGGACTAGTTGGAATAACTTAATTATTTCCTTGTTTGTGTGGTTGATTTCAATTAGACTTTTAGTTCTAAATTTTTCAATAAAAAGCTTTTAAAATTCCTATATTTTAGAATATTGTGCATTATGTTACTGCTGATTGATACAGCTTACTGTCATCGTCTAACAACGGTACAGGATGGGCATGATCCGACTGGACCCAGATACAACGGTACAGCTTACTATCGCATAACACCACCCGCCGCGGCCAGGCACGCCGGCGGTGACCCGTACGGCCAGCCATGCGTGCAGCCTTGCGTACGACTGCAACAGCAGCGGCAAAAGCACCAGCCGCAACAGCGGCAATGCCGCCACAACCGCCCACCGCAAGGGCGATGAACCCCCGGAAAACCTTCGGCGACCTCCTCCATGACAACTGCCAACCTTACCGATGCACGGCATGGGCTATTCCTGCATTTCGCATAAAACCCGTCGGAACGCGCGTGAATTCGAGTCCAGAATTGTGTTTCATCGCAACAACTTTGCATACATTTTCTGGAGAATTCGACCGTTGGATAGTCGATCTGATTCTTCCATCTCAATCTCGGTATATACCCCTTCGCTTACCTAAAACTTTATTCATTAATTCAATCGTTTGATAGATCAAAATCGGCCACTAAGTTGACCATTTAAATTACGTTTAATTTGGACAGTTTCATGGAGCAAACTTTGCAAATTTGTTTCTCCCTTGTCGAAGCTATGGTTGATGAACCACCAACTCTGGTGCGTAGTAGGTATAACCAACTTCATGCCATAAAAAAATTAGTTTCATAGGATGTCGTTTGGTTGGTTGAAATCGACGCCAAAATTGGCTTCTCGAAATTGTAATTTACAACATGTAAAATTATATTTTCGAACCCGGGACATCGGATTCCAAATTTGACGCCACCATTGGACTCGTGGTATTGTTCTGACCAAGTTTGACATATAATTTGTTGAATTTGGGCAACCTTTTTCTTGGCACATTTTTCGGTGCAAAGTATGTCCAAGGCGGACATCGTTTTGATCCGAAATTACTATTTTGCTTCTGTGTCCAGAATTGGACTTATGGGTAGCCTATCCCAGCTATTTTACTTATTCAAGAAATGTTGGCAATGTCTGCTTCAGCATCTGGAGATGTTTACGAGAGTTTTACCCTTACTGATTCATCTAGATTGACGAGTTCGCTTGCAGGACATCGTCGAATCATCGTACAAACTTCAGGCAAGATACTTGATACCTCTCTTGTTTTATTTAAATACATGGTTTATTATTGTGCATAGTAATAGATAGGTTAGTGGTGTGCATCCAAGTGTGACTTGGGTGCTATCGATGGTTTCATTGATATGATAGTGCGTGTATGACTTATATGTTAGAGGACTCTCCCAATTAGTAATAAAGTTATTTCCTATGACTTCTATGACTGGACACATCTCATGACATGACACTTTGAGTGAGTTACATTGTATTGACACGGGCTTACGCACTTGACTTATCATTAGTGTGAGCGGTCTGTGTGTCGATACATATAGTGGTTAGATTGAGTCTAGTTAGTGACTTACATTGAGATATGAATTGTTCGAGCCATGGATATGACTAGTGCAACTCATAGGTGGGAAAGACTATTAGTAGGCGTACGGGATTACCCTATCCTCATCAGCCTCAGTGTGTCGAGTTATAGGCTATACTAGTGGATATTCCATTACGTCTGTGGACTAGTCTCCGATTTGGACGGGAGTATACTAGTATATTCGCGATATTAGTTGACGCTAATATCACTCATTACCTACATGTACAATCCCAAAGTAGTCTTCGACGTGCATTCACATAGTTGGTTAGATTTCCAGTTACTATTCAGTTCGTATTATGGCATAGGATAGTATCTTATCGCGAAATAGTGTGCCACCCCTTGTCCTTGTCTGGTTGTAGGGGTGGTTCACTACTTCGATGGCGAGATACTGGACCGTGTTGTGATCCGAACTACTTATTCATGTATTTATTTCAGTTCATATTGCAGTTTGTACTTTTGTATCTTGTTATGTCCCTCTAAAGGCCTGGTAATCTCTCTAGGTTGTTGCTGAGCTTATAGTATAGACAGGTGGATGGTATGATTTTGGCTGTAAGGTTCAGGTATTGCTTGTAGTGTTAGTCTATCATTTTATCGTGCTTTCTATTTCCTTTTTTGTTATATCTTGCTCAGTTAGCCTAGTTTTACTGGACCTGTACTATTCTTCGGGTCCATTCCAAATATATATGCTAATAGGCTGTAGACCATGGCATATATTATTTGTTCTTGATTTTGTTCATTATTATGGATTGAGACATAGTTGAGATAGAGTAGATTTAGTTTACTTTACAGCGTACTACGATTAGAATAAGTCCACTAAATTGGGAATACTTATTATAACAGTACAGCTGGCATGCTCATGTCTTAGGTTCCTATATATTTTGGAATTGGGTGTGACACTCGGTCAAAAGTTTGTTAGAGGTTTGTTATAGGTTGTTAGAAAAAGTAGAGTTTGTTAGGATTAATTATAGGAATATTCTAGATTAGTTTTAGTCTTGGTTAATTAAATAACTAACCATTTGACTAAAATTACCAGAATCTTTCCTACTTCATAATCCTAAATAATTATTAAATAAAAATTCCTTCTTCATAAAAATCATAATGATGCTATTATAAATCAAAATTTTAATATTCCACAAAATAACTTAAAAATATTTATTTCTAAAATTCTAAAATATTAGAAAAATACTAAACTTTATTAATTCAGGGAAGGTGGGGTTACAAATCTCCCCCCTTAAAAAATTTCGTCCTCGAAATTTAGAGAACTATTGAAATTCATCATTCAACAAAAAATTGTTTACAACAATCAGACAAAGATTATTATTAAAATTCAAAACATTTATTGAAATACAACCATCAAACAAAGAGACTAGGGAAGCGCTCTCGTATTCCGTCCTCGCGCTCCCAGGTAAACTCTCCAGGAGAGTGGTGCCTCCACATAACTTTGACCAAAAGATTTGTCTAATTTCTTAGCTGTTTCTCTCGACGGTCGATGCTCTCCAAGGGCTGCTCCACGTATGCAAGACTCGATCCCACCTCCAGCCCTGAGTAGTCGACTATGTGGCTCGGGTCAGTAATATATCGACGAAGCTGAGATACATGGAAAATATTGTATACCCTATCCAAGCTAGTAGGATGTGCTAGCTGGTACACAACATCCCTGATCCTCTCAATCACCTCGAAAGGACCGAAGTATCTAGGGCTAAGTGTAACTCCCTAAACCAATTTTGGGAATTTTATTTTTTTCCAAAATTTTCTAGTTGAAAGTATAATACTTTTCTATATAAAAAGATTAGCTTCTTTAAATAAATAAAAAACTATTTTACTAACCTTGCTTTAAAAATATAAAATATTATTAAATCCTGATTTTGTTATTCTTTATTGTTATTATCAACTAGTTTTGATTAATTTTTGTCTTAGCTTATTATGTTTCCTGCTACTATTTGTTCTCTGTTAAAGCTTAATCATAATATTGTTATAATTACTAATTATTTTTGTAATTATTTATTTGTTATTTATGGTGATTCTGTTATTACTAGCTAATGACAACTTTTGGACTAACTATTAGTTAGTTAGCTACTTAATCAGTGAGTTATAAATTAGTTATTGATTAGTTATTTAATTAGTTAGTTAGTTACAAGTTTGTTAGTAAATCTGTTGCTAAATGTTATGTTATGCCCCCAGATCTGTAATTATTTACTGAACTATGCCACCCAGTTAACTTGTGGAATACCCTATTTTTTATTATAAATAATTTTTCCAATCACTGCTGTCAGTCCTATCAGTCCTTTCACTGACACTGTCAGTACACAGTTCCCCAAACCACAGTTCACTGGCCGTTTATTGGTCGGCACCACCGCGAGCTCCATCGAGGACCTCGCCGGACATCACTAGAGTATCACAGCCATCGTGCTACCACATCACTCCGTGTCCAGATCGGACACTGCTCACCACCGATCACTGGCGCACCGTCGATCGAGCCAAAAAGCCACCGCCTCGACTTTACTGGGAAGCCGAGCTCCGCCACAGCAGTAACAGAGCTTTCTTGCCACCAGATCGGAGAGCTGCCATGTCCAGATCTGACTCGCCGAAAAGCTACCGCCTCGACTTCACTGGGAAGCCGTAGTCGCCGGATCGGACTCGCTGGGTCCAGATCTGGACCTTGCCTCCACCGGAGCTGATGACCTTGCCTTACAAAGCACGCGGTCGAGCACGATCCTATTGGAGCTTTTTCTTAACATATAGAGTGAGCTTGCTCTCAATACATGCCTAGCATTATTTAGTCCCACATTGGAAGAGCATCATGAAGTGTATCTTAATATATACTTGGTATGTATTGTTGAGATATGCACATGGGGTGGTGACCCTAAGGAGAGAACCATGTGGGTAATTTTACTAGGAGATAAGGATAAGATTCCATGTTAAAGCATTAATGCTTTTTGCTCTTGGAATTTATTCCATTGGAGCTAAGACCCATAGGGGCTTAGCGACTCGAACTCGGGCTCATGGGCTCATGAGGCATAATGTGGCATTTTGTTGGCGTACTACACTTAGCACGTCACCATCATCACTAGACGCATAGTGCGCTTAAGTTGTACTCGTTGTGCGAGCCTATTCACATTGTATGATTGTGCGACCAGATGGCACACCAGTTGGCGCAGCCTGATGGCGCTGCAAGATGGCGCGAGAGTTGGCACGGCCTTATGGCACTGCCAGTTGGTGCTGCAGTTGGCGCGACAATTTGCACATTGTGCATAAGTGTGCATGGACACAGTTAGCGTAATTGCTACAGGTCGCGCAGATGGCGCACGCTGTGTGCCAATTGGCACAATCGTGTCTGGGCACGATTTGAATGGTTATGTAACGTTCTCGGACAGTTATTCCCACGTCTCGAACGTTACGTAAACTGGGCAGTTACTGCAAGCACCTATATATGGTTCTCTCCTCTCTCTCTCTCTCTCTCCTCTCTCTCTCTCTCTCTCTCTCTCTCATTACAGAGAGTTCATAATTTTCTTATGAAATATTTTTAGAGTTAAGAGCAGAGAAGAGAGAAGCATAGGAAGCCCGCACCGTCCGAGGAGTCAGAAGAGCAGAGCATTCCAAAGTTCTCCGTCGAACTTGCTGGTTCCTGGAAGCTGTTCGTATGGGGAGAATCAAGTTTTGAGCGCCGGTAATCATACACCCCAGCAGGCCATTTCATCATTCTAACAATTCCATTTTCTGCCCACCCACTTAGAACTCGTTCTAAACGAGTCCATTTCTGATCTAATTAGAAAGTTTCTGAGTGCATTTTGCTGCTATTGTTACTAATTCTTTTGTGCCTTCTTCTAAGTGTCATATTTGATTTCGTCTATCGGAATCCTCCTGAATCTCGGTTGTGCACCTTCCTCTAAGTGTTGTACCAAAATCAGTTTTCCATCGAAAAATTATGCCCCAGGACTAACAATCTCAAAACTTGATTCACAAGCTGGAAAACTTTCGTGCTTCACTCACAAATCCTAATTTCAACAAGTTAAAGAAATTTGATGGAGAGAACTATCAAGTCTGGAAGAGTAGGTTGGCCTCAATCTTCAACTTGCTGAAGTTGACCACGTGCTAACCGAGGAAGAACCGACTGTTCCAGAAACTAGGTCTGGAGACACAATTACTGCTGCTAATAAAAGTCAGACCAAATAGAGAAAGGAAAATAGCCTATGTAGGTTATTTATACTAAATGCTATGGAGGACTCCCTAGCAGAATCATATTCTAAGAAAACTATAGCCAGAGAGATATGGGAGTCTCTAGAAAAATTGTACAAAGATGACAAGAACATGAGCAAGATATTTATTGTTGAAAAATGTCACAAGTGGCTCTTTGAAGACGAGAAGTCTATGATGCCGCAGGTAAAGGAATTCCTGAAGCTGCGACAGAAGTTGTAAGATGAGGGGATGTCCC
Organism: Iris pallida; assembly: GCA_029216955.1. Lineage (NCBI taxonomy): Eukaryota > Viridiplantae > Streptophyta > Magnoliopsida > Asparagales > Iridaceae > Iris > Iris pallida. The sequence continues at coordinate 2,078,401 of JANAVB010011200.1, read as the reverse complement.
TCACCGACAAGTTTGTTGTTGGATGGATCGTCTCCAAGCTCTCCGTCGATTGGAGCAAATTCTGTACAAATATACATAGGAAGAAACTGGAGATCAGTCTGGAAGATCTCATGCAAGAAATCTATGTTGAGGACCAGATGCGGCATCAACTAAAGGTGGACGCTTTGCCCAAACATATGGCTAACGCCAATTTGGTCAACAACAAGGAATCCAAGGAAAAGCAAGCGACTTCCCACAGCAAGAAGAAGGACCCCAATAATCTGAAAGTGAAGGAGATTTCCTTCAAGCAACAGAAGCCAAAGTCCCATTTGGCTTGCTTCAAATGTGGCAAGAAGGGCCACTTTAAGAGTGAATGCAAATCTAAGAGCAACCAATCAGAGCAAGGTGAGCCTAGTAAGGTTTCAATGATCACTGACGTTATTGCCATGATTGCTCAGGTCACTACGGTGGGGACTGACTCTGACTGGTGGTAGACACTGGAGCCACCTGCCATGTCTGCTCAAGCAAGGAATGGTTCACTACATACATACCAACTTCTGAAGTTGGTATGGTGGCGAACCAGGCACAACCTAAAGTGCTAGGGATTGGGACGGTGGTGTTGAAGCTGACTTCAGAAAAGTTTGTGACGCTTCAAAGTGTGAAGCATGTACATGCTATCGCAAAGAACCTGATCTCTGGAGGCCTAATCTGTAACGTAGGCCTTAGGAAGGACATCAATGCTGGTCAGATGGTGATGTTCATAAAAGGAATATACTTCGGGAAAGTTTTTTATATCGAAGGAAGTAAATCGGTCCAATGTTATTAATGTAATCACTCATTCTGCTTATACTCTTGAGTTGTGGCATAATAGACTAGGACATGTTCATTGTAAAAGAATAAACAGAATGTCTAGTCTAGGACTTATCTCCAAATGTGGGGTTAAGGTAGTGAAATATGAAGTATGTGCTCAGACGAAGATCACTAGGAAACCCTTTCCTCGGGTTAATTGAAGCATAGATCTTCTGGAGTTGGTACACTCCGATATCTGCGACTTCAAACAGTTCTCTACAAAAGTCGGGATGAAGTATTTCATAACTTTCATCGATGACTTCTCAAAGTACGCGTTCGTCTACCTGCTGAAGGCTAAAGACAAAGCATTCGAGAAGTTCAAAGAGTTCAGGGTCGATGCTGAATGACAAACTGGACAACAACTCAAGAAAATAAGAAGTGATCGAGGCAGAGAGTACCGGTCTCATGAATTCGGATCGTTTTGCAAAGAACATGGAATTATCAACGAGACTACTGCCCCGTACTCTCCTCAATCTAACGGAGTAGCGGAAAGGAAGAATAGAACGTTGACAGAAATCTTTACTGTTGACTGAGGGTCTTCTAAAATGCTACTGGGGAGAAGCTGCATTGACGGTCACTTTTATTCTGAATAGAGTGCCGCATGCAACTTCAGACATTATTCCTCATAAACTCTGGTTCAAAGTCAGACCTAACTTGAATGTCATTCGAGTATGGGGGTGTCTAGCATATGTGAAGCTCCCAGATCTGAAGATTCAGAAGCTCAGGACAAGGACTATGAAGATGATCTTCTTGGATTATACCGAGAAGAGTGATGCTCGGAGATTTTTTGATATTGAATCAAATCATATCATTGAATCTAGCAACACAGAATATTTTAAAGATAAATTTGCAAGGCACAAGAACATTATTTTTTGCTGATATTTCGGAGAACAATGAGGGTGCGCAGGAAATTGAAGTTTCCAATGAAAACGTAGTCCAAAAAGAAGTTGTTGAAATAATTGTTTAACCAGAACTCGCTGAACCGTCAACGAAGCGAGTAAGGAGGCCGAAGTGTAGGACCGTTGAGCACCTCTAGAGGGGGGTGAATAGAGTGAGTACGAGTGCAGCGAAATAAAATACCACTTAAAATTAAAGGCAGATAACTACGGCAGTGAATAAAAAGACAATAAATAAATATAGCAAGCGGTCGGAGAATCAAACTCAATGAAAACCATAATATATACTGGTTTCCCTCTTGGAGGACTAATCCAGTCACAGGTACTCTTGTATGTTGTTAATCCACTATTCACAAGCTAATTGAGAGCTTGCAGCTCTTTACAATACCGTGCTTGGTGATAAGTGCATGACCAAGTTCACAACACCGTGCTTGGTGACGAGCGCACGACCAGCTCCTAAAATAGAGATAATTTTTGAACTTGAATGACCTCTTTACAACTCTGAGAACCAAAGAACTCTAAATCGAATCAATATTACTGGATTTGGCTAAGAGATGTATAGGTGAAGTATGAAAGCTTTTAGAATACTAAAAAACATTTTAGGAATAGATAAAGAGAAGAAATGATGAGTGATTTGAAAAGAAAATTTTCTCTTCTATTTATAGGTGTTTTTGAGAACCGAACTCGGCCAGAGTTCAGGTGGAGTTCGGATGCAAAGATTTCGCAAACGAATGTTGTATGCATATTTGGAGGTAACAAACATTTGAATATGAAACGACCGAACTCGGTCCGAACTCGGACCGAACTCGGTCCGAACTCAGACCGAACTCGGCCTGAGTTCTGCCTAAGTTCATCTAGTAATGTTATGTCAAATTTTGTTGCATAGGATAAATAGAACTTTTGGCAAGTGGAATTTGAATGAATGGGTAGGCTTTATAGACGAGTGGACTATGAATAACCTAAGCCAGTAATACTCAGTCGATTTTATAATTTGTATCCTATCAATAAAGGATAAAATACATAATAAATTATAAAATGACTCAGACTGATTCCAGTGCATAAGCACTTCGGGATGATAATTTCCATGCTTGCCGATGTTGTAGTACACTCTCTAATATTGAATTTACTTGACCTGAAATGTTAGCAGTAGTTTGTATATTTTGTGTATTGACTTAAGTCATTTGACTTATGTCATTTGTTGTTTTATCAAAATCGGGTGTGACCATTTGGTAATGGACCAACAATGTCCCCCATTTTGATAATTGACAAACTTTAGTCTATACCAAAATATATCTAATAACTTGAAAAAAATGGTGGTATTGCTCTTTCTCCCCCTTTGTCATGATCAAAATGTTACGGCTCCCATGTAATGTGTGAAGCCAACAATGCTCACCAAAAGACAAAAAATAACATATCCATATATAACAAGTCGTAGCAATAGTAAACTAGAAGTAGCAGCGAGAAAAGACAAAAAAATCTCATAATATCACTAAAATAAGATGCAACTAACATAAACTGCATAAGTCATAACTCAAAAGTTTATGACTATCAAAAAGAGTGTAATAAAAAGTCTAACTCGAAAGTTTAGACTGATACATCATAAAAGAAACTACATAGATCATCATCTAGCAACTACATCCAAAAAAACTACTAACTGTAGTCCCACATCATAATGGCATATCATCACCTCCAGGAGCATCCAGTGGAAAGTAAGCTGTAGTAGGATCAAAATGAGCAAATATAGCCTCATCATCGAACCTCGGACCAGTGAATCTGGGGTGATGGATCATCGGAACAGGATGAGTGGGATCATGAGATAGACTCCAAGTGTACATCAGCAATGTTGTTCCGCAACACCTGTGCTCTGGGTGATGTGGTGGAACTTAAAGTCAATGTAACTCTAATGGCGTTGAGCTGAGAAGGCAACAAAGTCATCAAAGCGTTAATAAAAGCCTGGATCGAATCCAGGAGCAGGGCTGGAGCAGCTGGAGCAGGAGCCTGAGGGTCATTATCATGAACTGGAGCAGCAGGTTTGGCACCGGGTGGAGGAGGAGGGTTGGGATACAACCTAGCTCGACTAAGCATAATAGCAGGAGAAGAGAAAGGACAGAGTTGAAGATCAATTTCAAATCTCTTGAAGATAGATGCCAGGTGCATTGGGTAAACAAGGTTACGCCCTGCACTTCCGCAATTGAGCATCCAGGCCATAACAGTCTTGGGGATGGAGAAAGGAATGCCAAAGTGAATATGATACATCGCAGATAATTCCATGAAGGTGATCTCGTCAGAAGATTCCCTTTTCGAAAGTAAAGCGGAGAAGATAAAGCGATGTAGTTCATAGAAGTGCTGATTCAAGTGTTTTGAATACACCCTACGTGGGACAGGACGAGGGTGACATATCAATTCTTTAAAGGAGTCAAGGGTGACACCTTCTAGAAACTGGACGTGGTTAATATCCACCAATGCTTCACCAATATCAGGAACATAAAAATATTCACTGATATCAGTGGCATTGAACTCAAGTTCTTGTCCCGCAACACAAGAATAGAAATTGCCATTATCTTTTACTTGCAAGTTGCAGTAAAACATCCTAACGGCATTATCATAAATATTATCAGTAATTTTAAAGAAGTCCCCAATTCCAAGTCGGTTAAAGGTAGGAGCATATTCAGAAAATATTGTAAAGTTGACACAAGCTCTAGCGCAAATTTTACGACAAAAGAAGGAATTAAACCAAAGATCGGAAAATTCCCTGTCAGAAAATAGACCGGAGTCGTCATTATCAGAGGGACGAGCTGGACTGAAAACATTGGTTGGAACATAGTCAGATGAAGATGATCCTACTTGGGAGGCATCAATCTTTCTCTTTTGGGCTTTGGGTGCCATAGAAAGACAAGAGAGAAGATAGATGATTACCTTTAGAAGAAGGAAGAAGAAGATAAAGAGGATGAAGGGGATCACTTCAAAACTCCACAAAACTTGAAGAGGGGGAGGAGAAAAACCTTCACTTAGGGTTTAGGGGAGAATTCTCGGTGGGATGACGAGAATAGAAGTGGTAAAAGTAGGGAATATAAAGGCTAGGGCCGGCTATTCTGTTCTAAAAATCCGCACAGTTACCATACAAACTCGGTCCGAACTTGGTCCGAGTTCGACTGCTTGTATTTCTAATGTCATTAATGCAGTATAATTGATAAATTCAATGTATAACTTGCACACTTTTTCATTTAATAATTTTTTTTACTTTGGGTTAGCTGCAGGGGCCGGATCCCAGCTATCGGTAGTCCGAACACAAGTACACCGAGTCGCTTCAGGCTATTTATGCCTGTATGATAGAAGGACCCTTTCGACTTGTACCCAAAATAACTTCCATTAATAAAGTTTAAAGTTTTGAGTTATAAATTGATTTACTAATCATACTACATTATGAATCTGAAATTTCAAGTATGTCGAGCTCTCGATGCAGATTGTTAACGCAGTCTTCAGCCAATAGTTTTGTGTAAATGTCTGCTAGTTGATGATCGGTGTCAAAAAATTCTAAGCAAATATCTCCGTGTTGTTGATAATCACGTAAAAAGTGATGACGAATCTCTATGTGCTTTGTGCATGAGTGACATACAGAGTTCTTAGTCAGGTTAATAGTGCTAGTGTTATCACAATAAATAGTAATCTTAGTATAGTACAGATTTGTCACGACCCGCACCCAATATAGGGGCACGAGAAGTGGGTACATCCAGCCTATGTCGCAGTGTTGACGGTAGAATATTGTTCTAGGTTACTATCTAATCAACAACTCACGTAATTATATAATATATGTCACGACCCGTACCCGCTTTTCCGGATACGAGACGTGTCCAAGCCAGCCTACGTCGTAGAGTCGGCGGTAGAACGCTGTCAAGCCCGCAAGAAATAAATGCTCAAAGTATAACATTTGCTGCTCATTCACATTTCTACATTTATTACAACATTTATATTTAAAGAAAATACAAAGATTTTATAATTAATGAAAATAAAAACTAGTTCCACTATCTAGGTCGGCCTCAGCATACCCATGTCTTCCCAGTGTTAAGAGTGATCGCGACTAAACCTGAAAAATATTGGTTTCCAGTCAGGAATGGAACAAGTACACAAATCGACGACAATACGAAAACATAATAGAATTAACAAGACATGAAAATAACATATGAGAGTTAAAAACTGGAAGATAACTGATGACATAGCACGATGAAGAAGAAAAGGAAAAATAAAAGACATCTACCTAGGTGGTGTGAAATATCCTTTTCGACATGTGAACGGCTAGGAGGTAAATCCGACACCTGCACGTGTCGTGTACAGGTGTTATTGTTCACGAATAGACATCATGGGATAGTTCTGGGTAGTCCACATGTCTACTAAGATATTTTCCCTCCCGACTACTCCGTGTGACGAGCGTGTCAACAAGCAGCAAGATATATATATAGACATGTAATGAAAAGACTACTATGAATCGGAAAGCAATCAGAAAGTGTACTTGCCTGAGGTCCTTAACTGGAGAAACCAATAATACTATACCACTCAATGAGCCACAATCAGTCAACACATGCAGAAGTCTCCAAATACAGAAATAAACAGTACCATTGTTTTCATAATAGTCAACTTAGCTAGGATTGTCTGTCCTTAAGTCCAATTCTGGACACAGGGGCAAAACGGTAATTTCGGGTAAAAACGATGTCAGCCGTTGGACCCGCTTTACACCGAAAAGCGTGCCAGAGTCAATGGTCTCTAAAGTCGTCAAACTATATGTCAACAAGTTTGGTTTTCCGATACGAATCCAACCGTATGTCCAAAGTTTGATTTCGGTGGGCCGTGCACAAAATTGTCTGTTGAGTGGGACCGTGGGGCCCGCAAAACGACGTACGATTCAACTGTCTCAGAATTGGACCAAACTTGGCATACAGGACCAGAAAAATGATACGGTCCTGTTGCGTAAGTTTCGTCTCGATCTGACGAACGTGCACAAAGTAATTGAAGTTTGTGCAAAGTGGTCGATACGGTATATTTTATTGATTTATCATTATTATAAACATTATTTAGTGGTCATTTGTTTATAAAACACTTAGGGTGCGTTTGGTTCACCGGGTTGGACAATGTAATGTAGTCGATATTACGTCGTAATCCCAATTAAGATGTTTGGTTGGACAATTTTTCTCTAGATGTAATGTAATAGCAATTACAAACTTGATTACATTACATCTATTCCTATTCAAATCAATTACATCATAAAACCTATGTAATCCTAATTACATTACATCCTCAAATCTTAAATTACAATTTTACCCTTTAAAAAAATTCCAACCCATAAAATCCCGATCGGTCCGGAGGAGAGAGAAATAACCAGATCTAAAAAAAAAAAAAACTTTACTCCTCCTCCTCCTCCTCCCCCTCCGCCGCCTCCACCGCCCGCCCCCTCCTCCGGCCGCCCCCTCCGGTGCTGCCTCTTCCTCCTCGTACTGGAGGTTGTTCGCGAGGAAGAGGTACGAGAGCGCTGCCGAGGAGTAGACCTCGGCCTTCCCGTCCAGTTTGCAGAGGAGCACGAGGACCAGCCACGCCAGACGGAGCGACGTCGCCGACGCGAGCTCCGACATGATCGCCGACGAGTCGAGGAGTGACTCCGGCATCTGCGGCATCTGGATCGGGATCCCGGCGTAGATGTCTTCCAGCGCCGCCTCGTAGTCGGAGAGGAGCACGACGTAGTTCATCGCGTACCGGGTCAGCGGGTGGATCCCCCCTCCCGGCGCCGCCGCCGTCTTCTTTGACCCGTCCTTCTGGATCGCCTTCTCGAACTCCGACACCGTCGCCCTCACCGCCTCCGCGAGCTTCAGCAGAGACGTCACCGCCTGTGACCGGATCGCGGCGGTGGAGTCGAAGGAGAACACGGACTCTAGATCCATCCGGAGCTCCGATAGCGAGTTGTGCATCTCCAGGATCCTGGACAGCTTCTCCGGCGACTTCTTCGTTCTCGACACGGATTTCGCGAAGCCGAGGAAGTTGGCGGCGGCTTCTTTGGTGATGTCGGCGAAGCACGACTCTTTTATCGAGTCGGATCCGTCGAAGATTTGGTCGCAGAGGATTCGTTCACCATCTTTGTTGAA